>VICQ01000011.1:600000-807871 GCA_025528855.1 Trametes punicea
GGATCGGCTGTGGGCTTTGGCTTTGGCGTCTTGCGGCGAAAGAAGGACTTCTTGGGGGAGGGGGCTGGGAGACGGAGTGCGCTGTGGACGACTTCTCGGTCATGTCGGCTGGCTGATCGGGCGAGTTGGCCGCCATGGTTCAGGGAGCGAGGAGGACGTGTGGGCGGCGGCGGCGACGGCAGCGGCAGCCCTGGATAAATAGCGGGCGGGAAAAGCGGAAGGAAGGGGATGATGGCTGGGAGAAGAGGAGCGAAGGAGGGAACAGAGGCAGGAGGGCATTTTTATGAAAGCGCATTACGCGGCAGCTCGGCGGTGCGAACGTCTGGCAGCCCGGGCTTCTTTCTCGCCCCGTCGTTGCATGCGTTCGCAGATCCACTCGTCCTGGCTGCCATCTCATCTTATCTTATCTTATCTTATCACTCACCCCCGCCTTTCGCTCCTTCCTCGCTCACGCCTACTCTATTGCCTCCCCCCTTCCCGCCTTCCCCCTCGTCGCACCCTCGCCACGACACTGGGCGTTCCTTCGGCTGCACATCGCATAGCTGCGTCTGCCACCGAGGACGAATCGACATTGCCAATCGACTAGGGCCATGTTGAATATTCTAGACGCACGATGGGAGTGTGGCTGCTGACGCTTTCCCATTACGTGACTTCTCCGGCCGCGGGCCGCGGATTCCTCCTCCGTATCCCCTTCCGCGTCGCTCTGAGCGCCGTGCTCTCCTCGAGCGCCCACACGCCTCCACTCTTCCTCGAAGCACATCACGGCCGCAGCTGGCTCGATGTATGGTCCACAACGACTCATTCATAGTCATAGACTCGGTTCCGTCTTCCAGCTTCCAGAACCCACCATGGCTCCGGGTCTCCGATACCTTGAGGACCCTGCGATCACCAGCACAAGTGCTCCTAAGGGAACTGCCGTTGACGGGCGCTATACTACCGTATGGCACTTTGCCGCGCGCTTTCGTCAACCACGGCCACAAGCGGCCGTCGCTGGACTACGAATGGCCGCCGTCACTATTAGACCACTTCCTTAAAGACGGCGGTTCGACCGCTATCCGTCGCTGCCGGCCCCATTCGTCAGGGTATGGGCGCCGTCACTGACTCTCGGCGAAGCCGGGCAGATCTCTGGCTTGGCCACTCGCCAAGGAGCGCCATCCGTCGCGTGCTCCGGCCTTTCCCCACCGCAGAATGCAGCGGCGCAGCAACAGTCTCTTTGCTGTAGATCTTTCCCCCGATCGGACAGCTGTGACTTCCCCCGTCGAATGCGAACCTACCCATTACTCAACCCTGGATCCTCGCCAGTGTCTGAACTTTGTCGACCTATTATCCAGGCGCTGACGCGGTCTGACTCCCCGACAGCTCTCGGAAGCGGTCTTCGAGTCATGCAAACGACGTCGGCGGGCAGCAGCCTAAAGCAAAGCGCCGCGACCCGGCCGGACTACCCGTGACAGAGACGCGTGGCCAGGGGCCAACAGGTGCCTTTCCATCGCGGGCATCAACGCGCCAAACGACCAGTTCCTCGTCCTGCCGCCCTGCCACGGGTGCATTGGTTCGGCGTCCTAATACTGTACTGTACTGTGAGTCAAGGCCTGGCCCGATCGGCGCCCTTTCCGCGCATCGCCACTAGTATAGCCACACCCTGTTCCTTGACTGGATTGCCCATGCCGTAACTCGAAAGAGTCGTCGAGATGATCCATTTCCGCGCCCACAGCGGGTTTTCGTACAGTGTACTCCAGTAACATCGTACGCCGATTGCGCGGATCGCTTGGAAGCTTGGTCACTCCGGCGCTCGCACCTGCGCTCGTTTGCTTCTTCCGCACCTTGCTGTCGGAGGAACGAGGTCTGACCGAAGACGGGGGTGGAGTGGAAGCTATGCAGAGGGGCGTCGCGAATGCGCTCGTGTAGGACTGTAAGTTTCTGAGGCCCGCATGAGCGGGCAAAGCTTCAACGGGCGTCCGCGCTCCTTGCAGCAGCTCTCGCTCATACCTCGATGACCGGTCGAAGGTCAGACTCGCTCGCTTTCCGATAGAGCCGGGTTTCCGTATAATAGACGCCCTCACTCATTCTTCCCGTGTAGCCGTGTCGGAGTCGACCTGCGATACACCACTGGTTCACTGCGCGCCTTGTCCCGTGCACGGACGTTCCACACATCTCATAATGACTTTGTCACGGGTGGAACTGCGCGACGAAGACCATCTACTGTTACAAGAGTCCACGTGCAACGCACAACGATCCATCAAGTCCGCACCACAACAAAGTCCGAGTCCATCCAGGTGATGGTTGGTCGTCAAGAACAGTCCGTCACTTCGACCAAAGCATCCTCAGCCGCAGCTCAGTCGCCGTTCAACGCCAGCGAGGGGCCGCACAATCTGGCCTAACGCGAAACCTCCTCCGCTGTGGTCGACACTCACTCGTTAATCGTGAACTGGGGGCTGACATTGCCCGAGTCGCCAAACACTGCGATTCGCGGTCAGTCCCCCTGGACGATCACGCGTTCGGCAGAATGAGGTCACTCACAGATGAGGCTGTAGTCGTCACCCTGCAGGACCCACGGGACGGTCACTTCGATGCGGCCGAGCAGGATGTCAAAGCCGTCCTCGAGGATGACTGCGCTCTTCGTTCAGCCTACCACTTCACTGCGTACGCGGCACGTCTGCACCGCGAGACTTACGGGGAGTGCTGATCCCGCCCTTCCTGAGCATGATCCTGCCAACCTTGTTCGTGATGTTGACCGGGGGCGAAGAGACGTCCCTTGAGTTTCGGATGGATGAGCACGTGCGGTCTCACCGGTACCAGTAGGGTGTGGAGAGCACTGCGGTCTCGCTGGTACCAGTAGGGAGTGGAGAGCACCTACCAGGTGACGTTATGTCTCTGCCCCTTGTACCAGACGGTGCCGGCGTGGGGGTAGAGAACGGGAGGGTCAAAGACGTCGCGCTTCTCCAGCTCAGCGAACGGAACAGCCGCCGCGAGATGGGAGAAGACGCCGAAAAGGGCGAAGAGGAAGACGAAGACTTTGGAGAGGGTGGAAGTTTGCGAACTCATGGCTGCGGAGGAGCGTACGGGTTCGTAACAGGTCGTGGGTCGTGCGTCGGGTCTTTGGAAGGTGAGGTGTGCGAGAAGCAAGCTGTGATGCTTTGCTGAGGTTCGATAGCTGTCTTGAAGCGTGCTCTTATACTCTGCGAGCTGAGGGGATCAGGCCTTGCGGACCGCGCAGTTGCCAGTGTATCGGTCGAGCAAGTGCACCAACGGTCACCCTTCGTCCGAAGCCAGCCTATTCTCGACCGGAACCTCGCTGAGAGCAACCCGCCCCGCTCTCAACCGGCCAGAATAAGAGGACCATAATCGCGCTCTGGAGCGTCGAGGCAACAGCCACGACGGTCATCGACATCCGCTCACGCGCCATTGACGCGCTCACGTGGGCGCGTTTCTCCCCCGCTTCCCCCAGCGCAGGGCTCGTCCCTGGCCGTGCTCGCTCGAAACCTGCTAATGGCCGCCATGGGCCCGTCGTCCACTAGTCTCCTTCGTGGGAGTTTGCGGCCCCATGGATGGAACTCACAATGACGTGCGGCCGGTCGATGACATGCCGCTACACCCTCTGCCGAAGCCCTGCTCACGTATCTCCCTCATGGAAGTACGTGTGAGGGCCTCTATCCCTGACTTGACTCTCTCTGTCCTCTCAATGATCACGCAGATAAACAGCACTGATGAGACTAAGCACTGCAGTTCGTACTGCTCCGGTATCGTTACTAATGGGCCGATCCGGGTTTCATCTACGGTGTATACACGCCACCGCAGCGATTCGAGCCGTTCCTCGATCCGAACTCCTCAGCTCAGCTGCTTGGGCCAGATGATGCCGTTCAATGATCGCGCTTTCAGCGTCATGCTCGACTGTGCTCCGAAGGTGTACGGTGTACGTACCCCATGCTAGTCCAGCCCATCATAACAACCACATTCGACCCCAAGACGCCGAACGTTACTTCGCATGGCGTTCACGTCCCGGCCACTGCGACTGTCCGCATGCCGTCCGCGACCGTTGCACAAGCACAGCACTATACAGCGTTACAGCCGGACAAACGATGCCGTCGCCGCCGTTTGCTACGTACGAGTAACTTCCCTTGCCATGCCATATTGCACGCTTCTCAGACCCCACGCACTCCGGCTGGAACGGTGCTGGTGCCCGATCTAGGGCGGGAACAAGCGGTTCAAGTCAAAAGAGCACATTAAGCGCGTCGTACTTGCCCCTCATCTACGGAAGCAAGGCTTCATTTTCACAAGGCCTGGTAATACCAATGACGATCACCAGGCAGGTCGGAGCGCTGCAAGCCTGCGTCTCTGCGCTATTCACCACAGTCGGTAAAGGCTCTA
Organism: Trametes punicea; assembly: GCA_025528855.1. Classification (NCBI taxonomy): domain Eukaryota; kingdom Fungi; phylum Basidiomycota; class Agaricomycetes; order Polyporales; family Polyporaceae; genus Trametes; species Trametes punicea. The sequence continues at coordinate 604,366 of VICQ01000011.1, forward strand.
CGTACATGTATACCCGAAACGGGCGTTCAGGGATGCCAAAGCGGTGCGGCACCTGGACTACTACGGTGAGTATTCCGAAAATGAGGACTTCAGCCTGTACGCTGCTGAAACACGGGAACTTCGGCGATGAAGCTCCGTGGTACAGCTGAGACGCCACGGGCATAGACGTGTGTCGTGTATACCTACGGATACGATCATGGTGAGTCCGAAGAGTAGAGGGTGAACAGGGGACAGACGTACAAGCTCATCATAGATGATCACTGGCACCTTCTTGTCTGCCAGCGACGAACTGGGATGGATCTTCACGAGCTAGGCCACGACGTCAGCTTTACTCTCCTAGCTAGATCCTCGCTGCGATATCTACTCACCGAAGGGCCCATCACCTGCTTGTATGACCCATCGGGCCGCAGAAACGCGGTGTTCTGCACCAGCCCGCGCACGAGCGCCTTCAAGACTGGCGCCTCATTATCTCCTGCACTCGCACGCCAGTCGAAGCCCATGCGCGCGCAGACGTCGCGCAGCTGCGCGCGGATGTTCATCGCCTCTGCCAGGCAGCGGTCATTCAGGAACATCTTGCGGCACCAGTCTCGCCGACCGGCCTTGCTCTCCGACGCGGCGACGTCCTCGTACGCGCGCATCACGTTCAGCACGGTGAGGTGGTCGCCCGAGAGGTGCCGGAACTTGCGCCGGGCATCCGCTGCAGCGTCTCGTGCGTCGTGCGTGTCGACGAAGAGATGCGAAGACGCGGAGAGCACGGAAAGGATGGTGAGGACCTCGGAGGTGCACCCGAGCTCTACTGACGCGATGAGAGCGCGCGCCAGAGGCGGCTCGAGCGGAAATGCGGCCATCTGCCGGCCGAGGGGCGTGAGGCATTTGCGATTGTCGAGAGCGCCGAGAAGGAAGAGCATTTTGAGTGCCGAGACGACAGTCTCTTCGTCAGGCTTATCCATGAAGTCAAGCTCTTCGAGATCTTGCCCAAGGCACTTGAGCTGGAGTAGGCTGGAAGTGAGCGTGCACCGTCGAATCTCCGGCTCGGCCGTCACAGGCATGTTGCGGAAGGATTCTTGAGTGTAGAGGCGGAAGCAATAACCGGGCCCCTGCTCAATCGGTATTCAGTGATGTTACACGCAATACCGAACGGGGGCAGGCAAACCTCACGACCAGCACGGCCAGCGCGCTGCACAGCAGAGGATTGGGTGATATCTCGAGTCAAGAGGGTATCAAATCCTGCGAGCAATTTGTCAGCAGACAAATAGGAAGGCCGGCCGTGAGCACGTACCAGTCCCGGCATGTCGTGCGACATACCGCTTTTCTTTGCACTTGCCTGTATCGATCACATACTTGATACCGGGTATCGTGATGGAGGTCTCCGCGATATTTGTCGCTAGGATGCACTTGCGCATTCCGGACGGAGTGGTAGAGAAGATTTTCGATTGCTGACTAGGTGGCAAAGCGGCATACATCGTACAGATGAGAACCTGCGATAGGATAGGTATATGTGAATATGTGCACGTTGTCCGGGCGAGTTATGTGGCTAACTCACCCCTGATACATCCTTGGGAAGCTGGTTGGCGTAAAGCTGGATAGACTTCTCTAAGCTCTCAATGTCCTCCTGACCGGGCAAGAAGATCAAGACATCGCCCGGCGGTTTGACTGTGTGTATTTGGAAGAATGTCCTCAATGCCGCATCCACATAATCCGGCTGACTGACGGATGTGTGATATATCGTAACTGGGTGTTGCCGCCCCTTCACGTACACGATTTTTGCGCTACGAGGAAATTCACGGTCAGATAATTTGATACGTTTTGAGTGACGAATGGACGAACTTGTTGTAAAACTTGCTGAACTTCTCAGCTTCTAGGGTCGCACTCATGATGACCACTTTCAACGGTGAGAGTTTGGCTGCGGGGGCTTTGCCCTTCGCATTGGCAGGAGTGTTTCGCGCCTTCTGGATGGATTTGAGGTTCGCAATGAGCAAGTCGGTACGGAGCGTCCGCTCATGCGCCTCATCAACAATTATGACGCTGTACCGCGAGAGGAGAGGATCGCCAAGGAGCTCGCGGACGAGCATACCGTCCGTTACGTACTTGATGCGCGTAGCAGGTGAGGACGCTTCGTCAAATCGGACAGAGTACCCGACGAGAGCACCAACGGAGGTGCCTTGCTCAGCAGCGACGCGCGCGGCGAGGGAAGTAGCAGCAACCTTGCGAGGCTGGGTAACGGCGATCATGCCTGACCCTGCGAGGCCCGCCTCGAGGAGATATTGAGGAACCTCTACCGGTGGTGATGAGATGGGCGCAGGGCGCGTGAACCGTGGATAGACGTACGCGTTGTCTTTCCGGAACCCGTCTCTCCGATAAGAACTGTCACGTCGTTTTGGCGGATGACATCCACAATGGCATCCTTACCTGGTGCATGTGGAGGTGGAGATTAGCACGTGAGGGATGGTCAGGATATCATATTCGTAATTACCAGCATATATAGGAAGCTGCTTCCGCTGTTCTTGCAGGGATGCCGCCTGTAAGGACGAGGAAGACGAGGAGCCTGCAGGGGCAGAGAGGCGTGGTTTCTTGCGGAGATGGTCCGGATTGTGGCTGGACTTGGATGAAGTAGAGGCATGCTTCTTGGGCGACTTGACCTCCAATTCATCATCTGAAGCATGCATCCACGCGTGGTCGCGTTTGAGGGATCGTCTGTGAGGTGTGCCATGGGAGGAACGTCTGCGGTAAGGGTGGGGTGAGTGCGGTATGCCGTTGAGAGCTGCGACCTTCGCCATCGTTGTCGGAGCCGTGTTGGGTGGGTTGAGGTTCAAGGCGGGTTAGAAATCGTTGGCTGAGGTGAGAGATGGGCGTGGACGGTCGAGGACATGAGCAGGAGTTGTTGCAGAGCGGGGCGAACTAGACCTCCAAAAAAATCGGAACACAGGACTGCTGTCCGTTCAGCAGACGCCCGTGGCGATCGTTCCGTGGGCGTCTGTTCTGCGTCCTGATGCTCCAGTGCCAGTGCTTGAGCTTCAATTGCGAGCCTCTCGTCCGTTCTCCGTTCTCCCCTGCGGGCTCGCTTCCTACCGTGCTCCTACTCCGCAAGTCGTCTGGCCTGCTCGAGCGGAGACGTCTCCCAGCTACACTCAGGTACGACAACGCAAGAGGCCAAGGACCTTGCAGTATTGCAGCCAGGGAGCACCTCCATCTTCACGACCGTATCTCACGACTACTGACGCCCCATATCTCGCTCTCGACATGGCCGCCCATACTCAAACTACACTCTCTTCTCTCCTCTCGTCGTCATCGTATCTTCTAGCCTACTCTCTGCCCTTGCTCGTCCTGTCACTATCGCTCACCTTCGCCGGCGCATTTCTAACTCTCGACCGGACGCGTGCCTTCGCGCCTCGCTATGACGCACTTCAGCCTCCGGACAGCAACAAAGTACAGCATGCAGAGGCCCTAGTCAAGCGCATCTTCAGGTTGGAGGGTGGCGTAGGGGGAATCGCCATAGGCTATGTTACTGGAGGTGAACCTGTGACAGTATCCAGATGGGGAGGATGGCGTTGCTAAAGACTCTACAGTCCACTTTGCCACCTTCGTGTCGCTGCTTGTGCCTAACATCTCGTCCAAACCTCCCTTGAGTGCCGGCGCATTCGCAGCCGTGTGGTTGCTTTCAGGCATCGTGTGTGCCATGCTTGCAGCGCGGTGGAAATATTTCGCTTTGGCCTTCGCCGGCCTGGTGGGATAGTGAGTGTTCTGAAAGCTCTTCGCAGTGTGAGATTTGCTCATGTCGTTGCCACCTAGTTCCACGCTTGCATTGGCCATCTCTATCATTGTCCACCCTTCGCTTCTCACTCGGATCGTTCTCACTGCCGTCTTCACACCCATCGGCCTCGTCATGTGTCTCCTGCCTATCGCGCGTACTCAGCATGCCTTTGTTCGAGTCGGCATGTCATCCGCCGGTTCCTTCGGTACCATCTTGTCCATCGCCATTCTCGCGCATCTGTCATCATGGTCGAACGCCTGGGCTCGGTTGTGGATACGTGACGGCAGCGATTGGGGGACGGCGCAGGAAAAGGGCCTTAGCGCTGCGTTCTGTCTATTTCTGCTCCTCGGTGTCGCAAGCGACTGGTTCCTTACATCCAGACTGGGAGAAAATCCTGACGAGGTGGGTCTAGTGTTTGACTTGCGCCCCACCGAAGCGCTGACGGACATCGCTAGAAATGGGACACCTACCTGGCGGAATATGCAGCGACTCTGCCCAACGACTCCGATCGTGCGGGAACCTTCAGACCTTTCCAGTCCTTCTGGTCTCGTCACTTTGGCCACAGAGGCCTCAATCACGTTCACAAGGACATCATCTTCCCAACAGACATCGATTTGAAGCGCCCCGTTCCCGACTCTCCGTTGAAGCTCTACAAGAAGAAATCGCTTGCTGGCCGTCCCTCTTCAGACCAGCCTGTGCGGCGCTTCACCCCGCCTCATGAGTTTCTACGGAAGGAGCACAGGCCCGTGCTGGGTGCAAGGGTCCGAACGAGGGAGATCATCAAGTTCGACCCTCTCGATCCGTACACGTTGTCCGATTCAGAAGAGGAAGATGATCTCAAGAAGGGCTCGCCCGCCTTCGCGCGCTCTCCGACTAGGACGGATTCAATGGCAACCTTGGCCAACGACAAGGCTCCGCCTGTGGCATCTGATGACCGGGAGAAGGGACATCGCGTGCAGATGGACCAGCTCTCTGATGACGAAGAAGATGTGACTTCAGTTGCACTGCGAGAAAAGACAAGGTCGACAAGCGGTGAGAAGTGGTCCCCGGGCTTCCTACGCCGCCATAGCCAAAGGCAGCTCAGTCACCAAGCATCATCGGCGGGGTTTTCCCAGGCCGCCTCCAGCACCAACGGTACCGGCTCATCGAATACTCTCACTCCTGCTACCTTCACTCCCGTTCCTGCAACACCGTCCTTGATCAAGGCAGTCGAGCGCGTGAAGGCTGCGCAACAGGAGGCATTCGCCAAGCATGCTGTACGATCCACAGACGGGTTCCCGATACCTCCCGCGTCGGACATCGCAGCAGAGCCACATGGACCCGTGATCGGACACAGCTGGGATGCGTTTTGGCACGACGTGAAGATGAAGGCGGGCCATGGCTTTTATCATCGACGCGATGGTGGTAACGCGACGGGTGTGGCGGGTGTGTCTGCACCTAGCATGAAGCAATGACTTTATGAATGTTACGACACCTGACGACTTCACGACATCGTTATGATCCGGTTCTGTACTCCCCTCTACTACTCCTGTCTTACCCTGACTTATTGCTAGTGATATTCTGTACTTGCGTGCATCCTCATATTTGAACTGCTCAAAGAAGTGTTCTAAATCTCTGAGAGCAAAGACGACGCTGTATATGTCTGTCACGACAAGGGTGCACAGGTGGTGTACGGCGTGCTCACCCGCTCGATCCGTCCTCTATCCTTTTAGGCACTGTGTAACGGTGCGCTCGAACTCTAACATCTCAAGTTTGCAGCTTCAGGGTAGAGTGGATGTATTACCAACATGTGCATTCAGAGTTGTTTGCACGTATGGGGCAATACACTCACCTAAAGGCCCGTCTATGATGTAATACATGAACTGCGGCACAAAATGCAAGGCAAATGAAAGGTAGCATGCCATACATTTTTGACACGTCTTTTGGGCCTGCAAGTTCTACACATGTACTTGATTCGCAGAACTGTGGAGGGTCTTGGCTGGTGTGCTCCAGTTATTCAAGAACTACTTTATGACACCGCTGAAGGAGCCTTCAAATGTGTGTTTTTGTTTGCTGCACATAGCTACTGCAATACACTGATGCAGAGTCCGAGCACATGGGTCATACTATATGGCTGATTGTGATGATAGGTGAGCTGAAAGATATTCACCTACCTCTCTCAGTTATGCAACTGGTGGGATCACTCCAGGGAGGAAAGCGTCGCCATCCCGATTCGCCTCGTACCACTTATCATCATGAGCGAGCAGTACAAGCACCTTCGGGACGCCAAGAAGCGTCCTCACTCGCCGGATGTGCTCCTCGGCCTGCGCCTTATCATCATGTATGCAACGGATGTGCCCGTCCGGCTGGAGCGCGACAGCGACCTCGCGCTCCCCCGTCAGTATGCGACGATCGTGTGCGGTGTCACCGGCAAGGTAAATCCAGGAACCGGTCGCGTTCGTGCGCGCGAGAACGTTGATGTGTCCGGGCAGATGTCCCGGGGCGTCGATGATGTACAGACTCCCATCGCCAAAATAGTCGTAGGCGCGTGGGAAGGGGCCGATGGACTGTGTGAACTCTTCGTCAAGGAAGAGCGTACGCTCGAGCGGCACGGCGCTCTGGAGACAGACTGAGTCTGGGTCGACCGGGTAAGAGTGAGCGATGAGGTCCTTGGCATCCCTGCCTAGGATGAACGTCGCATTAGGGAACTCTGATGCGTCGCCAACACTGGAAAGAACTCGAGTTAGTGACACCAATGGCGAGATCTTAGCAAGGTCACTTACTGGTCCCAGTGCAGATGACTGATGACCACGGTTTTGACCTCCGAGGGCTCGATACCGCCGTTCCGCAGGCTTTCAGCAACCGTCTGCGCAACCAACACCTTCCGACCAGCATTCAGCTGCTGCACAGCAGGCGGATGAGTTTCCAGATTTGATCTAATGCCAAGGTCGAATAGCAGATGCTCCCCCGTAACCGAGTGTCGGAGGAAGAATGAGAGCGAGGGACACATCTTCGACTCAGTGGGACCAGAGCCTGCAATGAAGAGGCGCATACGGAGTTCTAGCATTCCAGCCTCCAAGGCAGAGACCGTCATGTATGGTTGATAAGGCTGAGGGTCTGGTAGCGCGAGTGCGTGACCGGAGGACATGTCGTGAGGATACAATAGTTAAGAGGACGTAATGGAACACAGAGTTGACCTGCTTTGCTCGTCTTATGGGACAGCAAGAGCGTCCTCAGGGCAGCGACGTCCCAGCTGCATTTGGATCACAAGTGTACCTGAGCCGCTAACTATTCTTGCCAGTGACGAGGTATGGGAACGTCGACTATCGGTGAGGCCTCAAGCCGTGGAGTCCGCCTAAGCATCTCGGGAGAAACCTGGACACATGCAGAGCTATCTGCGCGTGTCTGCGCATTTGGACCTACCTTGACTGTAGAATCCATACTCGCTACTTCAAAGCGATAGCCTGGTCATGATGTTTCTGTGCTGAGGTTTGAAACTTCTGTATTATGGACTTGGTTTATTCGAGACGTATGCAGAAGCTGAGACGCAAGGCTTTGAGTTGCAGGCAGAGTCGCTAGGCACAGTAGATTTTCTGCACGTCGCAATAGAGTCGCAGACTCAAAGAGTGTTGTGGGTGTTGCGTCGGGCTGGACTCGGACACGGAGCAGGGTGTGACACGGCGCCGCAGAACTGTGATCTGTTGTGACCCAAGGACCGTCACTCTCGCCGACGCCGCGATCTTGCTACCCGACCATCATCTTCGCAGGCTTTTCTTTTCTTTGCGTTTTCCCAAGTTCGTTCAAATGGCAGATCCGACCAAAGCAGAGACCGAGCAGATCTTCAAAGTCCTGAAGTCTCAGAAGGGGAATAAAGTACGCATCCCCCGTACCCGTACCGTCAAGTGTTCTGTATTGATCAGAGTCCTCAGATGTGCTTCGACTGTCAGGCTCGTAATCCGAGCTGGTCTAGTGTCACTTTCGGAGTGTATATCTGCTTGGAGTGCTCGAGTGTACACAGAAACATGGGCGTGCATATCAGCTTTGTTCGGTGAGCTCGAGGACGTGATTGCCTACGTGTCGTGTCACTGAATAGGCCGAAGTTCCACGAACCTCGACAGCTGGCAGCTCAACCAGTTGCGAACAATGAAAGTCGGAGGAAATGCTTCAGCCACCGAATTCTTCACGAAGCACGGGGGTGCTGCGCTCCTGAGCGACTCGGACACAAAGAAGAAATACTCCAGTCGTATCGCGGAGTTGTACAAGGAGGAACTTGCCCGTCGCGTGAAGGAGGATGCCGCTAAGTGAGTCTTGCTGCCTATGAGCTACGTTGTGATGCGAACGGATCCACAGGTATCCCGACAAGGTCGTCGTTGAAGGCCTGACTGAAGCCGTCGCCACGCCGTCCTCTCAAGCCGGTGACGACGATGATTTCTTCTCCTCGTGGGACAAGCCTGTCGCCGCCAAACCCGTGGCTGCGCCAGCAAAACCTACAGCACCTCCTGTCATCGGTCGCTCCGCCAGCGCTTCTGGTGCTCCCGCAGCACCTCGGACCATTAGCTCCGCTTCCCTCCGCTCCAATTCTACCACGCCAGCCGGCTCACGACCTGCATCAACGCTAGGTACATCCCGTCTCAACGCCTCCACCACCTCTGTTACGAACAGTGCCTCTGCGGCACCTAAGAAATCTAAGTTGGGTGGTCTAGGTGCAAAGAAAGCTGCACCTGTTGACTTTGCCGAGGCGGAACGGAAGGCAGTTGAAGAGGCCGAGCGCATCCGACAATTGGGATATGACCGTGAACGCGAAAAGGCCGAAGAGGAGGAGCGTGCACGACTTGCAGCGGAGAAGTCTGCTGCTGCTGCCAAGGCAAAATCGCCAGTTACGAAATCCACGCCATCTGCTCCGGTCGCGCCAAAGGGCAATGCTCAGGACATGGAGCGACTGGGCATGGGCATGAAGCGGCTTGGCTTCGGAGCTGTGCCATCCGCGCCCGCAGCCTCTACTAGGTGTGTCTCCAACAACCTTCTCCCGAGGATGACGCTGAATGGTTGACCCCAATTTCAGTGCGGCTGTGGAGGACGATGCACCGACCTACGCTCGCGAGAAGTTCGGGAACCAGAAGGCGATCTCGTCGGACATGTACTTTGGACGCAATTCTTACGACCCGAACGCCATCGCCGAGGCGCAGACCCGCCTTCAATCATTCCAGGGTGCCACTTCGATCTCCTCGAATCAATACTTCGGCAGAGACGAGGAGGAAGAACTCGCGGGCCATGGCACCGACGGAGGTTTGCTCGGAGATGGCACGCTCTCGGGGTTGGAGCTCGCAGCGAAGGACGCCATTTCACGTGTCTTGGCTAACCCTGACGTGCAGAACGCGGCCGAGAGTCTGCGGCAGGGCGCGCTCAAGGTAGGTGCATTGCTGCGTTGAGCGGTTCTCAAATTGACCCAGCATCCGCCGTGCCTGTAGCTCTCAGACTATCTCGCTCAAATGGCTGAGCGGTAGTTTGATCGTTGTATACCATGCACCGGGCCTTCCCCGTAGCGACGCATAGTTGGAATGGGATTGTGTAGAACGGGCTTCGTGTTCGTCGGTTTTTGTCCGCGGAGAAGGTCAACTTCGGCTGTACATTGGCCTTGTACGTACCCCTGGCATTCCTCCTTATTTATTACCTTCGGTTGGACGGCTCTTCGGGCAAGACCTCTGATGGAAGGAAGTGGTCATTGTGAGTCTCTGCGCAATTTCGCGATGCATCAACGTGCTTGGATGATCCAGGAAGCGGCGCTCGCCTACCTAGAAGTCGGTATACGTGATTGCTAACGGATAGGTCTCGGTATATCGTCGGTTAGTAGCACTTTGCACCATGCAATAGCACACACTAATGCACTATGTTAGAATGCGTCCCATGTCGACCGACGTCAGATGAACGTGGTGCTAGTTGACCCGTTGTCGAGATGAATAGTCACATGCTGACCGTAGCAACGCCAGAATCATCAGTCCCCCGATGACGCCTCTCGACTGTGAGCTTCGCCCGCCTGAATCAGTTCTTCTCGATGGCAAAGACGCATCGTCGCCTCATGGGGGTTGGCGGGACGGATGTTTCGCCGACGGGCACCCATCTTTTACATGACCACCCCCAGCTCTATATAAGACGCAGCGATGTATGCTGTGGCCCCGTGCAATTGCCCTAACTCGTGAAGTTACACGAAAGCAACATGTATTTCTCCACGCTCCTCGCACTCGTCGCCGTCGCCGCGTCCGCTGCCGCCCAGACAATCAGTGGGCAATACGACTGCGAGCCTGCGGGCGACTACACCCTCTGCCAGAACCTCTGGGGCGAGAGTACGTCATTATCCCGTCCTATCATTATTCATATGATCTGTTCCCTTGTTTCCCATCAGTTTTCACTTAACATATTTCGTTACAAGTAGAACCTGACTGACGACCTGCGCAGGTGCCGGTGTCGGCTCACAGAGCTCGACGCTCCTGAGCGCGAGCGGTAACACCGTATCGTGGCGCACGGTCTGGCAATGGCAGAACAACCCTAACAACGTGAAGAGCTACGCCAATGTGGAGAGCAACACCGCCAAAGGCGTCCAGGTGAGCTCCACGAGCTTTCTATCTGGATATGCTAGGCGAGTCTGACTGCCATGATCGCGGTGAAGCTCTCGCAATTGGCGTCGGCTCCGACGGCGTGGCAATGGACGTATGAGAACAAGTCCAACCCCATTCGCGCTGACGTCTCGTACGTTGCTTCCCAACTACGTGCTGGGTCGACGTGGTCACTGACCTCGTGCGGTGTACAGATACGACATCTGGCTTGGCGCTCAGCAATCCGGCCAGCCCGCCTCCAAGGCCTCTTCCTACGAGATCATGATCTGGCTCTCCGGCCAAGGCGGGTGAGTTGCCTGTTCTCAGCGTTCTACGACGCTTCCACCCACATGCGATGGCAGCATACAACCCGTCGGCTCGCAGATCCAGTCCGGCATCCAACTGGCAGGCCACACCTGGAACCTCTGGCGCGGCCCTAACTCGAACTGGCAGGTGCTCTCCTTCGTCAGCGCGAACGGCGATATTACGAGCTTCAACGCGGATCTCAAGGACTTCTTCGGTGCGCTTCTTACCCTTCCTTCCGTGCTGCCAAAGGATGCAGACGCTGACTGGGACTTTGTATGACAGACTACCTCGTCCAGAACCAGGGCGTGTCGTCTTCGCAGGTGCGTTATTCACATCCGATCTCTGATATACTTGGCGTGCTGACGGCCTCCCGCTTCGTCACCGCAGTTCGTCCAAGCGATCCAGACCGGCACGGAGCCGTTCACGGGCAGCGCGAGCCTACTCACGCAGAGCTACAGCGTTGCTCTCAACCAGTGATCGTGTCGGGCAGAGAAGAGCTAGTGGTAGTGGTGCGATCAGTGTAAACACTCCTGGGCATAACTGCTAGCAGAATTTGACATTGTTGGCTGTACAAGGCCATTTGGAAACATACTCGGTCCCTCTGCTACTGTTCGTTGAACTCACAATCGGGTGACACTCAACCACATACGCTCACGAGCATTAAGATAAGATACGTTCTAAAGTCAACAGCACACTAGGACATGAACAGACCGAAGGACCCGCCCTTGGTCTCTAGCTAAATACTCTCATGAGCCCGAACCAACTTCTCTTCGACTGTCGTTTCGCCAAGCTCGTGTTCGGTGCCCGCAAATAACACTGTGGCCCGCTCGCCTTGCGTAACCCAACCTGGATTGGGGTATCTGTAGATTGCTCGACCGGGGCACCCTGCGAGCCGCTCGCCGTGCTTGATGGCGTGGTTGAGGATATACGGCTCGTGTTGCCGCTGGTGGGGGTGCTGGCAGGACTTGAAGGCATGGCTTGACCACTAGAGCTTGGGATGCTCGAGGCAGGTTGAGTATAGGTAGAAGACGGGCTGAGGCTTGAACTGGTTTGATCCTCCGGAGTGGATACGTCTACACTGAAGTTAGTGATGACGAGGTTGGCGCTGCCTGTGAAGGGCTCAGTTCCCGACTGAATTGCCTGGAGGTACTGCAGCGGCAGATACTCAGCACTGCATCCTTGAAGGAGAGACCAACTGCATACCTGGGTCTTCGCTACGCCTTGTTCGTTGATCAGGTACTCTGCAGGCAGACGTTTGAGATGTTCAAAATGACTCCGCGTATCCTCGAGGGCGACTTACGGAAGAAGACGTTAAGATCCGCGTTGAAGTCGGTGATGTCGCCTTCAGCGGTGATAAACGAAAATACATCCCAGTTCGAGTTGGGGCCATGCTTGAGCGTCCAGGTGTATCCACCAAGCTGGACATTTTGGGCCACGACATCACCGATGCCACCCACTCTGAGATCACCACAAGGATGGTGAACGTGCGTTGCAGATCATGTTCACAATGATACTCACCCGCCTCGATCAGAGAGCCAGATCATACTATCGGACGTGATGGTGAGCCTTAAATGACATGCTGACATGCGCTGCTGTTGCCACGTACATTTCGTAAGAGGATGCAGACGAGGCAGGATCCCCGGACTGGGGAACCCCTGTCCAGATATCATAGCTGTCACTCCTCTCTCAGCGTCGCTCAGGCGTGGCTCTAGCGTCTGACTTACGAAACATCCGCTCTGAGGTCGGACGATGCGGACTGGTAGTTCCACTGCCAACTGGTCGGTGCGGTCACGATGTCCTGGAGCTGCGAACATGGTAGACAGCCTTCAACGACCTGCGCACGTCTCGCGTCGTCCCGGAGAACGAACCTGCATGCCCTTCGCGGAGTTATGATATACATTAGGATCTGGGATTGAATTCAAGATGTGACCTCCTCAGCCCGCATGCTCAAATGGGGACCTACAGCTCTTGACATTGTCCGGGCTTTGGGACCACTGATACGTGGTTGACCATGAGACGGAATTGCCACTGGCCGAAAGCAGTGTGGTGGTCTGTGAGCCCACTCCAGTATCTGTCAGGAGGTGTTTCCCATAAGCCAGAGACACATGTGTGTTGCATGCTAGAGATGGCTCACCTGCGCCCCAGAGATTCTGGCAAAGTGTGTACGCGCCTGCGGCGGTACAGTTGTTGCCCTGGAGCGTGACAGTCTGCGCTGAGGCTATGTGCACGAGGGACACGGCAGCTGCAACGAGCCCTGCTCGGCAAATGCGCGCCATAAGTTAAAATCTTAGGAAGAGAGGAACAGCACGGTAATCAGTAAAAGTGGCGGCAGTGAGAAGATGGTTGACAGTGGGGCAACCTCTAGTTCCGACTGATGCATGTATACTCACTCGGCACTTGCTGGCCACCTCGTGTCAAAGAGCGACTATTGGCCAACTCGGCTCAAAAGTAGGCCACACTGTACGTACGTTGTCACAAAAGGTGTGGATAGTGCGAGAAACGCGTGTGCTCATGTGCACGACACGTCGCCATCAGCGCCTCTTCCGCTTTTGACAGAGACATCGGAGAAAACTGGCCAATGCTGATGAACTCCGCGCGATTGAATAGACATGAGTGAAAACGTCGACCAAGCGCAAGGTGGCACCGTACAAGAGCTGTACAGCGTGACCTATGGTGCACACAGGGCAATGGTGCCAGTGAGTGCTGTGGGAAGGACAAGCGTGAAAGTTCAGCGCCTCTGGCGGGATCTCAGATTCAACGCCTGCCGTGCTGGTGGAATCTCGATAACTAGAGGGCATGCATATTCACTGCGTGATGCGAGGGATCTGCGGATGAGAGCATCTGAGTAGTGCGTAGTCTGTGCCGACTCCTGAACCCTATTGACATGAATGCCGCGTGTATCAACTGCAGTGGAGGCCTCTGGCGGTATATTCATTTGCGTGAGCACTCAGAACCGTCTGTTCGTACACACTCTTGTCAGTCTTATCTGAGTGGTGTCGCTCTGCAGCAAGGCCTCAATACAGGATTCGGGGTTGAGCGCCCGAGTCCACAACTGAACGGCTCTTGGCTGCGGGCCATTCATTCTTTAGCGCTACGTCCTGAACCCGTTCTCATCATACACGATACCATCGCTCCTTTGACGACCTGCCAATACGGTGCACGGAGCGTCAAACGCCCGTTCTCCATTCAAAGCAGCAGCGATACGCACCTCTGCTAGATCGACTCAACGATACATTCGATTACGGCGCACCGCCGCTCCTGTCTAACCACCCTAATGGCCTCCTCGAACACGTCTTTGAGCTCGTCCGCGCGGGCGACCTGCCGTCCCCATGCGCCGCCCGCCGCGGCGGCTACTCCGCCGTAGTCCACGTTGTCTTCCAGCCCGAACCCGACTGTGAGCTGTTCACCCGAAGCCGCACTTCCATATCCGTCCGGGTGAACGGCGCGCATGGAGGACTTCGGACTCTGCAATGATGGGTGAGAATGTGCTGCGAGGGTACTCCGCCATTCACAAACACGTACAAACCACCCGCGGTTATTGAGCACAATCATAAGGAATGGCTGCCATATTCAGAGGCGTCTCAGTAAGAGCCCGGAAGCTTTACCGAACAGCACGGTACGTACCGTCTCATATCTGTTCGCAACCCAGAATGCTGACGTAGGCGCGCCGAAAAGGTAGTTCCCATCGCCTGTGATAGACACGACGAGTTCATACCCTTTCTGCGCGACACGCGCCCCGATCGACGCGCCCACACTCGCGCCGAGGATCCACCCGAGGCTCGTGCCCCCAGACATGAGCATGGACCCCGGCATGTCCGGCGCGATGTGGTTCCATACAAGCGCACCGGCGCTTGCGGCCTCATTCAACCAGAGCACCTGCTTTCCGCCGCTCGGCGTCTGCGTTGCCACCGAGGACCGCAGCGTCGCAAGAAGGAACGGCACGGTCGGGAGGATGCCGTCGGGTGCGAGTAGTGCCTCTGCGCGCGCAAGCTGCGCGAGGTAGGCGGCGCGCGATGCTGCCAAGGACTGTTTGCGTACCTCGACCTTGGCGCTGTAGGTTTGGGCGTCCGAGCTGCCGATGGCTTGGATGAGCTGGCCGAGCGCCGTCTCGGCGTCGGCGGTGCAGAGCATGTCCGCGTCGACGTGCGACCAGCCGAAGCCGCGCTTGAGCGGGTCGTTATCGATGACGAAGACTTTCGCATCCGGGCGCGGTGCGTTGTCGAACACGTCGATCCAGGGTACATCGGTGTCGAGAATCAGGACAACGTCCGCGTCTGGCAGGTAGGGGAGCTTGCCGCCGTGAAACTGTCCAAGGAAGTACGGGTGGCTGGCAGGGATCGCGAGTGAGGACGTCGCACAAGCAATGATCCCGATCGCGAGAGCGTTCGACAGTTCCGCAAGGAGGGGCACCGCAGACGGGTTCCGGCCCGTGTTGGTCGCGATGATGAGGGGATTGTTGGCTTGTGTTAGCGCGCTAGTTATTGCCTCAACCGCTGCTCGCTGCATCAATCTGTATGTCCGGGCGTGGAGGAAGAGACGGCCAACCTTGAGGTGGCAGAGCGCCGGCGTTCACTGAAGGCCATTTGGATAAGGAGATCGTAGCGTTCATGGTAGCGTCATCTACGTCTTCATCGGTAATCTCTCGCCGAGCCCACAGATAGACTGGACCTTTAGGTTGGCTCGTTGCGCTAGGCATGAAGGTGAGTACAAGCAGAGAGCAGACCGAGCCGGCGGTAATACAAACATCTGCAGGGCCCGCAAAATGACCTGTGAGACGTTCTTGCCGCTCTGGATTTGGACGACATGGCGCATGTACTGACGGACTATGGCAGGCTGGTCTGGGACATCTTTGGAGGTAACGAGCATGAGCGTCCCAAATATCGAACCTCCATTGCACGTGGCGAACGCGAACGTTTGCCTGAGTATTCTTGATAAAGATCACGAACCTTGTAACCACATAGTGAATTCGTTTTTGGAACCGCGAAGCTCTCCGTGAGCGGTGAACGGCGCCGATCCCGCAAAGATCAGAACAGGCGCTTGTCCTCTGTCTGCGTTATGTACAGCGCCAGCCAAAGACTGCCGAATTGGAACTGATCAGTCTGCAATGACCGACCCGGCCTGCGTGGAGACACTCGCCTGGGTCCCAACATCGACGTGAACAATGACTGCCGCCGGTTTCCCGGTTACCTGAGCATATCCGTGCGCAGCGCTCAAAGCGACGTATTCGCTCGGGCAAGTTACGATGTCAACGAGGGTCTTCCCGTTCTCAACGTATTGTCGACGTAAATCCTCTAAGAATGCAGAGTGGTCGCTACCCCAGTTCACGAAGGCGTGCGTGATCCCAGCATCGGCAAGAGTCTTGAAGAAGACGGAGGCAGTGGTGTACATCTTGAGCACCAGTTATAGAGGCTTCATGCAACAGTACGAGAAGCACCGCCGGTACCCTTCAGGAAGGACCCAAGTTATAAGAGCGCAGAGATCAGAGTAGAGCTCACAGAGCGGGCTCGCAGAGCTGAGCGTCGATGAATGGGTCCGAAGATCGCTCATATACTCACGCACGTACCCACCAGCTTCAGCGCAAATATAGAGATCCCAGATACTGCACACGGAGAAATGCCCTAGCGTAAGGAAAATAATCAGATGATACATTGTCTCGTGAGCAGGCGCCCCGTGCAGATCGATGGCTATCGGGATAACATTGCGGGCAGTGTTGGTGGTGTCTCAACGTCCACGCTTTACTTGCATGTCTTGGGCAACGATAAGGAATGAGGATTCGCCCGCACACGCGCTGACTCAATTCCAGTTTTGCATCGGACTGCGTTAAAGTACGAGACCGACGTCGGAGCTATTCTTCCATGGCCATCTAGAGCTTGAGCTTGGCTCATTGGCCGCCGAGGGAACCAATTGCAAGTATACAGCCAGCTCTTGGCGAGCTACATGATGTCTAGGCTTCGTTAGCATACACCTGTACAGAGCTACTTCTCATCCGCTCCAGACAGTCTCGAGACGTACCGTTCTGGTTGCGTGGCTCATCTTGCCAGCCAGGACAGAGATCTTCGGGATGGGCTCAACAATGTACGCTCCTCCCGCCCTAGCGGTCATCTTCGGATACGTGTTGCCACCTGCTCTTCTGTTGTCCTTCTGACAAACGAAACGGGTATCTATTCTTCTCTCAAACCTCCCAGGCTTGCTGTGCAAAGTCGGTGTGAAGTGGACCAAAGGAAGTCGACGCGCGAATCTGAGTCCGGCGGGTGGCAAAGCGTCCTTTGCACGGGCATTCCCGAGCTCGAGCAAGTCTTGTCACCGACCGCCACCACGCCCACCAGGGCCTGTATAAATTCTCGATTGTACCACATTTCACCTCTGTATCGACATCAGACGACGATTAGAAGGCGATGGATGCCCGACTGCGCCGCGTGAACAAAGAGATCGCAGGTGCGTCGCATCCAGAGGCGCGTCCACGGTGCCCTTCCGTCCTCACGCCAGGACGTTAGACTGCAAGAACGACAAGTCGTCGAACATCACTATCGACCTAGTAGATGACAACCCATATCACCTCATCGGGGGTTTCGATGGCCCAGAGGGCACCCCGTACGAGGGTGGCCGCTTCCAAGTCGTGCGTTTCCTTCAGCCACACACTCTATCCTCGAAACTCACTCGCTGTTCTCCTTGTACATAGGACATCGTGATCCCGGACAACTACCCCTTCCAACCCGTGAAGATGAAATTCATCACCAAAGTCTACCATCCCAATGTTTCCTCCGCTTCTGGCGCGATCTGCCTCGACATCCTCAAGGACGCATGGTCACCCGTGCTGACGCTCAAGAGCACCCTCATCTCTCTCCAGTCTCTACTCTGTTCACCAGAGCCGCGCGACCCACAGGATGCTGAGGTCGCGAAGCACTACATGACGAGCAAGAGCAGCTTTGAGGAGACCGCGCGGTATTGGACCATGGTATACGCCGGCGGGCCGGGTAAGGACGGCTCAGGAAAGGCAGCCAAGGGTGGCGAGCGGGACGAGATCGCGATGGCAGGGCTGGATAAGGCGCATGTGGCTCAGTTTGAGGCGCTAGGGTTCGACAGGGCGAAGGTGGTGCGTACTGCAGTTCTTGGTTGCCCTCAGGCTGCAAGAGGCTCACAAAGAGGCATGTGTGCAGATCGATGTGCTGCGGCGATTGAACTACAGAGGCGCGAATGTGGCAAATATCAATGACGACCGAGTGGTCGAGGAACTATTGAAATAGCGTGCTTGTATTCATAGTGTGTGATCCCGCAACTGCATCTATGTCCGTGCTCTTGCTCAAGGTTCCGCTGCTCGGGAGTTTGCCAACGACAGGTAACTTCACGTTTGACTTTTCATCGTGCACAGGTTCTTCAAAACGCTTTCTTGACTTCATCGGCCTCTCATCTGCCTCCCATTATCCCTCAACTGCTCCGGTTTTCTCAGCCACGGCGTCGTGGTGGCCCATCAAAGCCTCGTACTGTTCTATGATGATGATAAGATAGACGCTGATGCTGCCTAGGCGATTGTCGACTCACTGTCGATCTTACGCCAGCCGGCCATGAGCGTTGAGATAGGTGAGTTTGTTCTTCGTCTGTCCCACACGATCTTCTGAGAGATCTTGCGCAAGAGATCCGCTGCATCAGCGCGGAAGCCACCGTTCCTCTGCGTCATGCCGTGCTGTGGCCTGACCACCCTGTCTCGCACGTCCTCCTACCGGAGGACTCAGCTGGGTTTCACTATGGCGCGTTCCTCCCTGGGTCCTCCATCCCAGTCGCGGTCATATCTGTCTTCTACGACCGTCTTCCATCTACACCAGCTGAACACGTCTCAACCCCGCTTACGCAAGATGCATTGCCTGCACAACGAATCGCGCGTTTCAGGAAATTATCATGTGAACCTGCGCACCAAGGCAAAGGTATCGGAACGCAACTGTTGCAGCATATCTTGGACATCGCGAAGGCAGAGATGGGCTGCACCGTTGTGTGGTGTGACGCGCGCCTGAGCGCCGAGGGATGGTACGAGCGTAGAGGAATGCGGAGGTTTGGGGAGACTTTCTTCAAGGGGAACATCGAGTACGTGCGCATGATGCGAGAGCTGTAGACCTATCATCATCGGTTGGCTCTCGTGCTTCATCAATCATCCACTGAAAAAGTGCAGCCTGAATTCACTCAACTGACTTCACATGTCATGGTCAATACTGTATGTCTACGCAGTCTGGCAAGTCCCGGGGACTTTCTATCTATCCATAGTCATGGGAGTTTGAGCTTGCTGGACTGCCGCTTTGGGGCTAGAGCGCCCTCGGAGCAGCCGTCCCCGAGCACTCCACGAGCAGAATGCTGTACATACTGCAGTTGGATCCCGGTGGGTCCGCTGATCCGTTCACGACTCCTTTCACATGACCCCACACCTGCGAGAGGGCGGTGTGCTGAAGATGTTATAACCGGACACTGGCACGACCATCAGATAACGTTTATATACTGTCTCTCAGCACGCGGTGGCGATTACTTCGCGTGGTTTGTCGCTCTCATCCACTGATAGCACTCAGGACCCGCCACCAGTACCCTGTTAGCCAAGGTCGTCCACCGATGTACACCACCGCCTCTGTCATCTTCAAGACTTTCGCGGAGGCCGGAATCACTCATGCCTTCGTGAACTGGGGAAACGACCACCCCGCGTTCCTGGAAGAGCTGGAAAGGGAGCGCGTAGAGAGCGGGAAAACCGCTATCAAAATCGTCACCTGTCCACACGAGATGGTCGCGCTGAGCGCCGCCCAAGGTTACGCACAGGTCACTGGCAAACCGGCGGCCGTAATCGTGCATGTCGACGTCGGCACACAGGTACGTTGGCGGGACGATGTCGGAGACGCCGGCGACAGCCTCCCACGCTCAGTAGAATCGCTGCTCCTGGTCTTGAATCTCCATCTTACAGGGTTTAGCTGGCGCGGTGCATAACGTAGATAGAGGCCATGCACCGGTGTTGATATTTGCCGGAGCAGCGCCGCAATCCTCAGATAGCCGGATAAAGGGCACGAAGAATGAATGGCCAATGTGGCCCCAAGGTCAACCCTGGTACTCGTGGTGCATTGGACGCGCTCACAACCTACCGCAGATGTTCCCGATCAGCCGTCGATAATCCGTCAGTATATGCGGTACACGGCGCAGATTCAGAGCGGAAAGAACGCGGGTAAGATGGTTTTGCGCGCTCTTCAAATGTACGTGCGTACGTTCGTATACAGCTAGCGCGATCATGAATTCTTCTTAGTGCAAAGAGCGAACCGAAGGGTCCAGTATATCTATGGGCACGCCGTGAAACGACCGAGGAAGAGGTCGAGCCATCAATTTATGAAGAAAGCTTGGACATCACCAAGTGGCCCTCCGTTCGAGCCCCGGGTCTCTCCCCTACAGGTATAGGATTGAATGCCGTGTATGCCTCAGTCATATCGCTCATACACGGCCAATGCAGCCCTCTCTACGATCGTCGACGCGCTTCTCCAGGCGAGGTTTCCTCTCATCATCACCGGCAATTCTGGCAGGAATCCGAAGACGGTCCCGCTCCTGTCGACTTTGTCGAACCTCCTTGCCATTGGTGTCTACACATCGTGCCCCTTCGCCGTCTGCATTCCGTGGTCTCACCCCAATTACATCGGCCTCTCCTTCGGAGGCAAGAATGACCTCTTGAACCATGCGGACACCATCATCCTTCTGGACGTTGACGTCCCCTGGATCGACTCAGTCGGAAATAAGCCTCGAGACGACGCGCGCGTCTTCGTGATCGACGTTGACCCTCTAAAGACTACCCTAGGATGGTCGCATGCCGACGCTGAACTGATCTGTAAAGCGGACCCAGAAACAGCGCTCTCGCAGCTCATCGACGCCATCGAGGGCCCCAATGCCAGAGGACGCTTAACAACCGAGAAACTCTCGGAACGGAAGGAGCGCCTCGCAGGCTTCCGATCTGCCTGGGTCAACTCTCTCGAGGCGGCGGAGAAAGTGAAGTCCGTTGCTGCGGATCAGAGTACCCCCACCGTCCCCTTCGTCCTCGCGACCCTACGCCAGGCCGTGGCATCCCAGACTCCCAGCAAGGGCGAGAAGGTGCTCTGGATCAATGAGTCTATCAGCAGCTACCCGCTCACGTGGAGCCACTTGCGGCCAGAGCGTCCTGGGAGCATGATCGCCTCCGGCGCGTCTAGCCTGGGATACGCCCTCGGGGCGGCCGTCGGCGCGTACCTCGGTGCAGTCGTGGCGAAGAAGGAGCACGACTTGATCGCTGCTGTCGTGGGAGACGGCGTGTTCCTCTTCGGCGTTCCCGCGAGTGCGTACTGGCTGGCCCGGCGGTACAACACGGTCAGTGTGGACACGGCTCCATTGTCCCTGATGTTGCTTAAGAGCCTCCGCTGATCGCTTCTCATGCAGCCCTTCCTGACGGTCGTCCTCAATAACGGCGGCTGGTTCGTGAGTATCCGCGGCGCGTCTTCGCTTGGTCTGAGATCAGAGGCTGACAGACTCGCTCTTCACCCTTTCCCTCCGATTTATAGTCACCGAAATCCTCGATGTTGGGAGTGTACCCTGACGGCCTAGGCAGCCGCGCATCTGCGCGGCAGCTGACTGTCGGGTTCGGTCCTGAGATGCCTGACTACTCTCAGGTCGCTGCGGCGGCCGGCGGTGCGTGGGGCAGACGAGTGGAGAGGGCGGATGACCTGCAAAGCGTGCTCGAGGAGGCCGTCAGAGTTGTGATGCGAGAGAAGCGTTCGGCGGTCGTGGATTGCATTCTCCAGTCGATTTGATCTCAGCATGGCTCTGGAACTGTGACGCGCAGAGATGTATGCAGTAGCAAGAGGGCTGTAGGATTACATGTCAAGAATAGATCGTGAGGTTGGAATGCTACTACAGCGTTGCGGCTAGAGATACAGCAAGATTAAGCGGGCTAGTGTAGCATGAAGCTGCGTCATTCGCGAATGGGTCTACCGACCTCTTGCTGAAAGTGGGACGGATAGGGAGCAAATTACTCACGTCCTGCCAGTACCAGTATGCCCCTTCATGTCTCGCGCCAGATGTGATCCGTTACACCGTCCTCGTCGTAGACCGCCAAGTGCCCCTCCATCCTCACCAGGTACCTATCGAAGTCGTAGACGAACACGACCGACGCGACCGATGGACAATACAGCCGAAGCTCGTGGGTGAGCGCGCGCAGGGCCGCGGCGTGCGTTGGTGGCGGATCCCACTCTGACACGTCCACTTCGATGCACCGGAGTTGCGGCAGACGTATGAGATATCCGTAGAATTCCAGTCGCTGGCGAAGGACGTAAGCGGTTATCGACCCCGCATCGCGTCGAGAGCCGCGGGACCCTGACGTACCTGCTGACCTTCGACCGGCAAAACAAGCGTCCCGAGGTAGCGCAGTTCGCTGCAGAGTGCGGGATCGTTGGCGATGCGTGCGAGCAGTTCCAATGAGAACCCAGTGTCGTAAGACGAATCCGCTATGTCGAGAGCGCGCAGCCGCTTCTTGGATTGTCGCAGGGACGCCGCGAGGATCTGCAGCTCGGTGCGTTTCTCCTCGAGTTTGCTGTGTGTGAAGCATGTCTTGATGCGGCATACAGGGCGGTCGGGTACCAAGGCAGTGGCGGCTTCAGAGAAGGTGCACTCCAGTATAGCAAGTTTGGGGAGGAATGCTGGGGTGGAGATGATAGGTGTGATGGCGAGGGGTTGGTAGTCGGCGAGGTAGAGGTCAGAGAGACGAGACTGAGTGGCAAGAAAGGATTGTAGATGGGCGTCCCATGAGAGGTCGCAGTGGAAGGTGCGGAGCTGGAAGGAGCATCCTTCCAGGATCCACGCCGTTTCAGGCTGGCCGCCGCCGCTGAAGTAAAAGCTGAGGGCACGCAACCGCGTAGTGCATTTGAGAGCGGACGCAAGAGTGTTCCAGTAATCGTCGGGTGGGTCCTCATCTTCCTCTGATCCATCGTCGCTGTCCTCGTCTTCCCCGTACACTGATAACGATATGACAAGGATAGCGAGCCGCGGTACACGTGCGAGGACCTCGCAGACGGCGACGGTGAAACTATATCCCTTGAGTTCGAGCTTGCTGTATAGCGCACGTTCGGCAGCGTTCTGAAATTGCTTCGAGACAGTGCATAGAGAGACCAACGTCGATCTAGAGTCGGCGACATACGTCACGATGAGTCTACAGGCGTCCGGGGGCAATGCCATTAAGCGGGAACACCCTATCGCGATTTCGGCATGGGAGCGCGAAGTCGGCAACGAAGAATCGTACCTCAAGGCTATCGTTCGCTGCGAGCGCGTCCAGAGCGATTATATGAAAGCTGTCGCACCATATGTCAATCTGGAGGAATACTGCGGTTACAAATGGGCTCACAAGAGGTCTTAACGAGACCACCTGGATGTTTCAGCGTAGCGACTACGCTGGAGTCCATGTCAGCAAGGAACGGTGCGCGTTCATGGTTGACTTCAACTTACTAGCGTGCGAGAAGAACTGGGCGCCGTTACGGCACGGTGAGCAGATGTAGCGGGTGTCGGGGAAGGCACATCCGACAACCGTGGTCGAGCCTGAAGAATAGCCTTCGAAACTGACGGTCCCGAACGAACTCAATTCACCGACTGGTCTATGCAGATCGATAGAAAACTCGGGGATAAAGTCATACCTAGTATCGATTATGCCGCACTCGAGACCACCATCCGGAGTTTTGGCGCGATAACGAGGACTGAGACCGCCGCGCAACGCACTCCACGGGAGATGTCCTAGGGGAATCGCGAAGCGGTTGTGTCCGGGACCATCCGCGCTTTTATGCGTGCCGCGGTCGTGGCCTATCAGATGAACGGGAAAACAACGCGGAATCCGTACTGCAACATCACCGGCACATTACATCACCGTTGCTGTAGGGTTGCTACAGTGCGAACATGGCGCAGTAGAGGTACATTGAGGCTTCCAGAGTAGAGCTTGCGTTCCCTCCGCCGAAGCAGTGGGTACTGCCGGAGGAGTGGAAGACAAGCAGCTCTCGGTGGCATTAGCCTATTCTGAGACCGCATGGCGTCGACCATGTGAACCTCGTGGCCCTCGCGTGCCTCGGACGCGTCGGTGTCCAACGGCGATACCGGACTGCAAGGGTTGCCCAAACCGGCGTCGCGACGAAAGCTGCGGTACCGCTCGACGAATCCTGTGGTCATCGTCTGCGAGCGTTGTTATAGCTGCACAGAATACCAGATACCGGGGGTTTCTGCGCGCGTCCATTCATCCGCATCTGCTGTGGTGGTTCCTGAAGCCAAAAGGTCACTTCTCAAGGCGTCTCGAAGCAGGACTGGCCACCAATGCTGGACGTACCTTCTCACATCGTAGCTCATGAGTTACGGCCGCCTGTCGGAAGCCTGGGAGTAAATGTCACACTGCACATCCTCAAAGATGCCGAGAATCCCATCACGATTCTCCGGCATGGACCGCAGAGAAGATGTTGATCCAGAATGGATGAGTCGAGGATGTGCGTGTTCTCGTAAGACGTAGCCATCTTGGGATTCAGGAGATTTGGAACGGAGCAGAAATACACCGCGATATCTTTGGAGAAATACCTTGACCCGTCACAGCCCCGGAAACTAAGGCGAGTTTCCATCCAGGCAGCATACGGAACTGCCGACGGAGTCGAGATGTCCGAAGTAGTTCCTAGACGGTAGCGCTGAAACAGCGAGGGTACAGCATGTTCTGGATAAGTCCTAAGTCGTGCATCCCTTGGCGCTGGTCGAGCGGAGAGAGGGAGCAAGAGATGAAAGGGTGTCTTGATTCACATTGAGAGGCAATGTGCGTCATGGTCAGTACATCATAAGATTATGCCGCAACGTCTCGTAGGTGTGATATGTAGTCTTCCGCAACCGTGCTCGAGCTCTGTGATCTCACCATGCCCACACATCAGCGTCATAGAGGTCGCATCAGATGCACGTGGAACTGTCAACCTCGGACCCTCCTGTGAGGATGAGAATCTACAGCCACTCTAGACTGACGGGAGCCTACATTCCCGGAGGTGAACACGCAGTCTACATCACAGTCGGTCGGCGTTTCAATCGTGTCCGGACGTACCAAGTATCTCACACCAAGTGAAGTGGAGCGTAAAGCGCAGTCATGGGCGCCGAAGCTGGTGTGAGATGCGCAATACCTTGGGACCATTCGCTTAAGTTGAACTAACCATTCCGACAAGAGCACTATGGGTGCTGATCCTTCATCCCACTCCTCGTATGACGACTTACCAAATCCATAGAAGGCACTGAGCCTTTATGTGCGGGCTGCGGGCCGCGGGCTGACGATCCATCTGTCAGTGCTTTGGGAACCCTGCGAGCTAGACGAAGTCTGCATGATTCGCACGGTACAAACGCCTAATAATCCTTTCGTCTTACAGTAACAGCACATCATACCTAAGCAGAATAGGCATAGCTCAGTATGTTGATTGTGATATGCGAACTCTTCTAAGAACATACATCTTCGAGACTTGGGAATCCTCCACCGATTGGCAAGCCTTGGGATCGTGGACAAGAAGACGGAGCCTAAGAGAAGTCCGCTAGCTGTATCATCAGATTCAGCAGACCCTGGAACCATGGTGGCGTCTTCGCGAACATACAGTATAAGTTCCGAGTCTTCCTGATTGCTCAGGTCATTTACCGCTCACAGACATCATCACTCGGAGGAGCTAGCACACAGAGCTGAGTGGGAACGCGGAGAGTAGTACACATAGTAGAATTGGTCAGACTCTTGAGAGGCCCGGAATGCCGGGGAGCGCCAGTTTGGTTCAGGTGTCAGCGCCACGTGGCTCGGTCCGATGCGATTCAATTGCGATCCTCGCGCTGGCCAAATCTGGACGAGCTGAGGGGCAACTCTCCGCCTCCACATACAGTACTGGGTATGCACGGCTCTTGGAAGCTCCTGTCCGCCAGCGCAACCATGACCGTATTGATCGTTATGGTGAACTATCTTCATGTCATTACATGAGTAACAGTGTATTGAACCTGTTTGCGCGGGTACATCATACAAGCAGCCACTGCAACCTCCATCTCGAAGCCTGATGCCGCCTAGACACTGTGCGGCACTGTATGCCTACTGTTGAGTTATACATTGGTCTCCATTTTTCTGGATATATTGACCCATATACTGCGTGCTCCTTCGCGAACCTGTTCATCCAGCCGTGGATGAAGCAGCGTTTCCTGCAGCCCGAGCATTCAGCGTTCCCATAGAGTGCTCTTGAATGATCCCGTGGATGTCTTCACCGCTCGTGGACTTAAGGAGTTCGGCTAATCCTTCGCTTCTTCTCGGCCTTATCATGCCTCTGTGTGCGCGCCATAGCGATAGCGTAACGCGTGGATGATGGTCAGAACTTCTGACCGGGTCTCGCACTAAGGTCACTTCACATATATAATCGACTGGGTGCACATCCGTGAACGGAGCAATCTTTCCCATATCTCTCTCGGTGTGGATCTCCCTATCCGCAATGGCACTATCGAGGGTGTGGTTCAGTAAGTAGACGTTAACTGCATCCTTCTCGATCGGACAAGCTGATCCTTGAGATAGTCACTGGCACGTCTACCGGATTCGGGCGCGCCCTAACGGAACTAGTCCTCGAGAAGGGCGAGCGTGTCGTTGCGACGGCACGTCAACCGACGGCACTCAGTGATCTCACCTCTGAATATGGCGAAGACCGCCTTCTTGTGCTCAAGCTCGACGTCACTCTTCCGGCGGAAGTCGAAGCAGCGTTCGTGCGTGCTCGACTCCAGTTCGGCCGCCTTGACGTGGTCGTTAACAACGCCGGCTACGGGCATCTGGGTGAAGTCGAGAGTATGGACGATTCGACGGCACGTGCGATCTTTGAGACGAACTTCTGGGGCGCTCTGAAGGTCACACGCGAGGCCGTGAAGTTCTTTCGCGAATCAAACCCGCCCGGGGCAGGCGGTCATCTGCTACAGATATCGTCCATTCTGGGATTAACCGGACTGGCAGCGCACTCCGCATACTGTGCTTCAAAGTTTGGTATGTGGCATGGTCGTCGCTTGCTATACTCCGTATTTCTCATGTCCGTCTTCCTCAGCTTTGGAGGGCATGACCGAGTCTCTAGTGCAGGAGCTCGATCCGGCATGGAACATAAAGGTGAGTTCTGCAAATGTTCGTACCGCAAGCGTCGTGTGCTGAAAGAGTCACGACTTTTAGATCATCGTCGTTGAGCCGGGATGGTATCACAGCGCTGGCGCAAGCAAGGCCGTCTGGGCACCTCGGCATCCAGCATATTCCAATCCCGACCTCAAGGCCAACAAGATCCGCGCGGATCCGGGAAGCCATGTCACTCTGGGCGACACGAGAAAGGCGGTCGAGGCATTTTACAAGATGGCAGCGCTTTCCGAGCCGCCTCTCCATTTCCCTCTTGGGAAAGATGCGATAGCGCTTGTACGAAAGAAGGTGTCCGAATTGACCGCCACCATGGAGGCGTACGAGTCCTGGTCGGAGGATTTACTGCCTGATGCGTGAGGTATTATGAGTCCTGGCCGTGCAATCTTTACCGTTCATTCTGTCGCTCGCGGATTCAACATTTATGGTAGTTTCTGACTTTGCGCTTGTCTTCGTACCATGGACACGTCGATCCATATCTTCATGGCAACGGGGGTAAGTGCCTCGATACCTGAGCCTTCATCCTCAGCTGTCCCTCACCCCGTCACAATCGTTCACAGATCTGACGATACCATATGTCGTCTCTATCGAAGTGGAACTGTACTACACTCGCCCCGGATGAATCGATGTCAGGATGTTTTCCTTAACTGCGGTACGAGGCTGGACAAGGTCCCTTCGAGGCGGGATGGTGCCTTCACCGATGTTACCGACGTAATGCTATCTATAATTTGACATCTGTCTCAGCAAGCTCCGCAGGACATACGTATCGTGCCCATCGTAATCAGCCGCCGCACCGTCTAAGACTCAATCACAAGCTCGACCGATTGACAGGTTCACAATCGTGCTTGCATATTCCGCGCGATGATTGAATTGGCTACTGCCGTCCGCCATCTACAGGTGATGCACGACCATGCGGGTTGCACACTCTTATATCCCCATTAAGGTATGCGTTTGACCTGCTCAAATGATCAACAAATCATTCCTATATCAACCGCCAAGACACGCGTCGACTCAAAGCACGCTCAGCGACCCATGGTATGCTGCTTATACAAGTGCTTCGCGACGAGTGTCAGCTTGGTATGTGGCGGCTACTGTCTACGCAATGAGCTATGGACTATAGGCGCACCTGAATTAGACAGATTTGTACCGACTGTACCAAGGGCATACATTGAATGGCCCAGGAAGACCTGCAGCTCATCTTTCCAGCCATGCCCCATTCCTATAAACACTCCTCGATATTGATAGGTGGCATCTCCTAGAGTTCGGCTGAGTACGCTGAAGCGGCATGATTAATATTATCGCCAGTCACTGGTGCCTCCGCCGGCTTCGGAAGGTGGCGGACAGTGCTCGCCCTTTCACGGGCGAGGTTGCAGCTGCAACTGCCCGCTGCACGTCCTGCTCGACGATCTCAAGGTCACGCCTCTGATCGTCTCCTCGCGCGTTTGGCCGGCTCGATGCGGTTCTCAACAGCGCCGGGGTGGGAGCGTTCGGCAAGCTCGAAGCCGTGCGCGACCGTGAGTAGGACCCCCGACAATGGGTGGAGAGAGGACCCCCGACAATGGGTGGAGAGGCCTGAGGAGAAATTCCCGAAATCATCCTAACTTGGGTACGGACAAATCGCTCAAATTTTGGCCCCAAAAGGTTCGGATTTTCCTCAGGCCCGGCCTCCGGCCGGGCTTCGAGTACGGACATCCTCAAGCCTTCAAAGCCGTTGGGACTTATTAATGAGATTTCTTCGCATGGCTGGGCTGTGGAAATCGACCAATATGGCCGTATATATGATGGGTAACCTTTGAGTACGGACAGCCCTCAGGCTTCCGAGAGCGGCCGCTGGCGCGGTACGGATTTGCCTCCGGCCTGAGAGCCGGATTAGGTGTATATTGGGTACGGATTTTCCCCAAGCCTACCCGATTTTGGGACCAAACCGGGTACGGATTGTCCTCAGGCCTCCCTACCCATTGTCGGGGGTCCTCCGTGAGTGCGCGCGTGGCGCAATTTGAGACGAACTTCTGGGCTGCATCGAACGTCTCAAAGGAAGCGGTGAAGTTCTTCCGCGAGGTGAACGCGCCCGGCAT
The DNA here is from genome assembly GCA_025528855.1 of Trametes punicea. Classification (NCBI taxonomy): domain Eukaryota; kingdom Fungi; phylum Basidiomycota; class Agaricomycetes; order Polyporales; family Polyporaceae; genus Trametes; species Trametes punicea. The sequence continues at coordinate 633,214 of VICQ01000011.1, forward strand.
CGTCGGACGGCTCATCGAGGTCTCCTCGAAGGTCGGCGTCGTCTGGCCACCAAGCCTCGCGTCCAATGCGTCTTCAAAGTCTGATCAGTATTTATGACCAAGACGTCTTCTTATTGTTGCTGATACCTTCGTATAGCGCTCGAAGGGATGTCGAGTCTCTTGCCGCCGAGCTTGACCCGACTTGTAGTTTCCGGACAGAGGGTCTGGCCAAGGTGCTCTGGTTGCCGAAGCATCCGGCGTACAGCCATCCCGCCCTGCCTGTCACTACGCTGCACGGTGCATGGGACTCGATCAAGTCTTTTGGAAACCCCAGGAAGGAGGTCAAGGCTTCTACGGGATTGCATCCCTGACGGAGCCATCCCTTCACGTCTCTGTTGCCATTGCGGATGTCAAGAGGACGGTTGCGGTCGTCACAGCCGAGATCGAGAATTACGAGTATCTAACACAGGACTTGGAGGTAGACAAGTAAGGGAAGCTTGACGAAGGGTTCGTCGTCATACCTCTGCATTGAGGACAATCCAACGCACATTTCTTGCATGGAATCGGCATGTCCGCGTGCATAGAGGGTGCGGAAAGCGCAAAAAGGTCTTCCGACACGGGGAATCGAACCCCGGGCTATCGCGTGAGAGGCGATAATGTTAGCCACTACACCATATCGGACTGCTATGGTAAGCAAAAAAGATAAACATGGGTGTTAGTCCGTCCGGGGTAACCTCAATTAACAACAAAGTACAGTACAGTAGGTATCCAGCAAACCAGATGCGAACGCCGAGGAACATAGTGGCCATGGTAATAGCAAGTAAGCCGCAGGTGGGAGAAGCCTAGACTGCTAGTCTAGCTTTTCCAACTGCTCTAGCCGGGCGAGTACCACGTCCTTGCTTGTCTCCTCGATTTCACCCGCAAGGAACACTTCGTCAAGTATCGCGTACACCTGCCAGAAGGTAAGTTGCAGGATGCAGAGACACGTGAAAGACAGGCATGCCTTGTAGAAGTTGAACACCAGATCGAGTTCACATACGTTGTCAAAGAACGAGTCTGTGCCAGAACCGTCAGAGTCTGTTCCGACACGGTGTCATCAAGCACGGAACAGCATGCAAACGCACCTAGCACCTCGACAAACAGATGAATGGCTTCCAGGTATGCAAGCTCGTTGTCGTTCGCGTCGACGCAGACGCAGAAGAAGAGACCGGCATAGCGACGGTACACGATCTTGTGAGTCCGGAACTTCATGCGCGAGCAAACCAACACATGGTCAGGACGCGCCAAGTCGACCAAAACCGCGAAGAGCGAGAGGGACACGCACCTCAACGAAATTGGACTGGTATTTCTGATCTCGCGGCGCGACAAGCCGATGCACCTCTCCTCTCAACCGCACCTAGTGTCCCATGCACAACGCTTCAACCCCGGCGCGCTTCGGTCTGAGGTAAAGACGGCGAACCTTCTCATCGTCATCGTAGGGAACGTACCATTTCGAGAGTCGAGTCTTGCCTTGGCGGTTCTGGAACGCAGAGCGTGGAGTCAAGACATGCCACTATAGGGCGCTCGAGCACGGTACCGACCTGAACGAGGATGAACCTGATCATTGGGAATAGTCAAGGTACAAAAGAACGCAGGTCGCAGATCAAGGGTCTGGAAAACCAGTCGTGTCGAAAGAGTACCAGCGAGGACTCCTATACGAGTGACAGTTGCAGAGGTTGAGGTCCAGCACTCAGTAAATGTTACGGCCCCCGGACAAGCCGCGGTGCTACAGTAAATACTTGCAACGGAGCTGCGACGGGCAGTAGTCGGATAGACGCCCATAGGCGTACAAATGCAAGTGCCAAGCGCTGGATAACAAGCACTCGTTGCACGGGACCGAAACTAGTCCCATCCGTTCGCAATTAGGATATCCTCGAACCGAAAAGAAGAATGAAGACTGCAATGATAAACAATTCGGAGAAAGCTCATCTCAATGCCAGCCGTCAATGACCTCTGCCGGGACCCGTCCCCCGGGACTTCCTAACTTCGGGGAAGATAGAATCATAGACTACATACAGAAGAGCAGCAAACGAAGACGGCGCCACTCTTCTTGACGTTGGCACGTCATGCAAATTACTCGGATATATGGCACGTAATGTAAGTCTGATATGTCGGCATACTGCTACTAGCAAGAAGAAAGACTAATAGTTAGGATGCGAGGCCTCGAAAGCCTTGACCTGCTCCTCAAGCCACTTCCAGAGACGATCGCCGATCTCCTGATCGTACGCCTCGGACCTGCATTTTCCCAGACGCGCCCATGGGATGAGGAACTGGGTCAGGATGAACATCAGTTCTGGAGATATTGTCGAGAACCAGCCACGCAGACAAACCTCGCCATTGTAGTTGAGCGCCTCGGGCATCGTGCCAGCAAACAGCTGCGAAAGTGCACCGTACGGTGCGGGGTATAGGAGCACGGCGTTCTGGATTCGTTGGATGTGAGCATGGCTGAGCGGCAAATGAAAGACAAGCGGTGCGAACCATGATCGCCCGCGCTATCGACGGGACATACCGCTGCAGCTCGGTGCGGATGTTACCTTCGGACATATTAGCTCATGCTATGCAACTTCACGAGCTTCCCGACAGGGATGACCGACCTGGATTGACGGAGATAGAGATGATGCCCTTCTCCGCGTATCGCTTCGCGAGCTGGTGAGCCACGACGACATTGGCCTACACCGGACCCGCCATTGTCAGTGAACGGGTCGCAAGGAGAGAGGATCTCAAGATTCCACGCACGAATTTTGTTTGGAAGTACAAAGATTTGATGCCAAGCTTTCTGCGTGCGGGACCATCTTTGAGGGTGTCCCAATGTATCGTCTCGAAGTATGCGCCGGAGGACGCCGTGGTGATAACGCGAGTGTGGTGGTCCGGAGACGACGCCACGCCAGCGAGGAGAGCAGGCATGAGCAGCTCGGTGAAGTAGAAGTGGCCGATGACGTTTGTGCCAAATTGGAGGTCGTAACCGTCTTTGCTAGTCTCTTCCATCGGGGGCCACATGATGCCTCTGCGTGTATGTGAGCGTGGGAATGACGACCACGATAGCGATGAGCCTTTTCACTGACGCGTTATTGAAGAGCATATGTAGCTCACGTTCCTGGGAAAGGAACTCCTTTGCGGCTCTCCGCACAGAGGCCATGCTGGCGAGGTCGAGCTCGAGGAAAATGGCTTCTCTGCCCGTGTCCTTCTTCAAGGAGGCGATGGCAGCCTCCGCCTTCTCGCGGCTCCTCGAGGCCATATACACTTTTGCGTTGCGCTTCAGAAGCGGCTGATGCACCAAAGTCGTGTCAGTTCGACAGCTCGGGAAGCAGGCTTTTGCGTTGTTACCCGGATCGTCTCAAAGCCTATGCCCACATTGCCGCCTGGATGGCCAGTGTTAGAGTCGAGCTTGGCTCACTGCGGGCTTCAAGGCGTACCTGTGACGATAACAATGCGCCCGGTGAGGTCAGGGATCTGGTCCACGCTGAACTTTGACTTTGGCGGGAAGCATTGGGCTAGAACGGCGAGGTTCCGTTGCAAAGAGGCGGGAAGAAACTGCATGGGTTGCTGTTCGACTGGTGCCCAAGGAGAGGAAAGAAGAGCCTGGACGGGAAGAGAGATACGACAGCGTGCGAACCAGCCGCAGAGAGGCATGTTCTCTTATACCCAGGGACGTCTCGAGCCTCAAGCATGCAGGACATCACTGACGTGCGAATAGCCCGGAACCGGAGTGGAAACCCTTCCCGTATCTCCCTTCGCAGCGGGCTTACGCGGTGGCAACAGGGGCCTCGGCGGGTTTTCGCAGTAGTTCTATGGTCGTTCCGCAGTCAGGATAGGGCTGCTGATGCATGCCGGGTCTGCAGACTCCTCCGCACAGTCGAGCATTGGTCTTCGTGGAAGCCGCGAAGTAGCCTCGAGAGGAATGTGACACAGGGACGAGGCGGGGTCTGACGGGAATCCGGGCGCTTGTCTTCAATTTGAGGACGACGGTGACCACGATGGGATGACGACTTCGTCTGCTGCCGGCCGCCGCAACGGGATCAGGTAGCACTCGAAGCCTGTCTCATCCCCGATCGGGATTTGCAGCCAGCTGGCAACACATCTCGACCTCCAGTCTCGAGGTATATATGCTTGTCGTTGCAGCAACTTCACGCGACTCATGAAACACTGGCGTTGGCATACAGTGGTCCGCAGACCGTCTGCGATGTCACCGGTCACCCACGGCTGCCGAGTCTGCGACTGGCTTGCGCATGTCTGGATGAGCGCAACCCTGAAACCCGACGCCTGAATGGGTGCGAACGACCAGCAAGGGCCCCGCCTTGGGCCAAAAGTAGTCTCGTGCTCCGAACCGAGACTAGGCCAAAAGAGCCCGCCAGTCCACCGAAGTCGTCGTCCACCGCCAAGAGACCGTGTCAACAGGACCCCCGACGATGGGTGGAGAGGCCGGAGGAGAAAATCCTGAAATCATGCTAACTTGGGTACGGACAAATCGCTCAAATTTTGGCCCAAAAAGGTTCGGATTTTCCTCAGGCCCGGCCTCCGGCCGGCCTCAAGCCTTCAAAGCCGTTGGGACTTAACCTCAATAATTAACTAGATTTCTTTGCATGGCTGCGCTGTGGACATCGACAAATTTGGCCGCATATATGATGGGTAACGTTTGAGTACGGACGCCCCTCAGGCTTCCAAGAGCGGCCGCTGGCGCGGTACGTATTTGCCTTCGGCCTGAGAGCCGGATCAGGTGTATATTGGGTACGGATTTTCCCCAAGCCTACCCGATTTTGGGACCAAATCGGGTACGGATTGTCCTCAGGCCTCCCTACCCATTGTCGGGGGTCCTGTGTCAACTGGTGATGGAAGAGCGAGAACGCTGAGGCGAGCGACGGACAACGGGAGTCCGGGACGAGGAAGCGGAGCACGTGAGAGTTAGCAGCGGAGGCCGTTAATTCAGCGGCGCTCCCTAGCGCGCTCTCGACATATATACACGTTCCGCCGCAAAATATACCACTGTAGATAAACGACCTGGACTGGCCTTCAACGTACTCTGCCACAAGGATCACTGGACATGGATTAGAGTCCATGAGGTCCGCAGATCACAGTATTCGTGTCGACGACTCGTGCCATACGTCGGGCTCGGAATGATACTTGCACCAGGTATGGCATTGATCGGGATGTGCCCGAAACACGGATTCTTCGCGAGGTGGCAGCGCGTGGAGAGCAAACGCGACTTTTAAATGAAACGGACTTCTATTTTGCAAGGGCAGATAGCATAGCCCCTCCACGTGTAACTCCTCCTTTGGAACTTGCGATCGACAGTCACGCATGCGCAGCGAAATAGGCAGCTGGAACAGGGCGGCTGGCACCCGTCGATTAAAACATATAACCAGCATATCACAGGTAACCAGCATATCACAGGCGACACAACACCCAGGCTATGCGGTCCACCCAACGCTCCACATACGACGAGCGTAAGCTAGTCTGCGCCCTGGGTCTCCCGACGCGACCACTCAGTTCGGAAGCGCGTTGATCTGCTGCTGGAGCTCGCCGTACACGGTTGAAACCGCAGGGCAGCCGACGCCTGGGCCGTTCATGTTCTGGAGGGTCACGAGCAGCGCGACGATGCGCGCCTGCTGGTCTGCCTTTGAGGATCCCGTCGGGAAGGACACCTTGATGCTCGGGTTGTTGACCGCCTCTCCGGCCGCAACGTTCGTGTTCAGGCTCTGCATGTCCGAAGGCGGTCAGGATTTAGAAGGTGGTGCGGCAGGCTTAGGCGCGACGTACGTCAAGGAACTGCTGGCGCGGAGGAGGGCAAGAGCAGGGGATCAAAATGCCATTGATGCCCTGGCAGTTCCTATAAAAGGTTTGTTGGTCAAATGGCTTCGTGAACGAGTCGAGTGAACTCCGTACCCGTGGCCGTCGGGGTTGGTGCCTGGTGTGACACCAAAGTCTGGGACCAAAGAGGGGTCGACGTCGCGGGCTTGGAGGGTAGGTGCGGAGTAAACGGAAACGACAGAGGCGGCGGCGACCAGGAAGACGGTGGAGAACTTCATGATGATAATGAGTGTCGTGCGCGTGACGCAGTGATGGAAGAGCAGAGCGATATGCTAGAGAAAGCGACGGGGTACCAAAAAGAGCACGAAGGAGAATGCGGCGAGAAAAGGTGATACGCTCTGCGTATAAGAGAAGGGTGAAGACGTTCCAGCTGTCAAGCTGGCCGAATGGTCTACAGTGGGTTTATATACCTCCCATGAGCTCTGCCGTCGTCCACACTGCTTTGGTATCTTTGCGTTGTGCTCCCACACGGCGACGGCGATGCCTAGTTGGTCGTACATCCGCATTACTGTGCACTCGTTGATTAGCATAAGCGGGAAGGCTATACGACGCCATCATCAGTATCAGTTGTTTGTTGTTGGTCCTTACCATTGACATACTGCATTCAGTTTAGACCTTCTTTCATGTCCGGTCATGCATTGCGAAGATTGTCCTGTATAGACGTTAAGCCTGAAGGCTGGTCAACAAATGTCTCCTGAAGTCGGAACCGGTCAAGGTAACTTGGAAGAGCAGAGAATAGCGCAGCGGTTGCGTGTCAACTCCAAGATCGGAGTGAACTGCGGAGTGCTGATGAACAGTCTGGTACCCAGACTGTGAACTGTACAACCGCCGTGCCCTGCCACGGCCACCGCACTCGTCCGATGATGCGCGAGCCGCGATGCTGAGTAGGAATACCAATCGCGAAGCTTGAGACGCAGAACGCACTCCGGAAGGCCTTTTCTACCGTTCTCCTGGTTGATAGTTTTGCGATTGACCATTTGACTGGTGTGTATGACATCGCGCGGACCCGGCGCACGGCGAAGGCGCGGACTGGGTCCTAGGCGCGGTCACGTCAATGCTTTCAGGTGTCGCGCACAACTTCAGTTCTTCAGTTCTTTGCTGCCTAGTCAGTCGTAACTGTATGGCAGTGTGCGCTGTGATGCTTCCCCTCTCTTCGCTCACCATGAGCGGAGATTGACTTCGGCACGCTTAGTCAGCGTGACACACTGTGATGTCTTGGGCTTGCCCGCATCCTACTTCCCGGTCCTCGACAAGACCGACCACTTCCACTCATCCGTTTGCGATTCTGTTTTTTGGGAAGCATCCGTAGGACAGTGGCACATCTGTCTTGAAAGGTTTGATAGGGAGAACGGGTGTTTTTAAAGAATTATTCACTTTTTTCTGCAGGTCATCCCACTTCTGGGTCAGGTACAGTATTAGACGATGCAAGCGGTACGATCAAAGATTAGGTAGGTGCGTGAAAATCTGGAACGTGACACCTGTTGTGGGAAGCAGAGTGGGGACCGGCAAGCCTTGCAAGGTCTGTGGACAGCTTAGTAATCTAACGCCCATCTCGGAGGTGGTCGTGCGAAAGACGCGTCCCTAATGAAGCGCGCAGGGCATGCGCGTCGCGCGTGTGGGCAGTGCTATGCGCGCGATCGCGTACCGTGCACGCGCAATAGCCATTCACCATATCTCTGTAGCAATATAAAATCTGTACAGCGCGACCAATGGAAATCCATCACAGCGGCATTGAACCATACATAGGACGCGCTTGATACCTCGCGAGAGCATGTCGTAGGGCTTCAAGCTTTGCAGTTCTGTTCGGAATATTTTACTTCAGTGGCACCTCCTTATCCTTCTCTCGCTTCCGATAGACCTCTAATTGCTCCTACAATTGCTCTCTGGTGAGTCTTTCCAGTGCGTTAGGATCGAGCGGAGGTCGCCCGATTGCACACAGTGCAAGTCATGTGACCTCGGAGGTGCGTCTGTGGCACGCGCGCCTCGCGCGTCTCTTCGCGCACAGGGCTTGCAGCTTGCGCGATGTTTCTAGCTTGCACAATCCGTTCTTTTCCTTCGCGTGAAGCTCTGTAGGATCCTAGTTGATGTGTTTCATGTTATGGCCACAAAAAATAAGCGGTCCCTGCCTTCACATAAAGCTATGGCAGATGTACACTTGCTTTTCTCGGATGTATGAAATATCTTTGTCCTGAACATAACACACCCAAGGTTGCGAAGTACGCAAATTTCCACTTTTGAAAGCTCAAAACAGTGTGACGAAGCTTTAATTCTTCGTGGAAGCGACATACCACAACTCAAGGGCCCTTACTCTGATCAACAAACATGAACAAACAATCCTGGGCATGCAGGACTTGCCGGTCCCCAAGCAGAGCGCAACCATCATGCAGAGTGATCTCCATCGCGCTCGTGAAAAGGTCTGGGGCGTTTTTACCGTGAACTATACCACGGTGTCAATTGTGTACTGATAAACGCGTGGTGGAACGCGATTGTATCATCAACACTCTGGGCATGAGACCGCTCAGCACCTTAGATAGACTGAATGGAGTTGCCTGTGAAGTACTGACGAATAATGGACATGCGTGCCCATGATCTTCCGTTCCCCGTAAGCTTCAACATCCTGACTCTGATTGCAGTAGTCAATATTCTGGATATTGCGCACGAGAGAGTCTGGGAGAACATCCATCATTGTCTTCTCAATGCAGCAAGTCTATCGGTTACATGAGAAGACATGCAACGTTGATTTGCTCTCTCACTGCACACACGGTTGAGCACGGCTGTATCCTGCGTACCTTGTGCAGAGGGAGGGTTCTGGCCGAAGTGCGATGCATCAAGCAGTATGATGCAAAGCTAGGTTACAGCTATAAGCAGCCACGTTCAGACTCCGACGGTACCACCACGCATTGAGTTGCGATGTACTGTACGCGCACTTGGATGAGTGTGCTCCTACCACTGCTGGCATTCTCGCGAGGAACCGGTAGCTGGAGTCGGTGGTGGAGTCCCTGCCATTTCGCTGTCACCATGCATTCCCCGAATCACAGCGGGAGATTACTTCAGATGCGTGTACTCGGCATCGGAGCGTTGGGGGCACACTGGTCCTCACCATCGGAGGGTACGTGCCATGGTACAAAGATGCACTACAGCTGCTGACTCGTATATGCTGCGGGAACGAGAACGTACGCTATGGGTTAAGGTCTATACTATGGTATGTGTGGAAGAACTATAGCATGCGATGTATGCCAAATCCAACAATCAGGAAGAGAGATCCACGGCGGGCGCGCGCTCAATACGTCGACGGATATAGCAGGAGGCGACCTCCGTCTATAAGCTGGACGGTGCCATTCATGTATGCGCCGGCCTGCGAAGTTCAATCAGTGTCAGCATCCGGGCGCCTTGGAGATAAATCACGTACCCGACTTGACAAGAACAAGATTAAGCCCCCGATATCGTTGATATCGCCCACACGGCGCAGTGGCACGCCGGCCGCGACGTACTCATCGTTGATCAGTCCCTCGGTCATCTCTGCGGGAGACGCCCTGCCGGTCAATATCGCGACCCAAGCGGGCGTGAGGCCATCCAGACATACCGGAGGGGAAGATGCCGGGCGCGACGACGTTGCTGCGTATGTTCCAGTCTCTGAGGAAGTGCGCGAGCATTTTGCCCAAGTGGGTTGCGGCGGCCTTGCTGAGGGTGTAGGGCACGCTGAAGACCTTGTCGTCCTTTCTGAACGCGCCGCCGCTACTGACGGTGATGATCTGGCTGGAGACGCCGGGCAGGTTGCCGCGCTTGTTGGCGGCGTCGAGGAGGTCGAGAAAGGCGACGGCGGAGTACCAGGCGGCGGTGACGTTGACGTCAAACGCGTCCGAGAACTCGTTGGGCGGGCCGGCGTTCCAGAGCAGCTCCTGGTACTTCTTCATGTCAGCTTCTCCGGGCCCGGGAAGCTTGGGCAGGAAGTTCTTTGCCATGCCGGCATTGTTCACCAGCAGATTCACCAATCCGTGCTTCTGGCGGATCGTGTCCGCGACCGCCTGCATCGACTCGCGCGACGTGACGTCCCCCTGCAAGGGAATGAGGTTGCCATGCCGCTGCAAACCCGAACCGCGCGCGTGTCAGCTCGCCGCTGTTCGTGCCCAGAAGTAGCCCGAGCGCATGATTCGGCGCGCGGATCTACGCACGCTGTGCTCGCGGGCCGCGGCTTCAAGCACGGCCAGTCGTCTCGAAACAATGTACACCACCGCGCCGTTGTGCTCCAAGGCCTTCGCGATCATCAGGCCGATACCTGCAACACGGTTCGGACAGTGGTTTCGATGAGTGCGTGCGCAACAACCAGTGAAGCAAAAGAAGCCAGCGCAGGCGAGCATGAATGCTTCCGCCTGCAAATGAACACGGCCTACCTGTTCCACCACCAGTCACGACGGCCACGAGGCCATCGACGCTGAACAATGCCTGGGTGTCCGAGAGGCCTGTAGAGGCGTCGCATGCGGCTGGCATAGCACTCCGGGGGTGACGGTCGCCTTCTGCGTAGAACGGGAGAGAGGGGGTGGCACGGACGGTGCAGAAAACTGGCAGGGCCCGAACACGACGCGGGGCCCTGTCTAAGCTTAAAGTAGGAAGTCGGTCTGCTCCGTTACGGCAACATTTGAATCTGCTAGCCGCGTTCGGATGCGAGCTGACACACGGCCACCCTGTGTGGGTGTGCGCGGGTGCACCTGCAGCTGATCGGACCGCCTGACGGAGGAGAGGCAAGGCCCTCCGACGATGGCTCAGATTCGGCGTGCTGATATTCTGATTGATATGACCCGAGGAAGGGCGGAGTTCCTACCACCTTCAGAGCATGGCCCAATGGCTGACAGCCCCGCCACCCACCGCGCTCCCAATCATGCGTGCGTCTCGTCAAAGGCTGGCGGGTGAATCCGCTGAAACCCGATTGAACGTCATGGATGCCTTGAAGTTCGAGCGGTGTGGCTTGATGTCATATTAGATTGCAGCGTTAAAGCGCTTGGTTTACGGCAGAGACCTAGGCTAGGGCACATGCGGCGCGCCAGCAAGCCAGCCAAGCGACACTCGAGGGAGCGGCCCCTGAGATCGTTACTAATGAAGGGGGAAAGGCGGGTCCAGGATAAATCGACGCCTGTGCATAACGCAGCTGCGCCACAGACAGCAGTGGGCATACCTACGAGGAAGCTGTCGAGCACCGACAGTAAGAATGTTCTCAGCGTGGACGTGTCCGCGGCGATTCTATTGCTGTTCATCCAGTCCTCTGATACAGTGTGTAATAAGGTCCGTAGGTGGTATACAACAAAGCTTGCTGGCAATGAGCGACGAAGAAAGATTAGACGGGGATCAGGGGAGCGGCGAACCACGATCGAAATAGCGTCTGTGCCTCAAAGGATGTGTAGAAGGGAAAGCAGACTCCCCAACGCGAGCAGGAGCAGGGTAGCCACAGTATGCACCTCCGCGGATCGCCGACCGCCGGATGGTTGGAGCACAGTGAGCTCTCCGGGCTGCCCGTAAACTCTCACGTACGACACCTCAAAGTAAGCTGTATCGTAATGCGACGGATCTCCGAGGACCCAGTCGTCATAGCATATGCCCGTGCACGTCTGGAAGAACACGCTGGACGCGCCCGCATAGTCTGCGCAGAGGGAGCAATGAAGAACCACGTCAGCACCGACGGCACCGGGATAAAGTCAAGTCCTGGACAGGCACGGACCTCCACACAGCGTGATATCGAAGACGAGCTCTTGTGGCTGGAAGAATTCATTGACCGAGCAGTCGTCCGCTGGCCAGTTGGCGACCGGTATCCCAAGTTGCTGGGTATCTATGCTACTGACATTTCCTTGAAGCACGCTGGGGATGGATGTACGCTAGAAGCGATAACAGTCAGTCCAGGACGGCCTGGCGGCCATGATCATGCCACATACATTGAAGTACCAAATGCTGAGTTAGGGAGGGGTTAGGACATTCAGCAGACAGACGATATGACCCAGTTTGGCTCACGAGATGCCGTCAATCGCAAACTCAGTTACGTACACGCCGCCGCCTGTGTTTGCAAAATCTGAGCTCGACGACGAAGGATCAGCCACGATCAGGACAGAGCGCATGCCTCGGACAAGATCGCACCTGCGCCGTACGATGCGGGTGTGGGATTCGAGATGATGCAACCCTGGTTGCCGTTCGCCTGGACCGAACAGTCCGTGGAGTTGATCAGCGTGCTCGACTGCACAGCGCTGCTGGAATGGGTGCAGCCCTGGAACAGTGGGAAGCGTACAGTCCGCTGGGTGAGCGTCCCAAGGCAACGGAACGAACGCGAAAACAGCTGACGCACAGGATTGGTATGGAGACCCATATGACTGTAGTAGTCCTGATTGACGGCCTCGAAGGTGTCAATCTGAATGACGCTATGTCAGCCTGCGGCACTGCGGGAGCAGTACGGGATCCCGAACTCGCCTCTCCCCCAACGGGCCATGTTGGTGCAGAAGACCAGAAGGCGCCCCACACAGAACACTATCGGAGCGCTATGTCAGCAGAGATTGCGTGCGCATACGATGGAAGGGCGCACTCCATATGGTACGTGCCGGATGTCTGCTACCCAGACCGACCCGACCGTGTACTGGTCCTTCGTGGATATCCGGATCGAGTTCCGGTTTTGGTTAAACTTCAGCGTGGAGGTGTTGTCCACCTTCATGATCGCGTTTCCCGCGTCGTTGATGAAGGCTAACTTATCGTGAAAGGCGTCCACATCTCCTAGGAAACTGTGCAATGCGTCAGCGTTACGGGACATAACGGACAGCAGCGCGATGGCTCGAAAGCGTACTTGACGTTTCCATTGGTGAGGTTATCGACTGGAGCGAACACTTGATAACCATTGGCGACGAATGAACTACCGATTCGGACTTACAGTGGTTATAGAAGTTCCAATCGTCGAAAAAGGATTCTCCAGCGTACTCCTTCACCAGATTGTACTGGGCAAAGACCGCCGCGGGCAGGAGCAATGACGTCCATGGGGCCCACGCAGAGACAAGCATGCTGGAACAGTGAGGGGACAAGAGAGGGCAGCCCAACCTGCGCGCGTCCTCGGGGAAGGATGATTGTTATACGGCGGCCCTTGCGATGATTCCACCGGTCGGTGATGAAGGGGGTTACAGGCACGACACTGCGCGCGATGCAGAGGGCTAGCTGAGAAGGCCAAGGTGAAGCAGCCGCCGGTACCTGTGGGCCTGAAGTGCCGAGCGAACGTATCAAGACTGTCAGTAACTCAATCGCCGCCGCTGAATGCTTGATAGGCACCTGCGGCGTCGAGGCGGGCGGGAGCGAGGGGCAGGAGAGAGGGCGAGAATCCGTCTGCGATACCCCCGCCGGAGTCGACGTCCGGCACGGTCGAGGCACGCCCCTTCGGTGTCTTGCGGAGTGCTCGGAATAGCGGTCAGCGTTTTGTGATCCCAGCGCGTATATTTACCGCGCGTCGTGGAGCAGTCCACGCTGCGCAGGGAAACATGGCCATGACGAAATTCGCAGGCAGTTGTGATTGAAACTACCGTCGTGTCACTTGAGTGGAAGAACGACAGACAGGCGAGGAGGATCGTCTGGGCCAGACGCACGCAGTGGAAGGTAGGGCCCTTGAATCACTTGGTAGAGTAACAAACGTGCTGCGTGATACAGTAGCTGGCGTGCTCGTCCAAATATGGATATCGTGGTACACGTATCAGACTTCGCAACTTGTGCTCTCCCGCAATTCTCCCAAGGATGCTCGGAAAGAGAATGATCGTCCCTGGTTCGACATGAAGCCGGGCATGAGCGCTGACAAGGAAAGGTACTAGTGGACATATCGCTTGCAGGGAAGGGAACCCCGAGTAAAATATCATCGTCTAACGCCCGCGCAACCTCCAGCTGGAGCGGCACGTCTTGACAAATGCACTGAAGAACACGGTGGAATCCAGACATGCCATACGGGATATGCCAAACATCATTCTGAGCTAGTAGAGTCGATAGCGGCTGACGTACCGCCATGGACCGTGGAACCTGAGGAGGTAGTCGTGTGTTGGCACCTTTCGATGATGCGTTCTTACTATTGACAGCTCATGTCAGTGGAATCTGGAGAGCAGCCTTGGCGTTGTTGTATTGAGATGGCAGATGTTGTGGTGGCAATCAAGTTTTCCTTAGGTGCAAGTACCCTAGATTAGACACGCTGGTGTATCCCGAGTTTGTCATTTAGGGAGCATCGCGGAGCAGCTTGAGCTGGCACCCGGTTCGTGCTGCCCAGCCGGTGCTCTTCCACGGTATAAGAGGACGCAGGACCAGGAGTTGAACAATTCCCTGGCGGTTGATGCTACTGTAGATGGCGTCACTGTATCCTCCACAAATGTAGAAGACGAATGTGTCTTATGAGTTCATCGCCTCAGGTGCAGTGCCCGTGATGAACTCTTGCACTGTTCATGAGCCTTCATGCTATTGTAACAGTTCAGTCGTCAAACCGTTTTACGCGATGCTGTGGGCGAGAACAGATCGAGGGCGGTGTAGAGCAGCTGCGTAGTCTCAGCAATGGTTTTACCATTTGAGACGTAGCTGCAGTCCAACGTCCGATCGGGCAAGACCGGAAATCGGAGATATAAATCTGAAAAGCGGAGCTTAATTGGCGTACAGAACTGTGGCACTGCCGCGTTCAGCCGCAGGGGCTGAGAGGACTTAAAATAAATCTCCGCTCAAAATTTGGGGCGTGAGATTGCTGAACGATCATGACAACCTGAGCACCAACGGCCAATCGAGAACGCTCGGCACCATCTTCACCGCTGACGACGACGACGACTGCTGCTACTGCTTGACTGCTGCTGCAGCGACAACGAGCGGCGTTTCTGTGAATCAATATGGCGCTGTCGTATTTCCCTAGCGCGGCCCGCTTGGGATCGCCGCAGCCCATAGTAGAGAGTTCACCGAAGCAACACTTGAACGAAGGAGTACAGGAGGCGTATCTGGAGCATAAGACCAGGTGAGTATAGTCTGATCCCTGCACGCAGTCTGGCTCGTGCTAGAAGAGCGTGCAAATGACTGTCAGATACCGTCGCTGGCTTCACAATATGCAGCGTTGTTGCCGGCGATGGAATTTGCGGCGACTGCTAGCTCTACCTTGGGACTGCGTGATCGGTGGAATCTGGTTCATAAATGCATGGGCTAATTATCCCATAGACTTCTCCAAGCACTAGACTCTACCAAATCTATCCTCAGTGACTTGCGGAAGTTTAACAAGGATGCATGGGTTGTCCGCTACCCTCAGCTGCGCGAACGGACCCCTGCGTCGGAGCCCGCGAGCTCCTCTCACCGCAATATCCTGCGCCGCTCGCTATCATTTCCGGACGACCCGACTTTTGAAGCGGAAGTCATCGTTAGGCCTGCGAAAGCCGGCCTCACTCGGTCGGTGACCCTCGCCACTATCGCCGACAAGGAGGAAGGGCAAGCTCTTCCAGCTGAGGAAGATGGCGACCGCCTGGTCTCGCCTGAGGAGGCATCGGATTTCCACGTCTTCCGTTTGGACCTAAAGCTAGGCGCTCATGGATCATCCTCCTCTCCTGCCGCCCTCGTAGCGCAACTCGAAAAGTCTTCCATCGCTAACCTGCTGGACGATCGCATTCTGAACGCCGTCAATCACCTTGACAAGCTCCGTTCGCGTGTCGAGGACACCTCCTCCAAAGTTCTCGTTACCGGAGATCTGAACGCAGGCAAATCGACTTTCGTCAACGCCCTCCTGCGTCGCGAAGTCATGCCTGTAGACCAGCAGCCTTGTACTACCGCTTTCTGCGAAGTCCATGACGCCTCGGAGAACGGCGGGAAGGAGGAACTTCACATTCTGAAGGAAGGCGTCCCGTATTCCGTTAACGACGAGAGCACGTTTACCCGGGCTAGCCTCTCCGATCTCGACACGATCGTCTCGGAGAATGAGAACGACTCACAGATACTCAAGGTGTACCTCACGGACCCTCGTGATCCCCAAGCGTCGCTGCTTAGCAACGGAATCGTCGATATATCTCTCATCGACGCTCCCGGTCTGAACCGCGATAACACCCACACCACTCGTGTTTTTGCTAGGCAGGAGGAGATCGACGTCGTGGTTTTCGTCGTTTCTGCTGAAAATCACTTCACGCTGTCCGCCAAGGAGTTCTTGATGAACGCGAGTCACGAGAAGGCGTATCTCTTCATCGTCGTCAACAAATACGAGCAAATTCGTGATAAGGCCAAGTGCAGGCGTCGAGTGCTGGAGCAGATCAAGCAATTGAGCCCACGGACGTACGAAGACGCTGAAGATCTGGTCCACTTCGTCGACTCTCAGCAGGCTCTCCACGAGGACACACCTTCATTCAGCAACCTCGAGTCTGCCTTACGGTCGTTCGTGCTTGTCAAGCGCTCTAAATCCAAGTTGGCACCTGCGTCGACGTACCTTACAAAGCTTTTGTCGGACGTCGACTTGCTCGTCGGAACAAACGCTATAGTTGCTCAGACCGAGCTCGACCGTGCGCTGAACGATCTTCAGCGCGTGCGCCCGGTGCTCGAGAAGATGAAGAATGGCCAGGAGATCCTGGAGGAGACCCTCGAATCCGTAGAAGACCACGGCGCTTCGCGGACGCGGATGCGCACCAAGGAGATCCTCACTGATGCTGTCGAGCGTGTGGGACAGGGGAAGCTTGGTGTTGACCTGCCCTCTATCACGCTCCCGTCGTACCCCGGTCTCCTTGGCATTTGGGACTACGTGCGCGAGGTCCGCCGTACGTTGCTTCTAAGTCTCGACGCGGCTGTTAAGCTCGCAGAGGATGAGGCACGTGTCGTCACCACCGAGGCTGTCAACAAAATCTCTCAACTCGGTGACGAGCACCTTCCAGAAGGCGCAGAGCGCTCTAAGCGCGTCTTCATGCCGGAAGCGATGTTCTCCGTCCGCGCCGGCAAGAAGGGCAACCGCAAGTCGCGTCTGTCCTCCGGCGCCGTCGTCGCAGGTGGCATGTATGGTCTTGGCATCGGTCTCGCTCAGCGCCCGGACATGCTTGAGACGACCTTCTTCGACCTCTTCGACGTCCACCACCAGTTCTGGGTGCACTTCGGTGACGACAAGAGCGAGCACGCCGAGGACATGGCCGTTAGCACGCTTGGCTACGCTTCCGTCGGCCTTGGCGCGCTTACTATGGTGGGCGGCAAGACGCTCGGCGCGCGGGGTCTCTTGGAGGGTATTGTGCGTATCTGGGACCTCTTCGAGAACGAGACGGCGCGCAAGTGGGCGGCACCCGTCCTCGGCGCAATTACCATCGGCCTCGCAGCGTACTTCGTCATCGAGCTTCCGAGTACGGTCCCGCGGACGGTCGGTCGCCGCATCAAGGCCTCGTTGGTGAAGGAGGGCGAAGAGCTTGGCGAAGAGAGTTCGTTCATCGGTGCGCATGCTGCACGCGTCAGCCGAGAGACCCGTAAAGTGTTGCGACTGGCTTCGTGGGATATCAAGGCGCTCTTCCGAGCTGCGATGGAGGAGCATAGCCGCGAGGTGCACGGCGCGGAGGAGATGGAGAAGCGCGCGAAGAGGGCGCTTGAGTGGTTCCGCGAGGTGGCGCGTCGAGCGAGCGAAGTGCGCGAGTCTGTAGTGCTTGCGAGCGCTGCTTGAACGAGTTCTCCTCGATGACATACTGGAGATGTGTATGTGATGGTGGTTTGTCTTATGTTTCGCTTCATCGCGATCGTATATTGCTTAACGTTTTTTCCCCTTCGAGAGGTCTCGCTCGAAGCACGAGCTTATCCTCGCTTTGTACCCAATTCACCCTCTTCATTAAGGGTTTGTGGATTAAACTTCCCGTTTCGCGAGACCTTGCCGCCGCTCCTTTCACCTTTATGCTCTCCCCTACTCACGTATCCTACGACCAGCATGTATTATTTGTATGTTTGGGAAGGTCCTCGATGCAATGAGCGTAAGGCTCTTGTTGGGGCATTGTCGCTAACTTCAGGTCCAGAGTGCAGTGAGTGTCGAGGGGGAAATCACCTGGTTCAACGCTATCATGTAGACTTCTGTCTAGCGGGCGAAGTACACTCCTATGCACGCGTTGCAGCAGCGCTGTGCATCTCAATACCTGATCAACTCTACCATATTGAGGTCGAGGTTATCGCGAAAGTCGTATCGTCTCAGAATACCTCATCATTCGTACGCTGTATGTCCTGATCCCTCTGTATCTCAGCGTTTGCTACTTCATTTATTTGCCCATGGTGAAGGCTGCCAGCCAATCGGCCCTCCTATACCGACCACGACTACCTCCAGTGTACCTCCAGGCTCCACGCCTAGAGTTGCAGCAAGCAAGCATGAAAGGAGCCGGAAGAACTCCAGCAATCAAGGACCTCAGTCGCCAGCTCCTCGATGGCTGATTGCTTCTTCAACATGTTATTCAAGTCCAGTCGCAAGAGGTCGTTTCGACGCAGTGCTGTGCGGTGTGCAGGTCCGACTTTTGCACTTGAAGACCGCATGACGCCGCGGCGAGTGCGTCCAGTCTTGTCTACGAACTGCTTGCCTCCGAACACCGCTCCCGTTGCAGCAAGAAGAGGACCATACGCTGAGAGCACTTGACATGGATATCACCCCAACTCCTACAATACACGTGTTGAGCGCGCACCATAAGTGACAGCGGCGGTGGCCCGCCCAGGACCTGTCTACACTCTGGGAAGGTCCGGACACCCTCAAATCCGGACCGATGTGTTCGAACCGTATGCGCTTGAACAGACCTTCATCACACCAGCGGATCCATCGCTACTGTTGCGGAGGTATCGTCCCAGGGAGGAACGCGCTGCCTCCCTTGTTTTGTTCGTACCACTCCCAATCGTGCGCAAGCAGCACATGCACCTTCGGCACCCCGAGTAACGACCCGATCCGGCGAATGTGTGCGACGGCGTCGTCCTTGCTCGTGTGCGCGCAGAGCGTGTGTCCGGTGGGGTCCACAACGAACGCGACCTCCTTCTCGCCCGTCAGCAGCCGCCTGTCGTGTGCAGAGTCTCCGCAGAGGTAGATCCACGAGCCTGTCGCCGAGGTGCGGGCGAGCACGTTGAGGTGTCCCGGCAGATGTCCTGTCGCGTCTATGAGGTAGAGGCTGCCGTCTCCGAAGTAGTCATGCGCGCGAGGGAATGGCCCAATCGAGGTGTCGAAAGCCGAAGATGGCAGAAACCGCGTACGCTCTAGGGGGACCGTCGATTGAAGGATGTCGGACTTCGGGTTCGCGGGATACCCGTTCTCTAATAGCTCACGCCCGGCTTCTCCGATTACGAAGGTGGCGTTGACAAAAGGTGCGGCGTCCCCTATGCTATGAACATGTACCAACCGATAAACCTTAACAAAGGAACAGAATGCGTGATCAGTGCAGGACGTACTGATCAAAGTGCAAGTGGCTGAGGACGATCGTTTGCACGTCCTTTGGGTCAATCCCGCCCTTGAGCAAGGACTCGTCCACGCTCTGCGGGACGGTATACGGCATCCACTTCTCCACGAGGCCCTGCACTACAGGCGGGTAACTCGATGCATCCCGCCGCAATCCGAGGTCGAAGACAAGGTGCGCGCCTGACGGGACGTGGCGTAGTGAGAACGCGAGGGAAGGACAGACGCTGACCTCGTCGGCCGTCGCGCCCTGTATGAAGAAGTGCATTGGGAGGTCCATGATGCCTGCCTCGAGCGCGGAGACCTCTATGTATGCCTGATCAGGCCTGGGCTCCGGCAAGGCGACGTTGGGCTGGGGAGAGGTCATCGAGGGCTTGAGCGTTGATCGACAGAAGATTACGGACTGCTCTCCAAAGTCACTTGGGTTATGTATGCCTCAATGGCGCAAGAATGAGACAGGGATGGCCGCTCATACACGCGGCTTGCTGACTGCAAATGAGCCAGGAGCCGTTGAGCTGATAAGCATGATGATCCTGACACACCGGGACCTCCAAAGTTCTCGGTACTCGAAAACGGGTTACAGAACATGTTTTGAGAAACACAGTTTATGTATATATTTCCAAGGGCTAATGAAAGAGACAGGAAAGGGATCTAGAAAGTTGATTGGAACTTTACTTTTGAGATCGCTTTTCTGCCACTGCGGAAACATATTTCCCGCCGTCATAGAACCGTATCGAGAATTTGAATTTACTGGGCATAGAAAAAGAGGTATTCCATTCATTGTTCTCGAGCCCCGTAAATTACAACTTCTGCCCGTCCCAAAAATCGAAACATTGTTTTCAGTTCTGGACGTCGCTACAGAAATTTATATTCACTGGATATGCGCCCGCTCATCGCCCGCTCATCACCCGCTCATCACCCGCTCATCACCCGCTCGTCGCCCACCCGTCGCCCACTGCTCAACTCAAGACAGAGTACACGAGCGGGCCCTACCGATATCAGTAATGTTTCCTTCTCTTGCCTCAATCCCCTCTGACGCGTCCATCAGCTGAGTGGATTTGCAGTACTGGGTGGGCGGGTTTGCAGCGCCCAATGAGCGGGTCTGCATCGGGCGATGAGTGGGCGATGAGTGGGCGATGAGTGGGCGATGAGTGGGATTTCTCGTACATTTTCTGGGTCCCCGAAATATGAATCCCTCTGTAGCCGGAAAACAAGAGGAGAAAGAAATATTCTGGTGCTCCTAGAAAGGGTAACAGATATCAACTTTTCTGGGCTCAGGAAAATGTGACAACTGTTTATTTTTTTTGGCGTCCAGAATTGGAAGTTCTCTAAGCCCGAAAACGAGTCCCAAAACACGACTTTTTGCGAACGTTTTCGTTTGGCATTTTCAGTCCGTTTCAATTGACTACAAGAGTATATACAGAAATCATATCTCTCCATCCCGTTCTCTAACCGTTTTTAGGGTACCGAAAAATTTGGAGGTCCCGGTGTGTGAGCGCACTCGAGCCGACTCCTGAATCAGAGGCATGAGATTACAAGTGTTTGCACTGCTGCCACTTCGGGAGCAATGCGGTACTTCCAAACGCAGCAGCGCTTACTTACGGGGTGCCAATGCGGTTTCCGAGGTCCGGGCATTCAGAGACCCCGTACTTCAGCTGTGTGCTGGGCGCTTGCAGGAGCATTTCTTGAGCAGCCTGCCACCTGCGACTGCGAGGTACAGTACGCTTTCTTTCCAAACTTTAGAGTCCCGGAAGTCCACTGACCCCTGACATTCGCACCTCCTACCTATGCAGATGAGTGCCCAGGCCGCGGTACGCACGCCGCGCTTGGCGACGACAGCAGGCCGCAGCGTACGCCGGACGAAGCCAGCACCGACCCTCAAGCCGCTCAGGCGTGACGAGAGAGGCGTCCCCATCCCCCATGTCAACGTGATCGTCCGCGACACCCATCGCTGTCGTCTCGCCGACCACTACTTTCATACATTGCAAGACGACCTCATGTACATGACCTATGT
The DNA here is from genome assembly GCA_025528855.1 of Trametes punicea. NCBI lineage: Eukaryota > Fungi > Basidiomycota > Agaricomycetes > Polyporales > Polyporaceae > Trametes > Trametes punicea. Next base: position 654,426 of record VICQ01000011.1, read on the forward strand.
GCACGAGCCCACCCCCCGCAAGCCACCCCGCCCTGTCCGTCTCGCGTACGACCCGAACGACCCGTACACCAAGCATCGGTACAACCCCCCGCTCGGTGGCAATCGCTGGTCGAAACAGCCACCTCCGCCGTCTGCGCCAGATAACATCGTCCAGCTCGAGCGTATCCAGATTCACACCATGATCAAAAACGCCGCCAGCAGCCGAGTCAATCTCCTTGGACCCATCATGGCGCTCCGCGCCATCTCGGGCGCGAACGAGAAGGCGGGTGGACAACACACGGCGGAGGGCGTGCAACTGGTGAAGGGCCGGAAGAGCATCCAAGGCTGGGTGCGGCCTGGTCTCCCCGTCGGAGTGAAGGTCGACTTGAGGGGCCCTCAGATGTACGACTTCCTCAGCGTCCTTGTCGAGTTCGTCCTCCCCCGCCTCCGTGACTTCCAAGGCGTTGTCATGGAGGGCCCGTCCTCGCGACTCGACAAGATGAGCGCTGCGTCTGGCGTCGTCTCGTTTGGTCTCCCTCCGACTGCCCTCGGCCTCTTCCCCCAGATCGAGGTCAACTTCGACGCGTACCCTCAGACATTTGGTATGCACATTCATTGCATCACGAATGCGACGGGGATGGGGGCACAAAATCGCGCGCGGGCACTACTGTCGGGTTTCCAGATTCCCTTCGCGAGGTCATAGGGTGAGTCCTACGCACGATTATCCCGAATCAGGGCTTACAAATTTATAGGACACCTCCACTGTTAGATGTATCAGTATAATCGACTAATTGAGATGGCTCGTATGCACTCGATTAATGGAGTGTCCAAGGCACACGTCCGACGTGTAAGTCAAACTCCGCATCTGGTAGTAACGAACAAGGCTGCAGTGGATGCGAGTAAACCATCCTTATCCACCCGAACTTCTTCCGTGGTGTATTGCACATGAGCCACGTAGCTCCCCACCGCGTCGCCATCGTCCACCAGCTTCGTCTTGTTCGCGAACTCCTGGATTGCCTCACCGTTTCTCAGCCAAGTGATGCTGTAGCTCTCCTGGACGTCTACGGGGTTCTCTCTAAGGTGCGCGAGCGGGACGAGGCTCAGCTCAAGCGTGCGCTTCCACGCGCCGGCTCCGTCCTGCTCGCAGCCCAATTCGAGATCGTCTATGAGACTCACGCGCCGGAGGAGCGCGTGCCACAGTCCCTCCGTGCAGGCTTTGCAGAAGTTGGGCGTGGTCACGATGCGCATGAGGCAGTCCTCGTTTGTTGGGCGATACGACGTCTCGTTCTTTTCGGAGAATCTGTGAAGTGAGGAGCGTCAGCCACCACTATCACCCTGCGCTGCCTTGGTGGCGGCACGTACGTCGGGTAGAGGCTGTAGTGCCCGGGCTTCGTGACGAACCTGAAACGGACGACGATGAGGTGTCGGGTAGATGGAGCTTCACCTCTGCACTCACTCGGTCTCGTTCCCAAACTCTAACACCTCGACGCTGCACAGCTGGGCCTCGCCCTCCCTCTTCGCGTTCCTCAGCGTGAACCGCACCTCATGCTCCCCACCTTTCAGCGTCCTGTTGATCTTGATATCGTAGTGCCACCGGTCGATGCCGATGTCCGCGCGAGGCACCCAGCCGAGGTCTTTCCCGTCCAGCTCAACGCGTAGGTCGCGTTTATCCGGGAGGCCCGAGAGCGAGAAACGCACAAGGTGCCACGCGTACGTGCCCGAGGAGTTGAACGTCGTGGACCACGGCGCGGAGGCGTTGAGCAGCGTCCATGGGTACGCTTGCATCGGCATCACGGAGCGCTCTACGCGCGCCTGGGGCGCATGTTCCCCAAGCTTGCCGCTGTCTGCCAGGTCGTCGTGGGCGTGAGTGTGCGAGGATGATGTGTTGGTGAGCCAGTGCGCCCAGGGTACGTCGGCGAGAGTCTTGTTGTGCGCGGCATTGACGCCAAAGTAAGCGAACCCGCCATCGTACTCTTCGCCGACATCAATGATGGAGTGGCCGAGCTCGTGCCTGCAGCGCAGGCATGAGCCATTGAGAAGGAAGCACCGGCCATCGTTAGGAGACCACCTACCTGAGGACCAAGGCTCCGTTCGCGAGGGAAGGAGTGATCACTCTGGGTGAATGCAGACTTTAGTCTTCTCAACCTGCCAAAAGGGCAAGCGATAAAATCCTACGTAAATTCGCCGCCTAGCCCTGTCAAGGACTTGAGTACGTCACCCTTCTCGCGGATTCGTCTCACTTGCCTCCGTATAAAGGGTCGTTGCCTTAGCTTGAACAATCAGTGACGGTTTCTCACGACACGTATTTCGCCTCGTAGACGCACCCATGAGTATCGGATAGTCGCACTGACTACCGAGTGAGAAACATGCAGCTCTCGCCACCTCCGGCTTGCTGTAGTACACGGCGCGCAGCTCTGTACCATCGCGATAGAGCCCAAAGGGCGTGCTATCGGCCACCCGGCATTAGCTCCACGTCGTCCCCGCTTGTGATGACAGCAGAGGACGAACTCTTTAGGCTTGCCTCCACTCCCGATACCGCTCTGTCCACGACAAGATCAGCCGTACAATCTGTACTCACATGAACATCATGCATACCTCCCTACTGGGCGTGAAAGCGGCCCAGAAGTTCAGCAGAGGCTTGACAGTGTAGAAAGTCTGGTTGCCCGAGATGTCCTCGGCCAGGCGCATCGCGTCCTTGATGAACTTGTCCTTCTCGCCGGATGTATCTGCGGAAGGCATCTCAGTACCTCCCTCCAACTTCTAGAGGCAGCGAGTCCGGCCAACATACAGCCATCTGCGAAAAAGACAAGGTTGACTCGGTTGCTCGAGTCCCCGGATGCGATGAGAGGCAAAACCTCAAGTGGCGGAGTATCTCCATTGACGAGTGACCCGCCAGCAAGAGAACCGGGCGACTGAAGGAATACCTGGCCCAGGTCTTCTCCAAGGTTTCCCTCCTGCTGGACAAGGGCAGGAAAGTCCCAACTGTCTCTAAGTCCGCATAGACTCTCTGCACGCGTCCAGACAAGAGCCTTGTGGTGGGCGACATATTGGATACGCTCCTCTCCTGTGCCAAGAGGCTGTTTCACTCTGAAATAGCCGTCCTCTTGGACACCTCTGAACTGCGGGATCTTCTGCAGCGCGAGGTGCTTGCATTGAAGTGAAGTGCTGTTTCGGATGACATCGAGCTCATACGTAGGCTCTCCGCGGCCTGTCCCGATCGGTATGCTAGAGTAGACGGATGTCAGTAGCCAACATGCGACATATGCAAAGAGTGCAGCGGCGCGTCCCATCGCTGCGGTACGTTTGTGAAGAAAGCGGCGAACGTCGCCTTGAAAGGGCCGGAAGATCCTGGTGGCCTATATGTAAGTTCGTGAGAGTTGTCTGTATGTGTCCATGTTTGTAGCAGCCCCCGCCTAATGTACTCCGAGTCGATGGTGGAATGCAAGGTCACTGGGAGTCAAGATGTCTGACGCTTACGAGAGTCGAAATTGCGAGTCCATCCACGGCTCTCTTGTAGGTACACGACGAGCCAAGGCCGTACTTTACCGAGAGAGTGTTATAGAGACGCAACACGCTGACCGTGCGGGAACAGTAAGGGTAATCTGCTTAGAGTACGTAGGGGGTATGGTGAACGAGCGATGAGTTCCAGGATCCCGGACAATATGACGCAACAATGACCAGAGAAGAGGAGGAGGCCAATAAGTGAAGTGAAGTGAGAATGATGCGACAAATGCAGTCGTACATATTGATTAGGACGATCGAAGAGCTCAGTTGGCAAATGGAAAGGGAGCGGGAGGGCGCGAAGTACGCGGATGGGAGACAAGGTTACTTGCTACGTGCAGTGGTGGTGAATGCGAATCAAAGGCGACAAGCATGTCACACGAAGAATGCGATGTGATAGACAACGATAAGGTGGCGAAGTGCAACTATGCCAGATGGCGGGCGGTATATCGCCCGAGAATGGGTGCACAGAGGCGCCGCGCCGACATCTCACATGATGATGCATTTACAGCACCCCCCACTGGTCTCGTCCTCGACGACGATTTGCTGCTCCTTGCTAGGTGGCTGGAGGGTCGCAGTGGGCTGCAAAGTTTGAGGCGATGACGGCGCGTTCTCAGTCTGTGCATAGTGCGCAAATGGCGGGGGCGACGGCGCTCGGTTGGAACGATCAAAGGAAACTGGCGTGACGGGCGAAGCTGGAGGCGGCGCTTCAGCCGCGGCAGATTGTTCGTTGACGGTGGGAGGCTGATTCTCTGGATGTGACCTTTGGCCGAACTCGTCCATCGGGATCTGTTCCGGATTAGCGCTTTGTCGTCTACGAGCCTTGGTCGGGTCGTATCCGAAAGTCCCGGGCGCCTGAAACATGGGTCAGTCAATCCAGTCTCGTTCTAGACAGCGGGACAGTCTCACTGGTTCGTACACGACGGGCTCTGGTTCCTTCGGCTTTGGACTACCGTCCGCCGTCTGGTAGAGACCGTCAAGGCCCTTCTTGCGCGCTACGACGGGCAGGACAACCTAGAGAAACGTGTACAATCAGATGATCGTCTCACAAAGGTAGCACTGGCAGATATTCACATCATCCCAGTTGCCATTGGCTGGCACAGGCTGTGTCCATGTCGGAATAGCGTCTTCACCCCCGTCTGGCATAGGATATTGCCCGATTGATCGACGATTCTCCTCCTTCTGCGTCGTTCGCTTCTGCATTGAAGAAGGCGGAGACTTCGCCTTCGCTTTCTTCGCAGCAGATGCCGTCCCTGGGGTGGCCGGGCTTTTGGCTCTCCGTTTCGCAGTGGAGGTCTGGTGGTCCTGAGCATTCGTCGATGCAGATGTTGGGGACTGCGCCTTCTGTTGAGAAGTTGACCGAGACATCTTCGGAGAAGCCGAAGGTGATGACGGGGAGGATGCTCCTCCACTACCAGTCTCAGATGCACTGCGAGTCGGTTTGATGGACGTCGGGGTGACCGCCCTAGGTGATGTCGAGGGGCGGGACGAGGGTTGAGGTATTCGACTACGCATTGTGTTCTGCGTATGCCGACTGTTGGGTGTGTCACTGCGATCGAGGGATGGAGAGGAAACGGATCCGTTCGGATGTGGCTGGATAGGATTTCCATAGTAGTCTTCGTCTTGATCACCATACCCATCGTCCTCAAGATCTGTTAGCGGTCTCTCGTCAAGCACCATACCCGCCTCCGCCACACCGTCGTCCTGGTCGATATATATACTCTCCCTTGCACCTACACTTTCTCCACGGGGCCGCGACAGTCGGCTGCGGACCATATCCCTCCCGCGCGAGCTCGACCGCGAACGCGTCGAAAGGGCTCCCGGTGTATGCTTGGGGGAAGCCTTACGAAGCGTGTGGCCGTAGTTCGCTATATCGAGCATCTCCTGGCGCCGAGCCACGCGCAGCTCGCCCACGCCTCCGTTGCGCGCGACATCACCGCGGTACCAGTGCTCGAAGGGGTGCTCTTCAGAGTCCGTGGACATACGGTCTGGTGACTGCCGACCAAGGTCAAAGTTGCTCTGAGAGGATGACAGCGAATGCGATGGAAATGGCGCCTGCTCGTTGAATATGTCAGACACCTTGTGCCGGGGCACGCGCACCGTCGACCGTGATGTGTGATACTGCATCCTCTCCTCTACCGGCGACAATGGCGATCCGTCAAACGTGTCCCCGTTCGACCTCCCGTTTGCGCGCCCGGTGCTGGCGCTGTACGTAGAGTGAGCCTGACTGGAGGTGCTGCCAGTCCTCCGCCGCGACACGGGGATGCGGGTCCCCTTCGGCACGTTTGCGGGCGAGATCGATCGTGAATACTCGGAAGGTGGCGAATCGCCGGGATTAGTGGGGTCAAGGGAATATGGCTGCGAGAGTGCGCGGGCGCGCTGAAAGTTGGGCGGATGGGCACCAGCATGGCCGAGCGAAGGAGAATCGGCAGTCCTTGACTGCTGCAAGCTCGGTCGAGGGATTGCGCTGGGCCGAGACTGAGAGCTTGACGGTCCTGGACTTGCAGCGTAGTATTGCCCTGGCTGGTCTTCGCTCGATGTGATGGAGGCCGCAGAGATCCGTTTCGCAAGAGCGTTGCTTTCGTCCTTAAGTCCTAGGAACGAATTCAGGAACTGTACATGTCTCAATGGTCGCGCGGGGATGATTTACTTTTGCGTAGGGCAGGCACGATGACCTCGTCCCAGGCCGGTTCTCGAGGCAAGGCTGATTGAGCGGTCGCGGTCAAGGCCATGGGCCAGACTTGAGAGAATAAACGGGAAAGCCAAACAGCGTGAGGACTGCCTCTTCAAGAAAGAAGTAAGGAGAGAAACGAAGAGCAGCTGGTGGGCGTTGATGGTGGTGGTCGTTGTAGAAGGCGGAGAGCCAGACGTCAAGCTAGGCCGAAAGTGCGACTTGTCCCAATTGATGATTCGGCTACAACTCAGGCCCTGCTATAAGCTCCAAGTACTCAGGGCTTATACGAGTGTAGAAGCTCATAGAAACAGTCAATACCTGCTCTTATGAGCGGCTTATACCCTTCCTTGACGCGTGAAAGACGCAACAATCACTTTTAATGATCCCCCACGAACTTCTTCCGGAGTTTTCCATATACAGTAAGGGAGCAACACTCGGTGATACGCAAGCACCCGCCAACGAACACATTCCTCGATGGACATACTGCACATATTAAGCCAGCTGTAGGTATGAATGGGATACACGGTATCTGATGTTTAGATGCAAGTAACGAGCGATGCAATATGTGTGGAGAGACTGAAGGAGTGCAGGACGATGATGTGCTGACAACCGCGAGAGCAAAGGAACGTGAAGAACGGCCAGAACAGACATGCACAAGAGAATTCTGAGAATTAGAGATACATAAAAGCTGTCATCGCTCGGACGCTTGCCAGGACACTTCATTCAGTTGATGCCTGGCAGGCCTACCGTTACCGGTGGCATTGCGTGCCGATGGGCGGACTCCATTCGCAGCGCTCCCAAGGCTGACGGTGTTGCCAGCCAGCGACTCGGAGGCGTGGCGTCTCATGCGTTTCGGCGCGATCGCCTTCGCGGATTTCGGGGTCTCGACACCCTTTGTCAGCCTCGCAGAGGGCCTTAGAGCGGGTGCAAGCGTGGGGACGATCTCCCTGGCGAGCTCGCGAACCAGAACCGCGACGTCTTCCTTGCTGAGCTTGGCAACGATGTCGTAAATGCCGTACTTCTCTACGAGGATCGCGCGATTGGGATGGACGTCGCAAACAGTCCGGAGGATACGGAGCAGGTTGAGCCGTACGATAGCCTTGCTTGAGCCCAGCTTGTCGATGAGCCGCTTGAAGAACTGCGATTTCGCAATCCCGATGGTGATATTGGTCGAGATACGGAAGATTTTCAAGAATGGTTCTAAGAGATTCTCAAAAGAGTTTGCTTTGGCCGAAACGAAACAACGAAGCAAAGCGTCCAGCGAATCGGGCTTCATCAATTCATCCTCTATCCTTGCTGTCTCATCTTGCAGCCTGACAACAATTCAGCCGCGCCCACCAGTGCATATTGGCAATACACACCAGGATAGAATGGCCTCCAACGCGCTAACCTGGAAGTACGGGTCTTCCAGCAAGCGGAGATACATTGACAAGCCATCATGTTGCCAGAGCAGGATCCTGCAGCTCTTTCCGGCACTGGCCAGATCACAGAGAATCGGCAAAGCGAATTGCTTAAGAGGTGAGCTGGACTCTATGACCCGCTTGAGGCTGGAGATGATCCCAGCCTGTGCTGCCTCTTCTTGCCTAGATTTGTTGAGTCGGCAGAGATTGTAGCAAGTCTGGAAGATATGGTTGGACATCTCCTGCATCAAGACGTCAATGAATCTGACTAGCGCAACACTAAGACCAGGCAGCACGCACCGTGCCATAAGGGCCTGAGCTTTGCTCGTCGAGGATCTTCACCAGAATCTCGATTGCATTGGCATTCTGCAGGACCTCCAACAAGTTGGCATTCATAGAGAGGTGTTTGACCGCCTTCAGCATATGTACAAGGTATTCCGGCTGAAGAAGCTCGCATGCTCGCAGCAAGCCTAATTGTATGCTGTTATGGTCATTGAGCTAATAGAAGAGGACAGCATACTCACGTCGGACCACTTTACGAGTTCCAAGAGCATTGCGAACATGGATATCTGACTGAGATACTTGACAGAACACCAAGATTATCTGGATGATCTTCCGCTTCATGTCAGCGGCGACCTCCTCGCGGCTTGTCATGACGTTGAGCAGCGCCGAAGAAAGAGGGTCGAGGAGGCCCTCGCGGATGAACATCCGGCAGAAGTCGTTCTTCGTTGTAGGGCTCTGAAGCTCGAAGACACTGCATATGCCATTGAGAGCATGTACGACGAGTTCCGACTGCTCGGTGTAATCTTCATCCAGCAGATCAACAAGGACTCTCAAGCCTCGGCAGCTGAAGGGCAACGTAGATGTCAGAGGTCCACGGGAATGTATGAGACCGGACTTACGAGATGAACATCTGCAGCGTGAGGACCGACGAGTGGCAAAGCAAGCGGATAAAGCGGGAAGCCTCCGAACGACATTCCGAAGGATACTTCTTCGAGGTAAAGCCTGGCGGAACGCGTGAGATCGGGAAGTGTGAGATCGAACACGGAATGTTCGGCACATACCCATGACGACCGGGATCCCACTTCAGGATGTGTTAGTAAATAATCCGCAAGATAACATCCTCGCAACCTACCCAATGAGACAGAAGCTCTCCAGGAACCCCATATCAGCGGTGACAAGCTGAACAGCTCTGTCAGAGCATACAAGACGCCGAATACAATCAAACCTACAGCGTTGATGATCTGCAACAGCTTGAGAGTGACATCGCGTGACGTCCTCGACTCCAGCACTTCGAGGATGGCTAGCATCCCGTGCGCAGAAACCAGCTGCGACTGCATCTCCGGCGTATCGTGTATGATATTGAGCTGAGACAACATTGAGTCGCTTTTCCGTATTCGAGGATACGCCGCAGACTTACGAGCTGATCGCATGCATCCCGAAGCTGGAAATCCGGTGCGGACGGGGTGAGCTCATCGATGAGTTGAGTGACTGTGTTGCACAACCGCGCGTACTTGTCGCGTTGCAGGTTGGCTTCAAGGTCCTCCTCTGCGTATCCTTCGTCGATCTTTACGATAGGTTAGCAAGAGAAAGGTTTGCAATGGCGTCATATTCACCTCCGCGAACGGATCTTCCTCATCGTCGTCGTCGCCCAGCTGCCATTGCAAGAATCAACACTAGAGTCATACACCTCGAAAGCGAAGACTGACCCATGACTTGTTCGACAACCTCGTGTTCAGTTGCAGCGTCTGCATTGGCTGTGCTGAGGTACCGTTCGCCTTCCCAAACACGTCTTCGTAGTCTTCATCGTCATCTTCCGCATACTTGCCGAAGTCGCTCTGAAGCCGCTGAGCCTGCGACCGCCCAAACGACTCCGTATTCGAACCAACAAACGACGACGATCTTGAATGCGCGCGAGCAGAAGACGGGCCATTGGAGGGACCGGGACCAGGAGACATGATAGGACTGAGGGACGGTCGAGATCGTCGGTGAGCGAGTTCAGGGAGTGGTGCGGTCATCGGACCAGGTGAAGGAGGACCTAAGCCGACCGTTTTTATGTCATTAGGATGAAAGAGCCCTCGCCGGAAGGAGTTCTTCATCTGTGGTGGCGTTATGAGCAAATACGCACAAGCGACGACAAGTTCACTCACTTTGAAGTCGGCGACCTTCTCTTCCAGCTTCTCGTCATCCTCCTCGAAGGCCAAATCAGAGTAGTCCTCCACAATTGGAGCAATCTGAGGTTCCGGCGCCCTCGATACCGGGAGAGGAGTGGTCCTCCCGAGCCCCTGTGGGCTGCGGCCAGGACGGATTGTTTGAGCATTGTCATCCGCCTCGACCTTCTCTTCTGCCGAAGTTTTCTCCAATGCTGATTCGATGAATATAAGCCGCGATCGTCTAGGCCACTGAACAAGCATACCATGCAGCTTCGTGAGCGAGATGCCCTCCTCAAAGTCGTCATCCCAATTGTCGGTTTGTTCCTCAGGCTGTTGGAGGATAAAGGGCATTGGCAGGGTCTCCCTGATGTGACCTAACGCCCCAGGTACAGCGGGCAGCTTCGGATTTGGTAACGACCCTGGCTTCCGTGATGCAAGCAACATTGATTGCTGTGGCACGCCGAGTGAAGACGCAGCTTGAACTGAGGCAATCATGTTCGTAGGTGATGGCAGAGGAGACAAAGGTCGCCCTGCAGCCGAAATCTTGCGGTTCCGTTCTGGATGCTTGGATGGTCGCGAAGGAGCTAGCTCATGATCGTCAGCGAGTTTCATTCCATACACAGAGCGCACCAGCATCGCCTACATTTCAAAGCCTCGTTCCACTCCTGCACCTTCAGCACGGCTTCATCATAGTTGTAATTGCTCGCTGGGCGCTTGTCAACACCATTCATCGCTCCTTCGGACACTCTATCGCCCTGGTGGCCTGCCATCTGCCTCCTGGCTGCGACCATCCATGGGTGTTTCAGCAGCTTTTTCGCTGATATCCGGAGGTTACAGTCCTTTTGGAAGCAGTGGTATAGGAAGTCCTTGACGATTGGAGAAGCGCCTTCTGGTATCGGCGGGCTGTCGTCGTTCACAATCCGGAACAGTGCCGGCATCGGGTCCAAGAAGTGATATGGCGGTTTCCCTTCAAGTAGCTCGATCACTGTACAGCCAACGCTCCTGTTTGTAATATATCAACACAACGTGTTCCACTTGAATTAGAATAGATGCTCACCAGATGTCCGAGGCGGTCGTTGCGCCCGACTGTTCAATCACCTCGGGAGCCACTGCACGCTCTCAGTCTGATTAAAATTGAATACGGGAACGCAATAGACGCACTCCAATATGGACTTCCGACGACTGCATCGTCGCGCACGGCACCTGCGGCCGTGCTACTGGCAACGCCGAAATCTGCCAACTTGACGCATCCGTCCTTGTTCGTCAGGATATTCGCACCCTTGATGTCTCGGTGGATGACACCCTGATCGTGAAGGTAGACAAGTCCCTCCAGTACCTGTGCGATGTATACGCCGACCAGGGTTTCCGGAAACTTGCCAAACTTCTTGCATATATTGTGCAGCGAGCCGTTCTCGCAGAACCTAATCGAGATAACTTCGTAAGCGAGAAGTCCTAGTCAATATGCGGAAAACATACTCTAGGATTATGTACAAGTAATCCCGCGTCTTCTCAAAACCCTTGTACTTCACGATGTTGGGGTGCTAACAATGTATGTATGAGTATCAGTTGAATGGGTATGATGCGAGGAAAGTATGACCGCGACAAAGACGGGTCAATATATGCCATAAGATGGACGGCGCAGAGGCGTCACCAAGAAGATAGTAGAACAGCAGGCTAGGTGTAACGACTCCTTGTCGACCATTTGCAGTTTCCCGACGAGGGAGCTCAGACACACGGAGAGGAGAGCGCCAGATGCGTGAACACTATGAAGACTGGGTACTCACATTCAGGTTCTTGAGCAAATCGATCTCGGACTGCAGGACGCGTCTGAGGTTCAATATGCGCATTCAAACCCATGTATAGCACGCACCATGATCTGTCCAATCTCGCTCTTGGGGATATTACTCAGTTGTATCTCCTTGATAGCGACCGTTTCTCCCGTGGCCCAATTGAGAGCACCTTTATGAATGCCTCAGTCGACTCCAAAGCAGTAGTGGCTGGGTATATTTACGGTAGACCTGGCCAAAGGCCCCCTTGCCTAAGGAGTCCCCCAGTTGCTGATTCAGCAGATTCAGTACCTTCACTCTTCTCTATGAGTAGTGCAAGGACGAACGTATGCGTTGAGCAGCTTGTTTGAACCAGAACCTGATGGCGTAGCAGACATGGCGGAAGTCGTACTAGGGAACGTAGTAGCTAGTGAAAGAGAGTGATCGGTCGTGTCCGGACAATGCAGACGGCCTAGTCAGAGCGACGGCACCGCTCAGCGCACGACGACAGTCATGGACTGTCGGTCGTTTGAGCGGCGAGTAGTTGGTCGGAGGCAGAGCAGTTTAGCAACACCGTTACCGCGCAGTGGCAGAGGGCCGTTGCCATAATGGTAACAGAGCTACCAGGGTATCCGGGGTCTCTTGTTGTTCCTGGTAAGTAAGCCTGGCCTCAAGTCTCAGGCGTCGATTTCCGACTCGAAGGCTTCCACTGGGCTTAGGAGATGCTGTGATATTCGATGAAAGTGGGTCAACTGAGCTGCGAGTGGTTGGTCATGATTTCACAAAGCTGAGGATGAGTTAAACATGTCGTCTCACAAGGAACCGTACTAGTAGCCGCTCTGGGTGGTAAGCGCCGCTCACATCTCTCAGTTGAGACTATTGTAAGTAGTGCTGTAGTACATCTGAGCGCATGTGAGTGGCCCACTATGGCGCTGCCTTATGAAGTCTGATACGAGGATGCCGCCCTCGTCTTCTCTGAGTGCAAATACTGTACACCCGATAACGCTTGTGCGTCTGAGTGATCACTGCTGATGGAAGCCGTTGGCCTCCTCATGACTTGCGATTCTCCAGAGAGCGCTCCAGACCACTGACTGGAAGATCCATAACAAAGGCTGCAGAATGCAAAAGATGCTGAACGATATTAACGAGCGACGAGCGGCAGCTCCTCGCCCTGGCCCGAACAGCAAGCGGTGCACCATTCGTAACGTGAAATTCTCAAGGGATTACCCTTGCGGGGACGATTGCCCGGATTGTAGATATGTTGCCTGCCAGTCGTGTGCGTGTGCGACAGCTGCAGTGGTTCGCTGCCGATCGTCTTCGGTAACAAGGTGCTGGGATGTCGCTAAGGCACCTGTTATTGCTCGAACTCGAACGTCGGCCGGAGTACTGCTTAGTGGAGCCTAAGTGGTATCACACTGATGGGAATGTAAGGGCGTACAGGGGCGACCGTCACCCCGAAGTCGGTCCTGGCGAGGAGTATCCTGAGCAGTTCTATGGATTTGAACCAAGAGCTGGCAACAATTGTCGGGAGGTTACGGGGCTCTGAGAAGTACCGCGACCGCGTATACCTCTCCTGATGGGCAAGCGCGCATGAACATGTATGCTCCCGTGTAGTCGGGTTTGTACCTTGTGATCTCTTGTTGAATTCTTCGCTTGATAGACCATCACCTTAGACAGTCTCATTGAATCGCTTTCGGCGATTCATTGTGCATTAGTTAGTCAACTGCGCGACGATGAAGCCTGCTGCTCAGGTTTCGTTCAGATTAACCAGCAGTACAATTCTTCGCTATGAGAGAGCCAGCAAATGTGATTGCACTGGAAAGCGTGTAAGTCGGGGTCCATCATGATGTGCTTGTCCCCGCCCGGCACACAGCCACATACGCGACGCGACGCGAGCAAACGCGTCCTGTCACAACGTGACATACGCGCGCCAAAGTTACATACATATACTCCCCTGCTTCATGGGCGCTAGTGCTCGCTCGGCGCTGTTCCTGAACCACCACCTCCTGGTCCTAACCCGTCGTCACTATGCTTCTCATATCGATGTCGACTTTGGCTGGTGCAATGGTCATCATTACCCTTGCGGCCATGCTCATCCCAGATCCTCCCCATCCGCTCGAGGAAGACCGTTGTGGCTTCGCTTTCTGCGAAGTCTGCATGAAGGAGGCTCCGTACACATGCTCGGCCTGCCGGACCACTCGGTACTGCTCGTGAGTATAACTCGCACAGTGTTCTGAGAGGCATCTAAGTTTTGGATTGGCAGACGAAGGTGTCAAGGCGCGGACTGGCGTGTGCACCGGCAGTCGTGCAAGATCCACCAGAAGCTGAACGAGATGAACACCCGGATAGCCATGACCCCGCCCAAACGACCGCCTCTGGGCCAGTGTACGGGATGCAATGCCAAGGTCAGCGAATCCCGCCGGCTCGCGATGTGCAAAGACTGTGGCTACCAGGCGTGTGGCTCATGCGAGTCGCACCACTCCAGAGGTATGTTTCCCCTGCTTGTGTCTCCGAGGCTCATGGCCGCCGTCCTGCCCTCCGCCTGCGGATCTTCGCTCCCGTGGACGTCATTAGCCTCGAGGTTAACGGCAGCCGCGCCGCGCCGGTCCAACATGCGCGATGTCATGCGGATCCTCGAACAGACGCTGACGGGAACGTTGACATGCCAGGGACGTGCTATTGCCCGAACTCGAACTTCGGGAAGAAGTACTGCCAAATGGAGCCGCGCTGGTACCACACCAACGGTCGCGGACGGGGATACACCGGCGACCGCCACCCGGAAACGCAAGGTCAGCCATACCCGAATGAAATGTACGAACCCGCGAAGAGGGCGTGCGACAACTGTGGGCTGGTTACAAAGGTCTTCAAGAAAGAATATCGCGATCCCTGGGTGTGGCATTGAGTGCTAAGCGCCAACGCCTCTCACCTTTGTTTTGCCCATCGCCGCCTGCATTGTCGTCATCTGCTCTCTATCGCCATGCATATCATCTTTGTACCACTAGCATCATGCATCGTTTTTGCTGTATTCAACTCACGCACATTTGACTTACGCCTCTTGACGCACTTCACAATACTGTACATAGTACGTTCACGCGCGGCGCGCATTTCACCGACGCTTCTCCTTACGCATTACCTCACCCTCGTTCGCACACACTCCTGCATCACTCCGGACATACGCAATGTAATGCCATTGTAACCCTAAGCCATGCTCCTAGAAGACGGCATAGCATGTATAAGAAGCCAATCGGACGATGCTATGAATATTTCAGAGCCTTTTCTTGCCGACGACCGCGTCCTTCGCGCTCTTCGCGGCAGGCTTAGCCCCGACTACTTTCTCCTTTTTCTTCTCGACGCCCGCGATGCTCTTCTTCTGCTTCATCTCCTCCGCATTCAACGACGGCGTAGAACCAGCAGCCTCAGGGGCGGCCTTACGCTTACGCTTCAGTTTCTTGGCCGGAGTGTCCTCCGCACCAGCGGTCGATGCAGAACGTTGGTCCTCCTTGCCGGGTGCGGATGAAGGCGTGCCCTCAACTTGAGGAGTGCTCTTATCCTCCTTCTGCTTCCGCTTGCGCTGCTTCTTCCCGCTCGGGGTCTCCGTGTCTGCTCCTGGCGTGACCACATCGTTATTCTCAGCCACCGCGCTCCGTGCTGAGTCAGGCGTCGGCAGCTCAGGCTGCGCCGCGAGCTTCGAAATGGCAGTCGTCACAGGCGTCTCTGCTGTCGCATTCTTGGCGCGCTTCTTCCGCTTTCCGCTTGCAAGACTTTCCACCGCAAGCAGCCCGTCTGCAGGGGTGTTCGGAGGATTCGGCGGGACAGCGGCCCGAGTGGCCGGCGTAGCTGCGGTGTTCTCGAAGAAGTCGACCGCGGACGCACGCCGCTTCTTCTTTGGCACGGACGGAGTGGCAGGTACGGCGGCGGCGGAGACGTCGGCCTGCTCGGACTCGGCAAGGTTTGCGGGCGTCGGGGCCAACGCGGTGGCGTCGGAAGCCTCGGCGGCGGCGGCGGCGGCAGCTGCAGCAAGAGATGCGCGAGCCTTCTTCCGCTTCTCCTTCTTCGCGGGTTGCGCGCCTCCAGAGGAGGTGGCGGCGCTGGGTGCCTCCGTAAGTTGAACGGGTTCTGATGCAGCAGGCGCGGGATCAGTGCGCTTTGGCGATGATGCGGCGGCGGCGAGAGCAGCGTTGGCATCAGCGGCGGCTCGCGACTTCCTACGCTTGCGTTTTTTCTCCTCTGTCGCTGGACCAGATGGAGGAGCCGCTGCCTCAGGAGCTACCTCCCCTTGGTCCTCTTGTGCGATCTGTGCGAGTTTCGGCTCGGTAGCCGGCGCGATTACAGGGTCCACCGTCGACTTGCGCCGCTTCTTCTGTGTAGGTTCGGATGCAGACGTGCTCACGGTAGTAGTAGGCGCCGGTTCAGCGGTCTTGCCCTTCACCTCACCCGGGACGGAGAGCTCGACGGCTGGCTTTGCTTTCTTCTTCGGCTGCTCCCTTTCCCCTTCTGCCTCCGCCACCTCGGCCGCGCGCTTCTTGCCCTTGCCCTTCACCACAGTGGCAGGCTTGTCGACCTCCATATCACCCTCTGACCCGCTCTCCTCTACATTGTCCGTCTCCTCATCCCCGTCTTCGCTCGCGCCGGCGACAAGGCCGTCCCACCGTCCGCCAGCGTCGGCCCCCAGATGGCACTGCCAGATGGGAAGCGCGGCAGACGAGTTCGTCTTGATGAAAAAGCTCTGAATGTTATCCCAGCCGCCCTTTATGTGCTTCACGACTTCGGGCAACGCTGTCTGCAGATTCTCTAGGACCTGCGACGGTTTTTGTGACGCTGTACCGATTTTGACGGACCTATACGGAGAGAGTAGGCATATGAGAAAGCATGGAAGCAGGTGTTTCACATACGTGCATGTGCCCTTATTCTGGTGGAAGTACGTGGAAGAAATGGCACGCTCGAGCTCGCCTTTGAGATCCTTGCGGGTCATGCAGACGGGAATCGGCTGCCTGAACACAAAGTCAACATGGAAACGAGGTTGCCAGCATGTAGAGACTCACTTCTTAGCTTCAAAAAAGATCTTTCCGAGTAGACCGGGAAGCAGAGGAATAACACGATCATCCGCAAGGAACAAGCCATACTCCCTCAAGAGGAGCCGTCGCGCTTCGAAAGGCTTCCACTTTCCTTTGAGATGCTTGATGTCGACTACACGAGAGATGAACTTGATGCCACGCTCCGCGATGAGGTCCTTGTACTGTCTCTGTGGATCTTTTGTGATGAGGCAGACCGGCGACGTCCGCGGGTCGACCACTGGGTATTTGAGAGGTCTACACGGAGAACGTGAGTACGAGAAAGTGCACAATCATATAGAGCACACACATCCTTGCAGGCTTAAGTTTCTTTTCCGGCTGCATGAGCTTCGTGTTCACGACAAGCCAGACGTTCTGCTCCTTGCCCGGCAAGAGCTGGGTTTCTGCCTTTTTCTCCTCGAACTTTGCCACATGACTGAGCAAAGCCTCAACGGCGCGTTTACACTGTTGCACAGATACGTGGTCGTCAATGAGAGCACCTCCAGACATGTCGCAGAAGCCGTGGTCAACGTCGAGCAGCGGGAACGGTCGTGCGCTGTGGCAGGTCACCTGGTCAGATCTAAATTTCTGGGACGATCACGTGATGGACACCCCTTTTCACCTCCGACAATCCCGGGCCTCTCGCCGAGGTACGGTTAGAATACTAGTACTATTGGCTTGACAGAATACCAAGTTCAACGTTGCCGTTAATCTTATTGCGCTCATCCATCGAGCTACAGTAGTTGTATCATCAACAGAGCATCATCCTGACATCTGAAGAGCCAAAAGAACAGCTACTTTCTCGGGGAGATGGCAGCTAGCTAGATGTCGATCAGAACTTCAAGCAGGTCTCGCTTCCTCACCGGGTTGCAACTGAGACTACGTATTTCACAGGGGCACGCCGCTCTAGATATGCGTATAGAGCTGTATGTGTCTGTCCAGTCGCCGATACGGCCTCAGTTGCTAGAGACACTCTGAGTCACCGCCATTCCATTGGGTGATATGATCCTTGTATCGCATGCTCGCTATACAGTGCCTCATGAACGAAAGTTGACTTCATTCGCTACGACAGACTCAGATACTAGGTCTCTGATAGCGTCTCGGAACGGAGTTGGCGCAATTGTTCTGCCCGAGCGCGCTCCATTTAGTCTTTTTCAGGGAGTGTAGGTCGTACCTATGTAGCGGAGATAGCGAATGGCATCGCTTGACGCCCGCATATGCTCGGTGAAGACAGGACCTCGCTTTCTGACCGAGGGGGTCTGGTATGTCAGGGTGACTCGGGGGCGGTGTCAATGACTATGGGACCTACGAAGTTCGAGTCGTCCCGGCCGGTCACGGGCATGAGAAGTATGAGGATATATATATATCATTAGGAAAATGGCAGAGACGGTACTGAGTACTACAGGATAGGAGATCCAAATGAATATGTTAGGCACTGTAACGATCGCTTCCCTCGGGTACATCCCTGAAACAAGACAATTACAAGAATTACGCGAGCATATTGGAGATGAGTATACAGTAGCGCCGTGAAAAGTCTTTGTGGGCGGTGGTTCCTGCTAGATCTCCCTCATATGTTGCAGCGGTACGCGCGAGTGGCCAGTCGCGGCCATATAGTGGCGACGTGCGAGCGAGTGGTCATTAGAGGGGCGGATTCGGATTCCCTCGAGCACTGCAGCGACGGGCTCGGTGGGGATGAATAGGATGATGGTAGGCATGCCGGAGGGCAGGGCGGCTTTGCTTGGGGGGGGGGGGAGGGGGGGATGAGGTTCGAAAACGGCGTCTCTGACGGACGCGTCGAAGAGGTCGCATATGCGGAAGACGCGTCAGGACGACTCGCGGGCGGTGGTTCGACGAGCAGTCAATGAAGCGAGGTTCAGAAGAACACCGGTACGACGGTTCCCGCGTTGGTACGAATAACGTTTTGGGAGGTAGATGACGGCTTCGGCTTCGACCCGTTCTGGGAGCATGAAGCGAGAGGAGCAGCGATGGCGGACATGGTAATTATGATGGCGGGGTAGAGGCCGAGCGGATGAGACGAGGCAAGCTCGTGATTAACTGATAAGGAATAGATAGTGATAAGGAAGAGAGGCGAAATAAGGGATAAACTCGGTCGGCTCGACTCTCGCAGGGAATGGCCCGGGTGGGATGGCGAGTTTGCTCAGATGAGCGGGAGCGACTGGCTGCGGCTGGGTTGTCGGGACCTCGCGAGACATGGGCTAGCTTTATACCCACCTGCGCGTCCATAGCGCATCTCGCCGCAGAGCCGTCATGCACAGGTATTCCGCGCGATCAACGTCAAGAGAAGCCTGGCTCAAGCGCCGGGTGATGAAGAGAACACCGCTGTGCGGCCAGCGCGGAAAGTCCGAAACCGCAGGTGCCAGCACGACAGAGCTCGGCCTGAGGTATACGAGGCAGTGCGCGCGTATCTCCTGGACTTCCGACGGCGCAAACGCCGCGCCAGAAGCCCAGGGACAAGACTGGAGCAAGGATCATGAGCGTCAATCTGCAGGAAGGCCTCCAGGAACGATTGGCAGTGCGAGTTCACGCCGAGTTGACATCGCCGGGGTCGCTTGTGCCTCATCCGATCGGTCTTTCATGTCGACATGAAGCGGAACGCTGTGCAGCGCATGATGAAGTCCGCATAGACATGCGAGGGTGATCGACCGATCTGGGACGGAGACGCTCGGGGTATAATTCTGTGGACGCTAGCAAGAAACCGCCGCCGATGCACTTTCCCTCTGTGGGACGCTCCAATGATTCAATAGAAACCGCCTGTTAGAGGATATCACGGGCAGTGTGAAAAGAGGGGAAAGCGTTTGAAGCACATCCCAGGCGTTTAAAGCACATACCAGGTAGTGAGGCTAGCCACCAGAGGCCATAGTGCACCAGAGATGGTACCCTAGAAAGATTTGGAGAAGCAGGAGATAGGTCTAACAGCAGAGAGGCAGGTGTTCCTCAGATAGGTCCAGCGCTGAGAACAGATGACGAAGCGTCCGTAGACGTAGCTTGGTCAGCGTTCATCATCACAGGCCTGTTTGACACCCTTATCATGTTTGCCGCCGCAAGTTATTGGTATCGCGAGAGTCGATCCACAGCTGAGGAACGAAAGCTGGTGGATATGCGACACTGTCACTTGAGGGGACTGACTCTGCTGGTCTCGTGTCCAGACCTCCAGACGTGCGGACAATTATCAATATAGCCGCACCCCACCACCGCGTCAGGAGATACGCCAGACAAACGTTGAGGTGTTTCAAGAGTACTCGGCGTTCAGATTTGTCGCCTGTGAGTGACCCGTTTCGGGGCACCGTCCTTCCTTGCGTCAGCCCGCAATGCAAGGCCTGAGATTCAAGTCAAGCTCCGAACTAGCATCAACAACGTAAGATGTCCCTGGAAATGGTTACCGTCGCTGGGCACAGTTCGAGCATATCACAGTCTGGCTTGCGCATTGCTAGAATCAGAATGATGATACGGCATGCCGAACCTCATCTGAGCTTCAGTTACGAAGATGTCTCTGATACAAGTGGTTGAAACTCAAGAACGAGGGCACCTATTCAGCACACCAGCAGCACAAGTTCATCGCATATTACTATGCGCACTCGGAGGTCTCGGAGCTCCTTGTCAGCGTTGCGAGCGGAAGCCACGCGTGGCGATCGAGCCGAACCAAGTTCTCAAGTCCTAGCAAGACTGTAGCAGCACCTTGGTTCAGCTAAAGCAGCTTATCATAGTCCTGCTCACAAAAGCGGTGTCGTCATCGATCGTACAGTACTTTCATCAGTTATCGCGGCATTGTTCGGCAGACCGCGCGCCTCCACATACTGGTAGCTACTACTGCTAGGCTCACAGACCATTCGTATCTTCATTCTGTACCATCAGCAGCTGTTCAAGAACATGAGAGCGATCCTTGTGAAGGATGGCAAGGGCCCAGTGGAGAATCTATACCTCGGTGAAGTGGATAAGCCTTCTCCAGGACCTGGCAAGGTTCTCGTCGAGGTCGGTGGCTGCACGCGACGTAACTCTAGGGAAGACCTCTGATGAAGGTGTACTCTAGGTGAAGGCCTTCGGTCTGAACCGCATGGATATCCTGCAGCGGGAAGGAAGGTATCCGTTGCCTCCCGGTGCGCCCGAGATCCTCGGCGTCGAGTTTTCTGGACATGTCGCCCAGGTCGGGGAAGGCGTGACAGAGTGGAAAGAAGGGGACGAAGTCCTCGGCCTTGCATCTGGTGTACGGTTTCGTTTGCCATGCTGCGTACACCTCCACTCTGACCGGACTAATTTCAGGGTGCATATGCGGAGTATATCGTTGCGCCCCACAGGAACCTCATTAGAAAGCCCGCCTATCTGTCGTGGGTGGAAGCTGCTAGTATTCCTGAGGTCTTTCTGACAGGTAAATGCTGTACTCTCTATCCCTCTGTTCCGCCATACGTCGGGCCCCTTTCTGCTGCCGCGAGATGACTCGTCATCGCTATGAGAGATGCATCCTCGCCGGCCTACCTGAACGTGATCTACCTCCGCGACGAGTTTGACTTGCTCACAAGATGTGGCAGCATTCCAGGCTCTGGTCGTCCTTGCCGAGGTTAGGGAAGGAGATAATGTCCTTGTGCACGCGGGGGCCTCAGGCGTTGGCATCGCCGCCATTCAGTTGGCGCGCTTGTATGGCGCGTGAGTATCACAATGTCCGACCCAGCTGGCATGTGCTAATTTATCTTCAGAAATACCGTCACGGCAACCGCATCTACCAAAGAGAAGCTTGATATGCTTCTATCTATGCCGAGTGGCGCGACGCATGTTGTAAACTACAAGACCCAGGACTTTGCCGAAGAGGTCAAGAAGATCACGAATGGAAAAGGCGTGGACGTGATCATCGACTTCGTCGGCCAATCCCATTGGCACAAGAACATCGACTCCTTGGCATACGATGGACGGATGACGTTGTTGGCGGTTCTGAGTGGTAAGGATGGTTGCTTCGGTGAACTGCTACGGCATCTCTGACCAATCTTTTCGTTCCAGGTGGCGAGGTTTCCAACTTCAATCTGATGCCCATATTGTACAAGCGTCTGCGCATCCAGGGGTCCACTTTGCGTGCCCGCTCGGAGGATTATCAGGCAGAACTTATCGCAAGGTTCGTTCTCTTTGGGTCCGACGAGCGTCGGCTGTGACGTGGCCTCATCCTCAGGTTCAAGTGCGAGGCGTTCGGACACATCACTGGCAGTTCTGGCAATGGTCGCATCCGTACATACATCCACAAGGTAAGTACTTACACACGATCGGAGATTCACCGCGTCAATTCCGCCACAAAAAATAGGTCTATCCATGGACCGAGATACAGGACGCTCACCGGGAGATGGAGGCGAACAAGAACAGGTAAATGTGTTCATTTTCCGCGATGCATGTGCGAAGTTGCTGACCTTCCCGTTAAGTGGGAAGATCATGGCTGAGATTGTATAGAGTCGCTGGAAAGAGGCGGCCCCCGGAAGACGATGGATATGTAAGATAGTGCCACCAGAGAACCTGCCAATACATCCTCGCTATGTAACGGTGAAATACTTCCTGGCACCACCTTGGGCCTAGCTTTCGACTGCAGGTCAGTTGCTAATTGGATCATCCACATTCGTAAGTGGACTAGCAGTTTATGGTTTGCCATACGCATACTAGTGACTTTCGTGAGGTACCAGGACAGTGAATGGACGGCGTCGCCGGACCTTTTCGCTTGCTAGACAGTTTGAATACGCGTCCGCGGAGGCACTTCACCTTGACCCAGCAAATGCGCCCAGTTCCACAGATTTGGCGACTTCGCGGATGACGTCGGTCTCTTCTGCCCAGACCTGCTAGTGCTGCCGGCCGGTGTGCAAGTGGAGTGCGTTCGTGATCTTCCCGAGCTTCTGAGTTTGCTATACAGCACGGTAAGCACGAGCCCGTCAGCCTTGGCACGCCTTCGCTCCTGCTTGCGCGGAGCCGTACAAGAGACAGTCTTCGAAATTTTGCGGGGGAAGGGAGAATCAACGCGCTATAACGGTACGGATGCCGGTGTGAAGTCTGACAGCTGTGTGCTATCCCGACCCTCGCCGGGGGACGATAATGTCGCGATCTGACTACCGAAGTACTGAAGGCGAACCAGGACGTCACTTCATCAGAGCGCTACTGATTCGTATTGTCCTCCCCCAGACTGTACAGGCTGGATGCCGTGAGTTATTGCTACCTGGTTTCCGTGCTCATACGTCAATTACAGAGTTCATACAATGCAAGCTTGAGGGAGCTTTCTCCCTCTCCGATAGCTCAGAACTCGAACCTAGAAGTTCTCCATGTCAAATAAGCTATGTGAGTGATGCAATCATACTCGCTGTCCAGAGTACTTGCGTGGCTGTCGTCACCTCGAAGAGTCCGAGTAAGAAAGCCCAAGCTGTCTAGCTGTGGGATTGGTCACGAATAGGTCTGTCGAATGATTCCGACACGCTGCTTTGAGAGACTGATCCACCACTCTTCAGACGATGCCACCAAAGGAGGAACTAACTATGCGGTCCGCGATGTGCAAATGAACCGTGTTCCTCGCCTCGAGACTCAAATTCTCAAGGAGCTATGGTGAACCCCGGGCCCTCTGACGTTCACTTGTGTGGCAAGCCTCTTGCCTGCGCCACGCTTACCGCTCGATCACCCTTGGGAATGACTTCCAAGGCCATGCTGCGACCATGCTGCATGGAAGGCAAGCAGGTCGGCCGCTGCGGCACGTATGCCTATCGCCGATTCGCCGCTAAATCGGTCAGGAAGGCCCGGTTTGCAGGACACTGCACGCGGAAAGGCACTCTTGGCGCCGAACGGCCTTGAGAAGTACTTCCCAGGCGCGCGCTCTGGATCTGAATGGCTTCTGCGGAGCCCTGCAAGGAGCTTCCTTTCTGTCCGCAACCGCCGGTAAGCGGGGAATGACGAGGAACTCCTTGTTGAACGCGGGACTGGGCCGACCGGGCAGCCCAGAACCGGACTTTGACTGCGCGGAGTTCGATTCTTCGCCTGAATAGTCGCGCTGCTCAAAGTGGGTGCTATCGAACTTTCGACACCTCGCGTGCAGCATTCGCGTTGGTGTGTCTGGTTCCCTGATGTCAGGGCCTCTGGGCACCCCTTTCGCCAAAATTGACTGTCCCCGAGCCTAGATGCGGCGAAGCACCAACAACGGGCCGTCCTTCGGCAGACGTCACACGAGAGTAAGTGCGTCCGAAGATGAATCATGAGTGTCTGTTCACAACCCTGCAGACATCACATATCCATGCATTTCCCGCTCACTTGCATGTCATTCCAAAGGCGTGCGAAACGATCCTCTGCATAAGTTCGACGAGCAACGCGCCACCTTTGGGTACACGGTCGTTCGAGATCAGGCTGGGCCGGCGTCTCTCCCTCCGCGGAGGTGAGCAAAGCCAACCCCCTGAGTAGGTTTGTGATCCTAAATGTCATTCTACCTGACAGCTGTTTTTACTTTGAGCGACACAAGCAAACACTGCAAGCGAAAACCTTCCAAGTTCTATGCTCTTCACGTGGGTGTGATTCCATACCTATTGCGGAATCACCGAATGCGGAAATGCAGATCCTTTTGCAGCGTGGGACGCCCTAGGGCCCGGCATCAGAGCCGAGGATGGGAATGCATCAGTCGTGCGTTACGCGTTGGCAGCTCTTTTATTGCACTCTAGATAACCGACCGCATCGCTGACTTCGCCTGTTGCATCTCGGCATATCTCCAGGGCCCGTCGATACGCTGCCGCCAATTTGGTGGAAGGATCACACGTAGAATACCATTCCTGGCGTCATTTGTGGTGCCTTCGGAGGCACTGCTCGTTTGTGGAAACGCGGCTCCTTTTGTATGGTTGGGGCTGTCCGACAAACTATCAATGGTATGTACCTCCGAGTCGAAATCGGGCACGGATTCCCCGGCCTGTTGTCAGAAACGCCCTGGCGTTCCGGGCACTACAACGCCTGCTTCTTTGAGAGTAAGGTTCAGGTAGGCTGCTCTGGTGCTGACAGCTCCTGTCTACCGTCATATAAAACGGCGGGCTACCGTCAGCGAGCTCTCAGCGAAGCCCACTCAACGACTCATTGCTCCATCGGACATCACCAGAGTCGACAGCATATCATCGCCATATTCCGGTCGCGCCCCCACCTTTCTTTATCCCTTTGCTATTCTTCCAATGCCGGCCATCATGACAGAATCCTCGCCCGCGAGCACCCCCACGACTCAGCTCACGAATAGTCGGCCCACGTCGACAACGTCGGCGAACCCTCCTGCGCGACCCACCTCTCAAGGGCTCATTCGGGAGACTGCCGCCTCGTCCGCGCCCATTTTCTTTTGAATTTGATCGAACCGCAATCGTTGGACGGTGGAGGGCGCCCGAAGATGCCATCGCCGCCTCTGCGACGCTCGTCATTCCAAGTCGCCTACCTCGCCCACAGAACCTACGGCCGCATATGACAGCGGCGACGCCCTGCGAGCCTCCACGACCGCGATGCATCACATCATAAGCTCCCACCAGCAGCCGCATCACAACGACCAGAACCGCACCTTCCATTCCGTCGGGAGCTTACCTATTGATCGGTCTCCCTCGTGCGCGTCCGATCGGACGCTGAGAGCCATCGCGCGCCGGGATTGTTGGACTACGAAGGGGAGCCTCCGGCTTCCGCGAAGTCGATGCGACGCCCGCGAATGTCGTCGCCACCTTTGGCGGCCGGGAGAAGAGAAGAGGGGGAGAGTGTGGGAGAAGATGTGCACGGTGCCGGATTCAGGAGAGGTACATCACGCGCGAAGGGGAGGAACCCCGAGCATGGCTAGGATATTTTACTCTATCTCGTTCAGAGCTTTCATGAATCCGATCAACGCATGAATTTGTATCCATATGTTCATATTCAGGTTTATGAGAGTGGTTATCTTCCGGCAAGAGTGGGTGGCAGGTTGCGGTCCAGAGCCCGAATGTCCTTCAACCCATCCCAGTCTGAAGGACCACTATCTTGATGAGCGTAGGATATCCTGGCTGATCAATCGTCACCCACGCGTACATGAACAGCATGTGGAATGCCTTCCACCGCCTCATAGCTATCGTATATCTCCGCCCTTGGCGGGAAGCCGGTGCATTGCGTCCCGGCCGCGTCATGTCTAGTAATGAGTCATGCACAAGAACTGGCAGTGACGCCAACCATAGTCAAATCGCAAGTTACCGCGCTTCGCGCCGACAGGGCGGTATCTCGTTCATTGTGCACCGGGCCGCCCTAAACGGCAGCGCTAGAATTTCAACGATGTAGATGGCACAGGCCCCGCTTCTTTCGAGACCGCGCCGAAACCATCGGACATTACCTGGGAGACCACGGTTTGTCGGACTCCGGCGGGTGTAAACATGGTATCACCGCCGCTCCGCGTGTACCTCCCGCGAGGAGGGGTACCTGACCCTTACAAACAGCCAGCGAGATGAAGTGGCCGAAGAGGGCACCAGGGGCGGTCACTGCGGCTTCTTGCGATGAGCATCATCGGGATACGAGGTCCTGCCTCGTCACATATAGTCGTGCAGCACAAATGTACCTCAAAGTGGCGTGGAGAGCTTGGCTACATTGCCCGTGATTGTCTACCTGCGATTATCATATTCAGCGAAGTTCCGGAGGAAGTGTAGCATAGCAGAATAAAGTCTATTCCTGTCCATAAACCCATGCGACCCCACGCTCGTCGCAAGATTCCCGCTTTAGCTCGCGCCCAGCCTCTCTGACTGAGGTGCGCTGACCAGATCTACATAAGCGCACGCAAGACCTACCGGCGTGAGATGCACGGAAAGCACCTGAATTCCGCGAGCGTAATCTTGTTCGAACACTACCCTGCGGGCGATCACCTGTATGGAAATGATATCCCCGACAGGAAGCTAGATAGATGGATGGCGAGCGATCGAGACCACGTAAGGTTGCGTACTCAGCTAATACTCCCTGACGGAGAGCGCGCGCATGACAGTCCTCGTCACCCAATAAGGCCGTCTCGAGTGGGCACAAAGGGCGACTGTGGGTACGGCCCACGGCGAAACTATCCCAGGATAGGTTTCATGACACTGTGGCGTCTCGAACAGATGTGTCGTTGTTCGTCAAGAGATCTGCCCCGTATAGTAGCAAGGCTATGAGTTCTTGTCGCCCTATGCCGCAGCTCGAATCAGTTCCGCCACGTAAGAGAGTCGGACAACTCACGTCGTGAAACTGAACGCTCTAATCTTCGTCGCACTTCGTGCGATTGCGGGACATTTCTCTTCTTCAGACTCTGTCTTCGTCAGGCAGGCGACTTGCGCGCTCTCTTTGACGGGTAACTTTGAATCCTCGAGTGCAGTGAAGTCCGGGACGCCTTTGCCCGATGCCGTGCTAGGCATGTCACCGCCGTGCGTCGGGCAAAGACGTGCAGCGAGGGAGTTCCACCATCCATGCTTACATTGGGTGAGACGATGGTTCGTGGATAATTAATATCGTCGAGGGCGTACGCACAGGCATTACCGCATGTGCTCGGTAAGGGAGATAAACAAACCGATCAGTACTGCATCCGGTCCAGTTCACGTTCTCACGGCCACGCTCCTGTCCCATTACCGTGACGCCCCTCGCACAACCCGCCACCATTCACGGAACCAAATCGCTGCACAGCCCTTTCTGGTTTCCTCAGGAGAGAGTGCAGAGCCTGTCCTCGGCTGGCGAAGTTCTCTGCTAGCCGGATGGGCGCTCGGAAGGCTTAAGTGAGGCCGGATCAAGTCTGACTCGACCGATATCAGACTAGCTACACCGTAGGAGCCGTAGAAACACTGCCTTGCACCCCGCATTCATTGCGTCAGCCGCCTACACAAGCGACGCAAGTACACCGCAAAGTCCTTTGAGACGAGTCATAGATGCCCTCCTGATGCGCTTTGTTCCTAATGAGCAGCAGAATCAAGGGTCATATGTGTCAGTGACTCAGTGCTGTCCGCCTTCTATCATGACACGGTGAGTGCCTCGTCACTCGCCCATGCGCATTCGCTCGTCTCGAGTCTGGCCACTTGGATTGTGCAAGCGTTGGCGGAGATCGCCGAACGCAGTCTTTGTGCCAACAGCGTCCGTGTCCGCGAACAAGCGTTACGTGAAGGAAACATGGTGAAACGATGTTTCCATACACTGCGGTCCTCCTTCCATGACTGCGGTGCGGTGGGTGGTGCGGTCTGGCCGCTGTGCTGGATTTGTCGCACTTGCGGGAGCGAACAGCATCCGCACCATACAGTAGTCCTTCACAGCCTCTCGCAACCGCGCGTTCCCCTGTCTCCTTGTCGACAAGTCACCCCTGTCCGGATTTTCAGGTACCGGTTAATGTACGCGTATGCGCAATCGAATCAAACCACGTCACTGGAATTCCCACTTTGCACAGCGATATTTGGCGTCCGTGTTTCTGTCTCGTCGTCGACGCCGTATAAATGGCGGACGACAAATGCCGAGTATGTCCTCAGCATCTCATCTACGACTCACATATCCGCCTCACCGCCCTCAGCATCTCCTGCACTACCACTGCCAGTTGTATACTCTTGCATCCTCACTGTGCACCATGTTCGCGTCGTCGCCCTCTCCCGTTTCTTACTCCCAGGCTGCGAACTCGACGTCGAAGCCTTCCGGGCCCAAGAGCGACATCCGCACCGCGGCGGCGACACACGGTGCCGTCTTCTTCTAAGACTATGCGCCTGTCGTTCGTCACCTCGGACACCTCGAACACGTCAATTGAATCGCGGCCTGTTCCACAGGCACTTGATCGTCATACCTTACTCTCGATCGCGGAGTCCGCCTGGCGTGTGCATCGTAGCGAGGCACAACCTGCCCCCGGAATAATCCATTTCCTCCGTCTCCTTCACGTCCATCACTCTTCCGCCAACAACGCCCTGACGCACTCAGGGCACCGAGCCTCCCGCGCCGCGGCTTGCCATCGATGCGTCCGCTTTCGGTCGTGCTTGGAAGATCTCGGTGGTTCTCGTCCTCATGAACGTACCGCGCGGTTCCGAGTCGTCCTCTGCATTTTCGGCGGCCGACCATCGCTGGCTGACAAGGATCGCGCATCGTCGCTCTGTCATAAGCCATACGCGTGCGAATCATGTCGAGCGCGCTTCGGCCCCTCCGGTCGAATCAGACCGCGGTTGGCTGGTGGGAGGAAATGCGGGGACAGGCCCATGCCTGCGCTGGTCCATCTTTCTTCATGCTACGGACGACTCTCATCCCAGGCACTCATCACTCATCACGTCTATTATACTGCATGTCCAACCTGCGATCGACGGACTCCCCCACTGTATCACTTACATTACATTCTTATTGTATTGTTTGATAGATTCCCTGCACAGGACTGTTCTCGACCGGTGTTGCGCATTCGCGATGTCCTTCACATCTCTTTCCGTGCGGTCATCGACAGATTGTCATTGTAGAGCAGGTCGATCAAGGACTAGGCTCTGCAATACACACCGGACTATGACAGATCTGGTCTACCGCCACGGCAGCGGCGACAGCAAGATACAGTACCTGATACATGGTCATGCCACAGCGGCCGAAAAGATGCCAAGGACGAAACTGGATAGGGACCCAGGCGTCTATGGCAGCCGAGCAGAAGTGTTCAATGTTCGAGCGTAGCAATCCGACGTTTGTCGCGTGAAGGCGCGTTCGATACGCTGGCAGACTGCTGTAGACCAGAAGAACATCGGCCCATGGCGCATCGTTCCACATCAACCATCGGGAAATGGCTTAATGGGGACCCACCCGAGATCCGAGTCGCTCTGAGCCGCTCGTCTGGCCGCTAAGCATCACTCACTGTCGCGCTGCCGTCGCAAGCCTATGGGATGGGCGGGCTTGCGCCTCTGTGATTGCTAAGAAATTAGGTTTTCGCATGTGTAACGCCGTACTCGTTCGGCGGCCGCGGTCGAGGTTGGCCAGGCGTGATTAGTGATTTAATGACGATGAATAGTGGTAGTATCAAGAAGTGCAGCAACAGGACCAGATATGATGATCATCGCCGTCGGAGGCGCGGGGTGGGAGGGGGAGCGGGTGAAGACCAGGGTGTCAATAGAGTTGTTTCTCGATGTGACTACATCATGATGTCGTTACCATAGGTGCAGGACTTACGTTCAACTTCTGGCATTGAGTGTGGCCTTCACTTCGACTATTCGTTCGCGACGTTCGAGAAAATACGTAATGACGTGGTCCGTCAGCCTATATGAACCTCAGAGGGTCTGACACGAACATGACGATGGCTCTAACTCGCAACTTGTTCTGCGAAGGTTCATGAAGATTGGGTTCAGCGATAGGTTGACATTAAGGTCTTCATGCACGAATGCTCTGCGTGATGGCGAAGCTTGGAAGCGCATGAGCATCATAGTCCAGAAAACGCTCGAAAGTCTGCGCATTGCGCGTGCGAGACGAAGTCCATTACTTCGTGGCTCCCGCGCCATCGAATCCGTACATCCCCAGCTCGACGCTGGCGGACGGGCGCTAAGGCGCGTGAACTGAGTATACGCTGAGCTACAGGAACAAGGGAGTAAGCTGCACTAGTCTCTTCGTAGAATCTATCAGGCTGAGGGTCGCCCTCACAGTGATACTCGTTCCGATGCTTTGTTGAGAGCGTCTCAATAGCAACCCGGTCGGACTGGAGAGCAAGAACGGATACGAGGTTGTGTGGGGCTGAGTATGGCACTACTCACGCGATGATGATATTTTGATACATAAAGGCGAACTTAGACACCTGGGTTCTGACAATCTGCTGCCACGGACGGCGCTGATGCTATCCTTGCAGACCGAGCCAGGTTAGAGTACGCATGTGAAGACATGCAAGTAGAGAGCGCTCGCAAAGGCACAACTGGGACCCTAGAGCGCATCCAAGGGGATTCTCACACAGGACACAGGGGAAATGTGGTGATGGTTGGGTCGCCAAGGTCGTCCTACCAACTCTACACACAGAAATTCCGACGAAGCGCGCCTATAGCAGTAGATTAAATGTCACCCTCTTCAGCACCAAAGGATTCCTCGGTCTTCAACAGGCGCGATGCTGTCCATGCTGGAAGATCTGTTGATAGTACGAGCTGGGTCTCAGCGAGCTACGCAGACCTGGTTCATAAAATGCCTCTAGCTGCGCAGCTCAAGGACCTCGGAATAGATGTCAAGAAAGGCGAGTGATTGCGCATGGAGGAGCCTAAAAACGAAGTAGGAGTCTTATTAGGAAGTCTCCGAAGTGGACGGGTCGGCGCAGTGCCGGTGTCAACGGTGTCGAAGGCGTCATCATGATGAGCAGGAGCAACGACGGTGTTTACATCTATTAGGACTCAAGGGTATTGGCTTCCCGATCCCATCTTGGCGCTCTTGTCGAAGGGTCGGTCAAGTGGGACGACTCGATCGGAGGCTTTCCGCAAGCTTTGACGAACGACCGATAGCTCCTTGTCCAACCTTGGCAATGGCTGAAGTAGCAAGTCTCTCGAAAGCCGGACATGCGTCTCACTGCAGGAGGTGTCTGATCGCCTTGCCTTTCAGTGAAGTCGAGGTCGACTCGTCGAGGTAATCATCCGTCTATGAACATACTCGTAGGAAACAGATATGACGTTCGCTGTTAGGATCGCAGTGGTATTCTATTGTTTAGGGACTCTGGATATCCTTGACATGCTGTCCTCCAAAACGGAAGAGCTGGAACGGGAGGCTTGGCGGAGTTGGCTCTGGGAACAGCAGATATGTCTGTACCATGGATGCACCCGCCATACCAGCCTCGACCCCTGCTGATTGCGCATTAGCTGGAAGATATGGCACCGGCTTTAGACCAAGCCCCTACATGACACCAGAAGACTTCTCAGTGAGTGATCGACTGTTGGACCCAAACATGCCTCCTTACTAAATGCAAGGGCAATCCATCGGAGTACGAAGAGCCTCATCTCGTGATGACATATACCGCGTTGCTTTCCCTCTCTATATTACGCGATGACTTTTCAGCACTTGATAGAAAGGGCGTTCTTCGCTTCCTTGGTTCATGTCAGCAGGAAGACGGAAGGTACGGGCTGAATCCCAACAATTCAATTCGCCTCGATGACTCACCTGCTCTTGTCAGCTTCTCTGCCCTCCCAAGCGGGGGCGAGTCTGACCTGAGGATGCTGTATTGCGCATTTGCGATAAGCAGTATGCTGGATGATTGGTCTGGTATCGACATCGATCGCGCCATCGACTACACCCGACGATGTTATGTCAGGCGAGTTTGACTTACTATAGTGAACTTGCTGTCTGATGAATGCCTAGAGCTATGAAGGTGGATATGGGCAGGCACCCGATGGAGAAGCGTTGGGTGAGTGCGGTGTCATCTCGTCTCTCTCAGATTGTCTGAAGACCATGATCAGGCGGAACTACGTACTGCGCTCTGGCTGCACTCCACCTCGCCCCGGAAACCGAGAAATCCACCCTTGCGAGAAAATTGACTTCGCAAGAACGTGCGCGTACGATCAGATGGTTACTGCAGAAACAGACCCCGTCCGGTGGATTCAGCGGAAGGACAAACAAATTGGCTGACGCGTGTTACTGTTTCTGGTGTGGAGCCGCTCTCAACGTAGGTTCACGCGTTCACGTCTGTTGACTCTTCTGCTCAGGAAGTGGCGTAGATATTGGGCGCGGGAGAGCTCGTGAATGAGCGTGCAATGGCCGATTTTCTTGCACGCTGTCAATTCAAGTTCGGCGGGTTGGCCAAGGCCCCAGGCGAGAGCTCGGGTGGGCACCAGTTCCTCGCGCCAAAGAGGTTCTGTCACTTATGCGTGCGCTGTTGCAGATCCGTACCACACTTACCTATCCCTGGCGATTCTCTCAATTTTGCCTGCGGATCACTCCGACGACGACATTTGGAAACTGCCCCGTCTGAATGCTCTGTGGAATGCAACTGAGGAGACGGCGGCCTGGGCACGGGAGCACATCCCTGCCAGATGCGCTTCATCGTAGAAGCGGGCCGGGTTAAACGGAGTTCTGTGAGTGATCACTCTTTACAATCTGTCTTCAACTGAGAAGGCATAGATCTCTCTTCATTGTAGCATGTTGACGAGACAAGAGTACACAATGAATGACATAAGCCAAGGAGCGGGGCAAGGACTCTCGGAAGTGCTTCTAACGTAGGAAAGGTGCAAACAGGTGAGCAAAGGAGCGTGGGCATCTCGTCAATACGGAGAAGGTATGTGGACAGAAAATCGCTAGACAGAGTACCGATAGGCAGATTACTTCCTTATGGGCTTGGACGCATCAGCATGCCGTAACACGGGTGTACCTCCATGGCTAGGCACAAATGATTTGTTCACAGAAGCGTGCGAGAGATGTGGGGAAACGAAAGGCGGCTGCCGGGATGTCATCTCGTCGTCCGACGAGAAGGGCGAGATGCTCTCCTTGGGAGCGCGCCTCACTTTCGCCGGGTCAGAGCGTTTCCAGCGTCTGGCGACCGCCAAAATGTCCTATGAAGAGATATGTGAGCCATCAACTCAGCACTCACTTGGTAGGATGAGAACGTACGTCGATTTGTGCTTTGACATCGCCGTTGTTGAAAGCCTCACCAAGAACGCTTTGTCCAGGAACGATGCGAGCTGAGTGGGTAATGATAGCGTTTATCACAGCGTTCATAGCGGCCGGGTCCGCGCATTGCAGGTGGTGATCCAAACGGCAAAGGAGGACGCGTGCAGCGCGGAGCTGCTCGATTACGAACATATCGCTCACCAAGAGGTTGAGGCACCGATACACAAAGCCCGGATGCACAAGACGATGGGAGAAAAGTTCTCCGACGAATGAGACGATTGCGAGGGCCGGACTGAGAACGCTCGGCCCACACTGGTACCCAGGACTGAGGAAGGACGTTGGGAGGCCCTACCGAATGAATGGTAGGTATCATTGAACGTGTACCTATGCCATGAGCTAACATCGAGACTTACCACCCGCCACACTGCCTCAAACGCGATCCAAACGTTCCGCATGAGGTGCATCCTGAAGGCGGCGGCGCAGATGGGACCTCCATACTTCCTGATAGCATCGAGGATAGACTTCGCAAAGGCCGCCGCAAGCAGCAGGTTCTCTCCGTTGCCCTCCATCGCCCGCTCAGCGAACTTGACCGCGAGCTGCTGGATAGTGTAGCCGTCCCATCGGCACATATGCACGATGGCCTTCGCGTCTTCGCGACGTGCGTTGGAATCGGTGGTGGCAGACCCGGAGCGGAACTGTGACATCCAGGGGAAACGCATCTGCAGCACGTCCACGCCTACCTCAGGAGCGCCCGATACCCATCGGCGCGGTGCCGAGGGGACGAACTCGCCCGCGTTCGGGTTGAGCACAACATGCGATGAGCTCACTTGCTGGCCGTTGGGAAAGAAGTGCCAGACCTGCGCCTCCTGCGCAGAGCGTTGCGTGATCCACGCGGTAAAGCCGGGCGCTTCCCACGAGGTGACGTCCGCGGCGTCGATATCCTGTTGAGATAGGCCGAGGGTGCGGACGAGATTCTCCTTGTCGTACTGCACCGAGCTGCTCTCAGACGCCTCGCTCGTCGTGTCGCTTATTCCCGGTGTGGAACCCGGTGAGGGTCGATACGGCGTCCGCGAGCGCGAACTGCCCTGCTCAAGCGGGAATTTTGACCCCAAGGTGGGATAGGAAGGGGTCGGAGTATGATAGATGGGGATCATCCTAGTCGTCTGGCGATTCAGCGTATGTATTCAAAATGTCTGGAGGGCCAAGGGGTCTGCGGAGGACAGAGTGCCGTGTAACTAATGAGGTCTCGTCGACATCCGTACCTATAAATGCAGCGACGCCAAAGCGGACGACCGGCACTTCCCACACGCGCGAGCGGAGCTATCCTTAACATTGCATGTATTGCGCTTTGGCCAACGATGCAGGATGCTCAAGCCAGCTGCCACTGAGGACAAAAGCGTGGGCGTCCATAGAAACAAGGAAAAGGCTGGTAACCGCGGTAAGCGCGCGCTTTACCGTACAAAGCGAGCTACAATAGCCACTCCTTATATGGAGGGAACACGACAGCATACGTATGATTCGGAGTTTTCGATACGATACATCCTTAGGCAGCCCATGGACGGACTTGGCAGGTCTTCTATAACACCTTCGACATGTGCAGGTGATACCCAAGTGCTACAATAGCCGGGGCCGCCTGGCTCCGCGAGCGACAGCCGTGTGATATAAGCGTCAGCCAGGTCATGCTTGGCTCACAGGCCACAGGGATCAGTGGTTGAACGTAGTCGGGTAGGAGTTAATGAAAGCTATTTGCTGGGAGCGGTAGGTGTCGGGGATCATGGTAATGTTGTTGCCTTGCAGTTGTATGACCGCCTGCTACGTGATCAGATGTGCTGTGGCCGCTTCGAATCATTCGTGCTTACCTGGCTCGATGGACTATATTGACCCCACATCGGCCCTGGAAAGTCAAGTAGGTATATAATCAGTGCACAACTCGGTATCATGGAATGGTGCTAACGCGCACGGAGGTTGCCTTTGCGATCATTGGGATCGAGAGATGTCGCGAACGAAATCCAGTAATCCTTCATTATATCACTTAGAGTCCGCGCAGGTTGGCTTCCAGGTTGCCAGAAGACGTAGCCAAGCTCGGTCCCATGTGCGACTGCGCGGCCGGACCTCGTCAACTTTCCAGCCAGTATCATGGCAGCGAGAGGAACATACCTCCTTGGGCAGGGTTGCTCACCGCCTGAGGGTCTGTGAAGAGAGAGGCGAACACCTTAACCCCATGCCTACTGGCTGCTTGGTCCCAAGCTCGGCGCACGGAGTGGAACCAGATGTCTCCAGCGATGGCGGCAGCGCGCTTGTATTCTTTACCTAGCCCGAAGGTGTTGTTCCCGGTGCCATACGGCGAACCTTGCGCAGGATCGTCAGGGTAGAGTCGGAGCAGCTTGTTGATCGCTCTCCTCAAAGCGTATGGGGTAGGACCAGACTCGGCGGGGTCAATGAAGTTCACAAGGTACTGTCTCAGCTCATCGGCTGTAGATAAGCTCGTAGAGACAAATGGAGTGCCTGCCGAAGGTCAGAAGCCAAACTACGAGGAGTCAGTTCTTCAGCTTACCCTCGTCTAGGTTCACTGCCGATATGAACGGTAGACGCGAAAAGTTCCCGGCAGCAAGGAGCTTTGAGGGAAGGTCGGGAATAACGCCACGAGCACCGTCTATTACAGGACACCAAGGGAACTGCTCACCCGCTTGGCCGGACGCGGAGCCCTGAGCATCGAGCAGTGCGGAGACGCTTGCTTGGCGGAGACAATCAAAGGAGTTGTTGGAATTCACACCGTCGCAATCTGGTACGGCTGCAACGAAGTTCTTCCAATCCTTGTCTCTGCGCGGGCCCGGGAACATAGGCAACGTGCTCTGCGCCCCGGATTCGAGGATCTGACCCATTTTGAGTCAGATGTGGTCGTCTTCACTGGTGTCTGATCACGTACCGCTGCACGAGCGAGACCCTCAAGGTTCGAATTCAGGAAGAGATTCGCCAAAGCGACGGCTCCCGCGCTTTGACCGAACACGGTTACCTAGATGATTTGTTAGTGTTGGCCATGCCTGTGATTGTGGAAGGCTCGCCTTGGACGGATCGCCCCCAAAAGGAACTATGTTCCGTTGCACCCATTGGAGAGCGGTAAGCATGTCCTTCAGGCCTAGGTTGAGAGCACCGCGCGACGTTGCTTCCTGCCCTTGCGGGAATCCCAGTACGCCCAGTCGATAATTGAAGTTGACGTAGACAATGGGTGTGCCCTGAATGTTGTGACGATGAGGGATTTCGAAACCGGCGTTAGGTGAAGACGTACCCTGCTAATCGCAGCGGTCACCAAGCCAGTTCCATCATACTGGGAGGCATCACCGGCTAGTGGGGTATCAGTCTGGTACGACAGCAGTGTAGATTGGTCGATTGGGGTTGTGACTTGCTATCTACCTTGAAAGCCACCTCCGTATATCCAGACCATCACCGGCAGCTCTGCATCAGATGATGTATCTACTGGTCGTAAGACATTGATAGTCAAGCAATCCTCGTTCGGATCCGATTGCTGAGCATAACCATGAGTCTCTGGCTTTAGAATGGGTTGGCGTACAACTAGTACTTACTCCTCCTATGGGACAAGACACACCGTACCTGCTGGCATCGAAACTGCCAGCACCGAGGTCGGTTTTCAGAATGGGTGGGGCGAAGCGTAAGTGTCCCGTTGGTGGCTCCGCATACGGGATACCTACGCAATGTGTCATGAATGCGTCCACGACACACCAAGACGACGTACCTCCGAAAAATTCCGTTTGCCCCGTATTTTGCGTTCCAACGATAGTGCTGTTGCCGAGCTGGACTTGCGGCACCCCTTGGCAGAACGGGAGGAGTGCGGAAATTGCTGTCGCAATGTACGTCAGACGCATATCGTTCGCGTATGCGTACGGGGGTCAAGGTGACCTAGAGCCATATGACCGTACCAATATAAAGCCCTGCAGTGAAGTCCAATGTCTCAGGTCGACGGTGGGTCGACGCTGTGAATGGTCATGGCATGCTCATGTCCTGCACAGATGACTGCAAGGCTCATCAGCAGCTTATACTGGAGCAGTCAGATAATTCTGCCAGCAATGCCGCGACGTCCATGAGGCCCGCAACACTGTCTGACAAAGCGCATGCTCGGAGGCAGCCTTGACAGACCCAGGCAGCTAGGAGCAAAGCCGACGCCGCAGCCCAGAGGATGAGAGTCGGGCTGTTAATGTTATCAATGTTAATGATTCTACCGAGCCTTCTGTCTCAGGCTGAGGTACGGAATCAGCTTCCATTGACATGTCTCACTAAACCTGCATCCATGAAGACGCAAACGACTACCAATTGAGTCAATCGCCAAAGCAACGGCCGCAACTGGAGTTCGTGCAGGTCATGAACCACTAAGTCATAGGGCCTCCAGGCTTGAAGCCTCAGTATTAGATGCGGTTTCTATCCGCTATACATCTCTGAGCACATCAAATCAATATACGCCGATATGAAGCGGACAGTAGTCGTTTCTGGTTGCTCTCAGAAACGACACAGCCTTTCCATAGAATCATGTAAAGAAGGAAAGTCACTGGTACACGTACCGTGCTGCAACGACTCTCCTAGCTGTAGATATCTCATTTGGCATGTGCAGTTGGCAACCTCGGCCGGTCAGATGATTGGTTGCTGTTGGGGCAATGCGCTGCTCGGGTGAGCAACGAGGTTGAAAGTCTTTGCTTTCACTGCTCTTGGATATACTCGTACGATGTAGCTAGTCGTAGTTGTTGACGTGATACTCAAGGACTCCAGTCGCCAGAAGAGCGCAGGCTCCCACTGCGACGGCTTCGATCACGCCATCCAAATATGGCAGGCGAGTGAGTTGAGTCAGTGCATCATTGAAGCGCCCAT
Source organism: Trametes punicea (assembly GCA_025528855.1). Lineage (NCBI taxonomy): Eukaryota > Fungi > Basidiomycota > Agaricomycetes > Polyporales > Polyporaceae > Trametes > Trametes punicea. The sequence goes on from VICQ01000011.1 coordinate 692,325, forward strand.
TGCTTAACATTTGCTCCTCCAATTTGCAAGCATCGGTCATCAAGGCGAAGAATACCAAAAGCACCATGGAAATCTATCCCAAGGAAAATGCTGAGAACGATCTACAATATGAGATGTCCCCTTTTCCTAGCGATTCAGGCATCAAAAGTCCTGCGACGCTCTCCTCGCGGTCGTCGCGGGCAGCGCTTCACGCGCGGGATCCACAAGAGGGTGCGATTATACAAGAGCTGCCGCCTGTGGACCGTGGGGTGAAGGCGTGGACGTTTTGTATGTCAAGTTTTGTTTTGGAGATGATGGTGTGGGGTTTCGGGTACAGGTCCGTTCCAGTTCCAATTATACGTTGCGGTGCTCCCACTTGCAGGTTATCTGATTGGTTTATTCGCCAGTTACGGTATCTTCCAAGGCAAGCCGGCCGCGCTCAACGGGAAATAGTCGTTAGGAGCTGTACTGATATTGGTCCCTCCAAGATTACTATACATCCCATCCCCCGTTTGATAAGGCATCTGGGGTTGCAATCTCCGCTGTCGGCACCGTCTCTCTCGCGATCCAATATGGGGAGGTAAGTCAATGCCATTCCGTTCATGGCATATGTATTGAGCTGCGGATAAGGTCATATTCCTCTCTTTCATGTTTGGTCGCTATCCAGATTTCCTACGGATAGGCATGTGGTCCGGACTACTGCTATATTTTGTAGCGCTATTTTGCTCAAGTTTTGCGACGGAGGTGAGTACCTGCTCTGTCTTGATCTTCTATAGACGCGGGGATGACTCCAAATCACAGGTATGGCAATTAATCTTGTTACAAGGAGTCGGCGTTGGTATTGGAGGCGGTCTGCTCTACATGCCTGTGATCAAGCTGCTGTCGGAATGGTTTTCAGAGCGACGGGGGCTCGCAGGGGGTATCATATTCGCAGGCACGGGTGTTGGAGGTCAGTCATTGGTAACGAGCACACCTTCTAGGCATAAAGGACTGACTCCAAAGCTAGGCTTCGTGTTCCCATTTGCTCTGAATGCCCTCCTCGACCGGGTCGGCTTCCGTTGGGCATTGCGCATCTGGGCAATTGGCACTTCGTTGTTCTCGGCCATGGCGTTGTCATGCATGCGCAGCCGCTTTCCTGTCCCGCGGTATATTGCAGGCCAACGGCGGCCTCGGTTCATTCCTCCTCAGCTCGGTTTTATGAGAAGTCCCCTGTTCTGGGCCTTTGTAAGCTCTCCAAGCAGTTCGAAGAGATTGGATGGCCACCGGTTGATTCCCTCTTTAGGCAATCACAAATCTGCTGCAGGGATTGTCGTATTTCCCCGTGTCATTGTATATAGCGACCTTCACCCGGAGCATCTCCAGCCAGCTCACTGCGACCGTCGTGCTGGCGCTCTTCAATTCTTCGGCTGTCGTCGGACAGATCGTCCTGGGCCACCTCAGCGACCGGTTCCCATATCCAGTCATCATGGCCGTCAGCGCGCTCGGCAGTGGGCTGGCTGCTTTTTTCCTCTGGGGCTTCGCAAACGCAGCCACCTTCCTCTATTTCTTTGCCGTCATCTTTGGCGGACTGGTGAGTGTAACCTGTTACGAAGGCCCGTCACCGTGACTCACACCGTACAGAGCGGAGGCTTCTCCTCTACCTGGCCAACCGCTGCTGTTGAATCTGCTGGGGAACAGCCGGAGTACGCCGGCATGGCGTTGGCTGGGACCGCGTTCTTCAAAGGCATCTCAGCCGTGATCGGACCCATCATATCAGGGTTGCTACTTGAAGCGGGCAAAGGCTCGTCGATGCAGAGTGGCTTTGGCCGCCTTGGATACGGAGCTGTGGAGATCTTTGTGGGCTCCTGTTCCCTTGCGACTGTGGTGGGCAGTCTCGCAGTGGCGTCTGCGAGACACCGCGTGCTGCCTTAAATGATGATGTCCTCCGAGTGTATTTTATTGCGTATTCGATTCACTGCAGCTGAGGCTTCAATTTGGCGGACTAGTGTACGCCGACGTCCGCCTTACGGAATGTCACTAGTGTTGGAATGGTTTCCGGCATTCAAGTCTAATACAGTATGTCAGTTCCTTAGTTAGGTGCCCCGTGACGGTCGAGCAGAAGAAATCATCTCGGAGAATTCCTGAGTCACCCTCTTCCACAACGTCGAGACATAGCCGTGTCATAGACCTTCAGCGGGTTGATGAAAGGTTGTGACACGGGGCATCTGCGGCAGACCCATGGCATGGATTTGATACTCCTCCAACTTGCCAGGGCGTCATCAAGCGGCGGCGTACAGTAGTAATACACATGATTACACTGTAAGCGCTCTGCATGTGAGCGTCGAGCGCCGACTGCTTATTTTGTACAGCTGATACGCCAACCCCAGCGACGCGCGATGACGCTCGTTTCCCCACGCTGTTCTGACCTACGAGTTCGACGTCGTGCTACATGTCTTCCTCGTCGCCAGTCGCGACATGCAGACTGTCTGGTTTCCTCTCCCTGTCGCTACTCTTTTTCGCAGGATCGTAAATGTGGTCTCTACGCTGTCGATCTCACACCACTATCTACAACAGACTCCTCCCGATGCGGAACCTCGACGTACCTTCGCGTTTCAAGCCCTACAATGGCTTCCATGGCTCGGGGGCTCTCGTGGATCCTGGAAGCCTTTGCTAGCAGATGAATCAGGCGCATACATGGACTCCCAGGGTGATGACGTCGGAGAGTCTCCCCCGAGAACCACATCTCCTTCAAGGCCCCGGCGGAATGACCAGATCCACCAGCTGATCAGCCATCCTGCGCTGTATGACCCAGTCAGAAAACCCCGATACCCAATTGTGCTCTGCCATGGTAAGTGGAACGGGAATCTATTCACGCCCCGCGCTGTGCCTCAGCGCCATGTACCATCTCCTGTGATGGATGTGTTGAAGCATGGCCATCCTCCAAATGATGGTCGCATATATTCTCTGCTTGCACCGGATGAGCGCGATTATGGTGTGGACTAATTTCTCCACCTTCAACTCAATGTTCCACATCGTATCCTTGGGATCTCATTGGAAGGCCTAGCGCAAATGCCTGCTTTGAATCTCGCATTGGAAAACCCTGACTTCCTTTTGCCGTTCAACAAACTTGAGACAGTAGTTGCTCCGTTCGTCCAGAATACGCAGACTTCTAGGCTTCCGACTGTGAGCCACTAGCGCCGGACGCATCCGGAGTGCTCGCGACCACCTGGTCCCCGCGTTTCTGAGGGCTGCACTCCGTGCTCGCGAGAAAACGTGTGAGCTATTGGTCTCCGCGCCTCGCACCATACGCATATGATCACTCCGTTGAGGGTTCAAGTCTGTTTGATCTCGGACGAAGGCCGTCATCATGATGGCGCCCCATGTTGAGCAGGATCGCATGAAGCAATGCAGCTGACGCCCTGGAAATGCAGGATTGTACGGCTTCGATGTGCGAGGGCCATCGGCATTTCCGATCTTACAGCACCACTATTGGTCTAATGTGCTCAACGTACTGCGCGGGAAGGTCGGTGCAGAAGTACTCGTCACTGGCGTACCGAGGTGAGTATGTTCGATCAGCCATCATCCCCATAGAACTTACTGCGCTTTAGTACGGGTTCAATATCTTCGCGAGCCGAGAACTTGGACCGTTTTCTCACCGCAAAGGCACCCGGAAGAGGCATTAACTTCCTCGCGCACTCCATGGGTGGACTTGATTGCCGGCACCTCATCACCCACATCAAGCCGACTGATTATACGCCTCTATCACTAACGACTATCGCGACTCCCCACAGGGGGAGTCCTTTCATGGACTGGTGCCGGGTACGTGAAAACAATGTTCGGCTCAGATCTCTGACTGACGTAGCGTCTAGCAATACATCGGTCTCGGACGGCATAAGATAGATGGTCCTGGCCAGTCCCGTTTGGAAGATTCTGATACATTCGTCCAGGCCGAATCGAGCGCTCCCGCGTCTTCCGACGGTGGCAAGCAGGCCCCTGCTGTCAAGTCGCTGCTGTCGCTCGCTTCACTTCCATCCTCATTCACCACTCTCCTCATTTCCCTTTTGGACTCGCCCGCCTACGCGAACCTCACCTCTACATACTTGAATACCGTATTTAACCCTGCAACCCCTAACGATCCCTCCGTGAAATACTTCAGCGTCGCAGGCAGGATCTCGAGCATGAGCATATGGCATCCGCTTTGGCTGCCGAAGATGGTGCTAGACGGTTTCGAGGAGAGGGAGCGCGCGCGCATGCGCGACATGGGAAACCCGATCGCAGACATGGACTCCGAGTGGGGAAACGACGGCCTCGTGACCGTACAGAGCGCGCGGTGGGGCGAGTTCCTCGGCGTTCTCGAGGGCTGCGACCATTGGGAGCTGCGAGGGGCGCGCGGGCTGGACGTCGATTTGCCCTCAATCCCTGGACCGGATGGGTGGAACTTTGCCGACTGGGGCAGGTTCGTGCGGGCGTGGAAGCGGGAGGAGAAGGAGGCCGCCAAGAGCGCGGGCGCGCAAATCAGCGAGCAGAAACACGGGGAGACGCTCGCTTCCGCGGCGGTGGGCGCGGAAGGGCATGCTGACGCATCCCGGATGCGGGAACGCGAACGCCAGAACGCCAGCCCGGACGCGGACGAGGTGGTGAAGAGCTCGACCGATAAGCTCTCTGCGGTACTTGACTGGATCGTTGAGCAGGTGCCTGCGAAGCGTTCCCTCAGTCCCATTGCGTCGCTTACGGCATCGAGCTCGAGCTCGGAGAGGAAGGACCGTCGGACTACTGCAGGGCAGAAGGAACGCGGGAGGGAGAAGAGTACGAAGGAGGCGGAGAGGAGCGACCTCGAGACGAAGAAGGACCTCGAACGATTCTACGTTGCGCTTTGTAGGAAGCTCTACGACGAGGGACTCTGAGCCTCTGGTAGATGGTGATGCTGTGTGGGCCCTCGTTTTCAGACTTGTTGTCGCGCTGATGTATCGATATCATTACCATACTATTGTTCGTAGTATTCAATTGCGTAGCGATGTGCTGCCATTGGCTTTTCAAGCTTCAACCTTCAGTGACTGAGCTACCACATCCAACCGTATCATGCAAGTACATATGCCGGTGACGATCAACTAGCCTCCTTGATCTCAATCCAATTTATTTCCCCACCTTCCGTCCTTTTCTGACGGGTAATTTGGCATGTATATGATCCCCAGTCATCTCCGACACTTGTCATACTTCTCATACCATCGCAGGGATTTCCATGGGTGATACGAAGGTCTTAAATAGCACGCACTGAAAGAACAGCTGTATTGCTCATCCCGTATCAACGATACCTTTCTTACGGTGTGTAAGGTCTCAGGCGAGGTGCACTCTTTTCCAAAGTCCAGAAAGACGTAGATCCTTTCACAAAGCCGGACACCACTGAGCCTCGAACCAGACGCGAACATGCAGCGCAACGCAGGACGCACATCACAGCATTGAGCAAACCACACGCTACAGTACACGATACTCAACGATCCGCCCATCCCAAGCAGCCGCAGCAGTTGCATCATCCTAATTCTACGAATGGTCGTTTCGTCTTCTTAATCCTTCGCATTATGACTTCCACCAGGCCTGTCCTCTCTACTCCCCCCCTCCCCCGCCCCCCAAGTATCCCTTCCGAAACCCGACGCACGCCTCAAGGGCATCGCATCCCGTCAGATGGAAGCGACGGGGGACGCGAGACGCGCCGTCGCACCGCTCAGTCGAGCTGCGCGAGCCCGTCGCGGACGTACTCCTCGAAGAGCGCCTTGTAGTCCTTGTGCCAGCGGGAGAGCGCGGGCCTGCCCTCGGTGATGTCGCCCGCGGCCCACATGATCCGGAGCTGGTCGACCTCGCGGCGCGTCTCGTTGTCCGGGCACAGGATGTAGAACTGGCCCTGGCGGACCTTCTCCAGCTGCAGGGAACATAGGTGTGTACGATTAGCAGATGTCACCGGAGCTCTGGAGCGGAGAGGAAGGATCCCTACCATGTACAGCACTGTCTCTTGCGGGGTCCATGCCCCCGCGGGCTTCTCCTTGCCCGGCGCCGCGCCTGTCATCCCGGTGTAAGTCCAGCCGGGGCTGCAATGGAACAGTTCAGGGCCTATCTCCGAACATGAGAGACTTGGGCTTACATCAGCAGGTGCGCAGTGAGGTTCGCAGAGGGAGTCTCCCGTAGCTCGTGCGCGAGGCTTTCGGTCAACGACTTGACGGCGGCCTTCGTGGCATTGTAGGCGGGGTTTCCCCTATACGCACGCAACCACGATCAATCGCTGCTGTGGGTACGCAGAGCAGACGGAAGGAACATACGGAGGATTTGTGATCCCTTGCTTAGAGCCAGTGTTGATGATGACTGACGGGTTCTCTTGGTGAAGCATGACGGGCACAAATGTGTGCTGGACGTTGAGAACGCTGTCATGCGCACCGATACAGGTCAGGATTAGCGATCCGTTCATGATAAGGAGCGGAAAGTTTCACGCACCCGAAGAGGTTGACATCAAACACCTTGCGCCAGTTATCAAGGCCCTCCCAGGACGTGCCCTTGGGCGCAATCGCGGCATTGTTCATCAGGATGCCGACCTGCACATAGAGCAGACAAGTAGGGAGACGTGTGAGGTCACCGCCATTACTAGCGCAAACAGCAGCCTCTCCTCAAGCCCCGCTGCGCCCCGGCCGACGGTCGACAGGCGGCTAGGGAGCGCGAGAAGCACGCAGGCTCACCTCGCCCCACGCCTCGCAGACCTTGTCACGCAGGCGCTCCACCTGTTCGACTTTGCTCACGTCTGTCGGGATCGAGATCACGTTGGCCTCGCCGACAATCTTGGCGACCTCGGCCGCTGTCTCGCTGAGGCCTTGCTCGTTGACGTCCGCAATCGCGATCTTGAGCCCGATCCTGGTAAAGCGCGTGTTAGCATTCTCAATCGCTCGCATCCAGGACGGTACGGCGTGCGAGAGGACTCACTTCGCAAGCTCGACCGCGGCGGCGCGGCCGATGCCGCTAGCAGCACCGGTGATGACTGCGACGCGACCAGAGTGAATGACGGGGTGCACTTCGTCGTCCATGGGAGTGACTGGGTTCTCGCGTGGAAAGGAGGCTCCTGGACGTAGAGGAGAGGGCCGACGACTGCCGTTGGCCGATGAGAGGCCGAGGGCCATGGTATAAATACGATGAAACCGTAGGAACGAGAGAGGAAGGAGTCGGAAAGCGGTGGAAAGCAACGAATCTATATCGCACCCACTCGCCGTCCCATCCTGCGCGATCTTATATACCGGCCGCCCTCGCCTTTATGACGTTCGGGGCGACTTCGCGCGGCCATGCACATACCAGCAGTGGTTGGGGTCCCGTGCTCCAGAACTTGTGTCCATTTCTCAGACTCTTCCTTGCGCAGAGCTCTACACATCGTCGGAAACACATTGGCCACTGCGCGTCGAGAAGAGCTGCACTATATTTTTGATCTAATGTTGCAGCGTCTCATGAAGGACGACGTCTCCTGGTACACCGCTGCAGGAGTAACAGGCCCCCGAACACTGCTGTCGGAGATATGAACATACAGTGACACCTCCAAGTCGCTCACATTCATGGTATGGACGTTACTGCTCAATGCGTGCAGTCCTTTCACGTTACATGATGAGGTCCCAATATGAATCAAGCTTAGCTATGTCTCGCGTTTCAAAGTCGTCGATGCCAGAACATATTTTACACTTCGAGGATTGCGGCTGAAGGCATGCTCGCTTTTGCTCAGTGCTCATGGACATGTCCGGCGTCTTGTGCATGCGGCAAGTCACGAAGGCACCACCTGATTGCTCACCTTGTCTCATTATCAAGTATCCAGTGGTCAATTGCATCGCCCTCAGGGCCTCAATGCTGCTTTGACGAATAGGACTCACGTATGGTATCATCTATGCCGTCTCCAACTGCCTTCGTGGCGTGAGGCAGTGGCGTTGCCGATCCTAGCCCGTCCCCGTGAGCCATCCACATGCATGCTCAGGATAAGCCCATGCCAGTGAGGAAGCTGGGTATTCATATTCCTCTTGGACAGCACGCAACGAGACAATGTTTGGACCATACCCACAACGTACCCGGGCCATTTGCTTTACGGCAATATCTCATCATCACGATACCAGAGCCGTGGGAGGATACCCTGAATCTCCAAGGTAGGTGACCACTGCGCGAGTTTATGAAACCTCAGTTCACTCCAATGGCGGGTCATGGCCATTGGCCAATGCTCGTTGACTGAGACAATGCTATTCCGTAGTACATACGCGTACGATGATCCCCGTCATCGGGCGCCTTCCGTCAGACCTGACCTTTCTAGTTTGAATCGTGCCTGATCAACGTACTTGGAAGCAATAGCTCTGACGACTCAGCTGTTCAGCTGGTCATATAAGTCGAATTGGGACGATATGGGTCCAGCTCCGCTCCATTTGATCTTTGCCGGACATATGGCGGAATACTATGGGCCTCCCCTACAGTACCCATCAGTCATTACCTTCCCAAAGGCACTCGATAGTCTGTCCATCGGCTAACCTCACCCCGTAGACATGGAGCTTGGCCAGTCTTGAGATGTTTGTCTTAATCTTCTTGCTGGGCTCGCCAGGTGTAAGAAGTGCATCTTCGCTCAGCGTGTATTTGCACTGTTAGGCTCAACGTCGCCGCCCCGCTCTCAAGCTGTGTCGCTCGGAGCCCATGGTACAAGCACAATCGCCAGCCCTTCATTCCGAACGTTTCAAGATTCTCACCTTTCTCAGAGTGGCCAAGGTACCGCAAATCGCATCAAAAAAATTATCCACAGGAGGAATCACAGCCGTCTCAGCTAGAAGGAAAGCACAGCTGTCTCGCAAAGTGACACATCGTAGTCGTCAGAAATGGCGGAGAGACCGTACCAGGCTGCTCGCGGGCCCACCGTAAGCGAGGGTTCTGGGTGCAACTACGCGGACGAATGCTCCATAGACATACAGTATCTGTTTGATCACCATGAGCTACGCATAGGACCAGTCTCACGAACCTCAAGCGAGCGCTCACATTGACATATGCTCCGACCTACGCTACGAAAGGGCCACAACTCTCAGAACGCATGACGAGAACAGGCATAAGCAGGGAGTGGTATTGGGCTAAGGGCATGACAGAGTCTACAAACATTCTCCGAGATTTCTTAGTCGCTAGATCTGTAGGCAAATTCACCGAAGCGTCGCTCGCCGATGAGGTGCTGCAGAGCGGCCCATGAAGAGAGATCGATCTCGTCGGAGTTTGTACTCCTAGTGCCCTCGCTGAGATACCACGCATATGAGGCTCTACTGTCCGGATGGGAGCCCCGTAGAACCGTAACCGTTCCAACTCGTAAGATGGGATCGCGTGGGAGCTGTCGACATTCTGTGGACGAAGTTAAGGGTTCCAGTTGGATACCCCTTCTAGCCAAACGAAAGCTAGTGTGCGCTCAAGCAGACGCGTGACCCTGGACGAGCTCTCGAGTCCGCCGTCTTCAGCTCGCCAGTGCAAGCTGACAGGAGACGTATGAGGGGAGTGAGGTTGAAAAGAGATCGACAGAGGACCGGTAGGGCGGCATCCCGGAAAGCTCTGCTGACACGAGCACACCAAGAGAGGGTTTGCTGCGGTGTGAACTCCGTCTACGCAAGGTCCGATTCGGCGTGCTTCTGGGCAGCGACGTCGTAGTTGTCGAAAATGGTGGAGAAGGGTGGAGAAGATGTCTTTCTTGAGGAGAGCCGGGCGCATCTGCGCAGGCACTGTCGACTGGCAGAGTGAGAGCTGAAGCTTCGAAGATCGACAGAGGGTGGACATATTGCATAGTGCCAGTTTATGAGTGAGGACGAGCGTTCCGCAGTAGGCATCTTTCAAGAGAAAAGATACTCAACACGCGGGCAATGCAAGCTGCCTTCTGTCTTGCAATGCCCTATCCATGGCATAATGTATGACTTCTTGGGACACCGTGAGTGCTCGTCTATTGCTGCAATTGCTTGCGTCACGTACCAAAGCGCTCCTTGTGGTAGCCCGTCCGGATCACGGATGCAATGAAGCGCCATGAATCGGCGTACACTACGAGTCATGCCGAAGTCCCAAAACAGCATCTTGACTCTACACAGTACTTACCGCGCCAATTTCTCAGACTTCAAAAAGGCCATACTGTTGCGAGAGCCTCTCAGCAACCTCGAAGGTGAGCGATTTCCGAGGATGGATCGGGAGCCTCCTTGCCACATCGTCGTCAGTAACGCACCCTGCTGAGACTCACATATGTAGGTCGGTTGAAGATTGCGATTCCATTTCCGGATTCGGAACTCCCACAAGCAACATAACAGAGAGCTTCAAAGACGGCGAGATCTGCAGGGGAAGAATGAGGATGAGTCTGAGGTGTGGAAGATCATGCTCAGAAATATTCTCGGACCGCAGAACCTGAGAGGAGGAGAGACATCACCAAGTCTCCCCGGGGAACCATGGCGTCCCGAGAAGCCACACAAGACCGAAAAGTATCTGTACGGACTTCGCCATGGACCAGAGCTTCTGCTTTGTTTTGTACCGACCGCTCCGCTATTAAGCCGTGGGATAGAGTCTGTGCGTTCGCCGCGCTATCCGTGGAGGGCTATCGGGGCATACGGTACGCGTCTCCTGGCTCACGCGAGGCCCTCGGGCCTCGGGCCTGAGGTTGCACGCCCTGAGTTGCCACCCGTGGGATAGGATCTGCGCACCGACTTCTCGCATTCACGTCTCCGTTACGCTGGGGAACTGTATAGCCCCGGAACACGTTCGCGGGCCCGGAGGCATTGCGAAGGCTGTCGCGGAGTCGATGGGCGTGGTGTTACGGGAATAGACGCGGCGGTATACTGTAGCGGAGTTTTCCACCGCCGATATTACAGACGAGCTTGGTGGCTCGGAGTCGGCTGAAGGTCGATGGTTTCGGCGAGTCGATGGTTGCGCAATATTAGGACACTCTCGCGTCGTGTCTCAAGGAGATCGCGCGGGCAATGCACCACCGAGATGCAGAAGTGAGAACGTAAAGATCGGGCTCTAGGTCCAGACTGGGAGGATAGTATACTGCAATACACTACCAGTATTAGCGATGCACGCGCGCAGTGAAGAGTTGTACACGTTCGAATCATCAGCCAGTGAAACGTTCATCGCGAACGTCCGGACTGCAGCTGACCGGGCACGAAACCGTTCGCGTACGCTTCGTAGCATCGGTACGAAAGCCGAGGGAGAGCGAAGGTCTGGCCCTGGGTGCAAAGGGACAGCTGACGGGGAAATCGAGTAAACAGTACGTGGCCAGTGGCCGCGCGAATGCACCAGCGCCGCGCAGGACCGCAGACGTCGCCACCGTTACCAAGTTATTTTCTGGCGGACGCATCGATCTGGAGATGCGATGGGTGCGCTGTAATTGTACTGTGATGGCCCCAGAGTTTGTGCGCTTCTTCAGGAGATGCGAATATCTCAGGCCCATCACTGGAAACCTGCCTCCAATTCTCGCAGACTAGCGTCCGTAGGTGTCATGTGAAGGATACAGAAAAAATTGTAGCAATAGAACGTATGGAAGAGCCTGAAGGCGCAAGACCCCAGTTGTTGCGCACCCATCGAAAAGTTGTATCATGGCTATCTCCTCTTGCTCAACATCAAGTTATTGCCCTTTGCTCGTGTAGAAACACACCTAGGACACTGCGATGACATTCTGTAGAGGTCTCACAATAAAACAATGCAGTAGAAGTGGAATATGGATTGTCGAAGCCAGTTCACACCGTACCACCTGGCTTCGCAACACCATAACATCCTCAAAGCTGCCGCTTTTTTTGTGCTGACTGTTGCGCCTGGCACATACGACCTCAGCGTAGCTATCCTGCACATCAGTGTGGGCTACGGAAGGTTTCAGCAGGATGTATCAGCCAATGCGCAAACTCTGGGGTCGGTTCGGTGCCTGCGCAAACTCCGGGGCCATAACAGTACGTTGCGTGGCGGCTGCTGCGGTGACATTGGCAAGGCAGGGCAGGGGCGGGTGGGCGGGCGGTGGGCTATCAGTATTAGAAAGAACAGAAGGTCCGGCGGTTGGCGCGCGGTCACAAGACGTCGGGGAACGCGTGACGGGCAGGTGAGCGTGCGCGAGAGGAGGTCTTAAGCTTGGAGAGCCCCCGTCGGATCTTCAGTACCCCAGTGCAAACGAGCTTGCATGATCCCGGGAATATTCTTGCGCGGGCCAATCCATGGCGGTGAAATGCAGCGATGGCGGTGAGCTGGGCTCAAGACCCGGACACTGCGACAGATGGGTGTGCAGCACGGGACCGCCTGTGGGTGTGCACGCCCAGGGCAAGGTTGGGCACTGCTGCAGGCAGTGAGCACGAAACGGCTGAGCATCGTTGGGCACGATGGCGAATCCATCGACCGACCAACCATTGAAGTCTGCCGTTGATTTGGATCCGAGAGACTCTGAAAGCGAATACTATAGACGTGCTGTACGTACGGGCGCCTGTGAGCGAGATCCAAACGCGAAGAGGCTCTGCGGTGCTTGGGTCTGACGTCCTGCATATAAATCGCCATCCCCGTTCCATCCCTCTCCTCCGCCTTCCACTGCCCTCACCTCGTCCACGCTCGTCCCCTCGCCCTCCTCGCCATCGCACATACAGCATACAACGAGCGCGGCTCCTTTCCCCGACGCGACCATGTCGACTCCTGCTAGTACCGCTCCGGGCACACCAAACTCGTATCTCCAGGTCCCTGGCCAGCACGCCGATGTCATCCAACGCCTCAAGAACGTCCCAGGCTACACCACGCCCGTCTTCAAGGGCAAGGAGGAGCAGCGCGCAAAGGTCCAGCAGCTCGTCGCCTCAAAGGTAAGCATCCTATCTCGGAGCGCGCGTCGGTCCCGTCCGTTCTCTGGGCGTATCGTCTCTATCGGTTTCGCGTCGCCCATCCTGCGCAGCTTATCGCTAGCCAGCATCGTGCCATCATCGTATTTGACATGTCCGGGAGTTTTGCTCGCATCCACTGGTCCTCCGATGCGTGTATGCGCGTACCACTGGTTGCATCGGCTGAAGACCTTTCATGCTTATCTCGAGACTGAGAAGGATCCGGTTGATGTCCTCCATATCTCTCCATAAGCTGCGCGCTGCTGTTCACGCCGTCGGCTGAATGGCGGCGCGATGTACACGGCCACGCTCCGCTTCCCGTGAAACTCCGGGCTCGATCGGACTAATCTATCGTGTTTGACAGGGCTTCATCCCGCGCGAACTCGTCCCAGGCGAGGTGAACTGGTTCTACACCCACCTCGGCATCGACGACACGTACTTCCAGTCCGAGTCTGTCGAGGTCATTTCGGATCATATCATCGCGCTTTACGGCGCAAAGGTGCTTGCATACACCAAGCACGACCCCAGCAAGCTCGTCATCGACCTCGAGAAGATCGATGAGAACGGCAATGGCGCTACATTCATCCACACAAGCTCCCCTGGGAAGACCACGACGGAGGGTCCCGGCGCGACGTGCGAGTCGCGTATCGATGAGCTCTTCCTGGACAACTCCACTCCGGAGAAGGCGTACCGCCTGGAGACCTACCGTTCGCAAGGCAGCATCTCGTCAACTGCATCCCAGCAGCTCCGGTGTTACTTCGTCGCGAGGTGCAACTTCCCGGCCAACCCGCCCAAGTCGACGCGTACTGACGGGTACGTGATACTTCACCCCGACCGCAGGCGCACGCTGACCTCATCGACGTCCGCAGGAAAACCGACATCCGGACGGTATCTGACCCCATCTTCCTGGAGAAAGCGAGCGAGAACACGCTCGAGATCTACCAGCGCGTGATGTGGAACGTCGAGCAACGATTCGGGCCCGTCATCGAGGTCTTTGAAGTCGAAGGCTCGCGCGAGCGGCGGATCGTCATCGGCTACAAGATGGGCGGCACGAAGAAGTTCTTCAGCGCGCTCTCGAATCTGTACCATTTCTACGCGCTCTACTCTGCGCGGAAGTACGTAGGTCAGTGGCTGATACTTTCCTCGACTACGAGCTCTGTATAGTGTAATCTGACGCATGGGGGGATGCGCAGAGCAATTCTCGAACGGTATCACGATGATCTCGCTGTACCTCAACCCGCTCCCGGGTGCGAACGCGCCGCCCATCGAGCACTCCATCTTCCAAGTGATGAAGGAGGCATCACTGCTCTACTGCTTGCCCGACAACCCCTTCTTCTACGCCGGGGCGGGCCCGAGCGGCGACCACGCTGTGCAGGAAGCGACTTACGCTTGTACGTGCCTGCGCTTGCACCTTTGATTTACAACGTAGTGACGCCAATCCACGAATGACAGACTGCGGGTGGATCTTTGCGCAGCACTTCTGCAATAGGCTGGGCCAAGCGTACCTTGCGCTCAAGGGTATCCTGGACGAGTCCAACCCGACGCACGCCAGCGTCTTGAACGACATCAAGCGCCGGTTCAGGGAAGAGACGTTCACCCGCGAGAGCATCGCCCAAGTGATCCATGCCCATGCAGACCTCGTCAGTGTCGTTTCTCGTGCGCGGCATGCGAGCACGTGCAAGAGCGAGCGTATGCTGACCGGATGACCATAGATCAACCTGCTCTACGTCAACTTCGCGATGACGCATTATCCCGAGACGGATGAGGCTGCTCAGCTCATGTATGGCTTCATCTCCTCTACACGTAGCTCCTTTTTCGCTGACGTCGAACTCGTACCTAGGCCGACGCTCTCGTACCAGCGTTTGCGAACGCAGATGCCGCTCTCGGACACTGAGCTGTATGACAAGATCCGCCGGACGGTGACGAATAAGCACGAGCTCCAGGTGCTCGAAAGCTTCCTCATCTTCAACAAGTGCGTCTAAGTGCTTCCTTGTACCCCGTCCCGATGTCGCTGACGGGGTGGCTACGTTCGCAGGCACGTCTTGAAGACGAATTTCTACCAGCCGACCAAGGTCGCGCTCTCGTTCCGCCTCGCGCCCGACTTCTTGCCCGAGATTGAGTACCCGAAGAAGCCCTTCGGCATGTTCTTCGTCATCGGTGAGTACCCGGATGGCGCGCTCGAATGTCGGACTGGAGAGACTGACGAGGCGGCCGACCCTACAGGTGGCGAGTTCCGCGGCTTCCACATTCGCTTCAAAGACGTCGCGCGTGGCGGTATCCGCATCGTCACGTCGAGGAACCGGGAGTAAGTACCTCGGCTCTTGATAGTTGTTTCACCTGTTCTGACACGTCGCTGTGTAGAAACTACTCGATCAATCAGCGTATGCTGTGAGTACCGGCCGTGCTGTACGCGAAGTCCCCTCGTGCTAATGGTACATAGGTTTGACGAGAACTACGGTCTCGCGTCGACGCAGTCCTTGAAGAACAAGGATATCCCGGAGGGAGGCGCTAAGGGTATTATACTCCCGTCGTACGTACTTTCTTCCCCGTTGGTGCTCTCGAGATCAGCCGGTTGACGATTGTGCAGGCTCGGCGCGAGGCCGAGGCTGTGCTTCGAGAAGTACGTTGATGTACGTGCTCTGTCTTCCCTTTGCTTCCAGGACTGGAAACTGAGATGATGAAACAGGCCATCATCGACCTCCTCATCCCGGGCCAGACGCCTGGTATTAAGGAGCGCTTGGTCGACCTGTACGGCAAGCCAGAGCTGCTGTTCTTCGGTCCTGACGGTGAGTCTTCTGGCTCTACGTGACTCCTTCCAGTGGCGAGGCCATTGCTGATCGCGCCGTGCGATCAGAGGGTACCGCGGACCTTATGGACTGGGCAGCGCGTAAGTGCTTCTGTCCGACTCGTAACATGATCTTTGTGGCTGAGCACCTGCGAGTTCAGTACACGCCCGTGCGCGTGGGGCGGAGACTTGGTGGAAGTCGTTCACGACGGGCAAGAGCGCGGAGACGCTCGGCGGTGTGCCGCACGACGTCTATGGCATGACGTCGCTCTCTGTGCGGCAGTACGTCCTGGGCATCTACAAGCAGCTCGGCCTGCGGGAGAAGGACATCACGAAGGTGCAGACGGGCGGTCCTGGTGCGTACCTCTCTCTGTCGCCCCATGCAGATTCACTGACGCATGTGTTTGTGCTTAGATGGTGACCTCGGGTCGAGTGCGTATTCCCTTGGCTGAGCTGCTACCAGTGTCGCTGACCGATGGTGCAGATGAGATTCTCCTGAGCTCGGACAAGACGATCGCGGTCATCGATGGCAGCGGCGTCCTGCACGACCCTGTGGGTATCAACCGCGAGGAGCTCGTCCGCCTCGCGAAGCTGCGCAAGCCCGTGGCGTTCTTCGACACGTCGAAGCTCAGCAAGGACGGCTATCTCGTCAAGGTCGAGGACCAGGATGTCAAGTTGCCTTGTGAGCGACTCGGTGCCTCTATCGAGCGGAACGTCGGTGCTGATCGGATTGGACAGCTGGAGAGGTCGTGCTTGATGGTACAGACTTCCGGAACGGTGCACATCTCAGGTTCAAGGCCGATCTCCTCGTGCCCTGCGGTGGACGGTAAGGCCAACCTATCGAGGGGCTACCTCTGATATTGGGGGCTGACTGTTCGAATTGGATAGGCCTGAGGCAGTCAACATCTCCAACGTCGCTGCGCTGGTCGATGCGGACGGCAAACCTCACTTCAAGTACATCGTCGAGGGTGCCAACCTGTTCCTCACCCAGCAGGCGCGTCTGTACCTCGAGAAGCGCAAGGTCATCCTCTTCAAGGACTCGAGCGCGAACAAGGGCGGCGTGACGAGCTCCTCGCTCGAGGTGCTCGCCGGCCTTGGCCTCTCCTCCGAGGAGTACGTCGACCTCATGATCTTCAAGAACGGCAAGCCGTCCGAGTTCTACCAGAGCTACGTGCGCGACATCCAGCAGAAGATCACTGAGAACGCCGCGGCCGAGTTCTCGTGCATCTGGCGTGAGCACGCGCGGCTACAGGGCGCGAAACCGCGCACGATCATCTCGGACGAGCTCTCGAGCAAGCTCAATGACCTCCAGGAGGAGCTTGAGAACTCGGACCTCTTCGACGACGAGCCGAGCAAGCGCGGCGTCATGCGTCGCGCGATCCCCAAGACGCTCGTCGACCAGGTCGGGCTCGACACCCTCCTCAAGCGCCTGCCGACGGCGTACCAGCGCGCGCTCTTCTCCAGCTGGGTCGCATCGCACTTTGTGAGTGTTTTGTTACATGGCTCCTTGTACGATCGCAGCACTCACGGGCCCCATCACTTAGATTTACAAGTATGGCGTGAACGCGTCGTCCGTGGACTTCTTCCACTTCGCGCGCGACCTCGCCGCATAGGCCACCGCAGCCTCCGCCTTCTACGCGCGCCTGTGTGATCGGGTCTTGCGCCGGGGTGATAAACGGGTTGTTCAAAAGCTTTCGGACTGCTCCAGGTGAATCAAGTTGAATCGGTCGTCGTTGCTTTGGATACGCGCAGAGTAAAGTGTAACCTCCTAATGCGGAGCTCGCTGGCAAGCGCTCCCGCGTGGCCGCGTATATTTACATGTAAGAAGAGAGATGTACCTAACTCGTTCGTAGAGGAATTGTATGATCGTCGGTATCGCGGCGTCTCGTCGCCGTGCTGTGTGTGCGGGAAGAGCGCAGGTTCGGCTCATTTGAAATCTCTACAGCGTCCGAACCGCGGTGCCGCTGGAAAGCCTTGCGACATTCGTTCCGGGGTGTCTTGACTCACTGGAGGTTGCTCGTCTCCGTTTCTTGTGCCGTTACCCTGACCCTTGCTACCAACTGGAAGGATCGGACGGTCGGGCTTGTGTCCGACGGATGTTCTCATGGTGCGTGGCGGACGCGGTTCACCTGTACGTTGAGTTTGAGTCCAAGCTGATCTGATCGATCGTACTCTTGTACTAAGCGTGTGCTGTGCAGCGACCTTGACCCGGTACTGCCTTACAACGCTCATAGCCAGGATGTTGTACGTGCCCAGAGCTTGGGATGTACCATAGCACTCTACTGACGGCGGCACACTGGACAGGCTGGACAGGCTCCGGAGTCAGAGCCAAGGGGCCGTGTGCGGCTGTCTTGGATGCCGACCTTTGATGCACTCGGCGTACAACCAGGAGCGATGACCTCCGACTGGATGAACATCGCTGTCGTGCAGGTGTCCGTCGACGACTCGGACGCGTTCTTCCATCTCTATCGGGACTGCCTCCAGTACTTGCGGGAAGCGTACCCGGTAGGGACGTGGTGCTGCGAGACCATCGACGCTCTCAGCGTCCAGACCCTGGGCCTGTGTCCCGCGTCGTTCAGTACGCTGATCAACGTCCTCGCTGACGTGCTGGACGACTCGGTGACGCACGGCCTGGGCATCAGCCGCCGGTCCATGTCGCACCCCGTAGCTGCCTTCGTCCTCTCGGGCGCGCTGTTTGATTGGGAATGGAGGGAGCGATATGGTGTCCGGTGTCACGTCGCCTGCGCCGTGAGCGCGTCGCGTCGGGCTGAGCGATTGGGAGGCGACCTCTGTCAGGCGCTCTTCCTGGATTGCTTCAAGGCGCATCTGTGCAGAGAGAACTGGCGGAGACACCACGCGGCCGAAGAGTCCTTGATGCCGTGGTCACGGCAGTCAAAGCAAGAGGTGGAGGAAACGGTAGCGCCGGACTCGACGGGTGAGTACACGCCGACTTCCCTTCTTCAACTCGGTGCTCAACGCGTCCCTGCAGGAACCGCGGTGGTGGAGGTTGAGGACCTCTGGGAGAATTTGCCCGACGAGCACGGGGAAACGATGCGCGTTGTCTGGTCAGCCCTCTGGCCCCCAACGATTGATGTCCCGTGGCTTGGGGCGAGGCACGACGGATATCCCTTCAGTCCCACTCTGGGCGCATACACAGCAATCCGTCGTCGAAGGGGAGTCCTCCATACCCTGCGCGATGACGCTGCGCTGTGGCTGAGTGCGATGACCTTTGGTCTCCTCGAGGCCGTCACTCGCATACGAATCCCAGAACGCACGTTTCTCGTCCCGGCGGGGCCACACACGAACGGCGCTGTCACGGCGCTCTCTGGCAAGCGTGTCTCGCAGTTCCTGGCCTACTGCGTGCAATCGTCAAGCACCTTCGGGTGGCGACTTCAGGGCGGAGAGGGCCCTCCAGCTGAGCGTGGACGGGAGGTTGCTCGACTGCTACGCAGGGCTGCCGTCGCGCTGTCCCAAGAACACACCTACCATGGCAACCTCCTGACCCTCGCAGGGTTCGATACCGCCGAGCGGGACTCCATCTGCTCGGCGGTGGTGCTCGCGGTGCTTTTCCCGCTGTGCGTCATATGCGCGACGTTGTGGCCCGAGGACGCCGAGATCGACCACCTCAACGATCTGCTTCACGGAGAGTGGCCCTCTCCTTCGCCTATCGAGTTTGTGCTCAGGTCGTGCATGGCCGACTTACAGCGCACCGGTTGGTGTCCCTACACCGTCTCGCACCTCACCCAGGCGTTTGGAAACGCCCCGAACCGTGTGAAGCTGAAGTACGCGGGATCTATCTTACCACGTCTATCGCCCTACGTGAGGAACGGTCCTGGAGAGCACGCTCAATGCACGGAGGATGCGTGCTTGCTGCAGACTTTCGCCGACCATAATTACAAGCTGCGCCATACTCACTCCGGATGCCGATGCAGCCTAGTCAAACCTCCTGTGGAAGACGTCCGGAGGCTCCTGTCTGATGGCAGGATTCCAGTCGTCAAGTACGACGGGATGGCGCTCGAGGTCCTTCCGTCAACTGACACGCCGTATGTTGCCATCTCGCACGTGTGGGCAGAAGGAATGGGAAGCACCACAGAGGAAGGACTGCCGACGTGTGTCGTGCGACGCATCGCGACGGCCGTTCAACGCCTCCTTCCCAGTGACGGCCCGTTTTGGATGGACTCGCTGTGCGTGCCGCAAGAGGTGACGGCTCGAAAGCGGGCGATCAAGCTCATGGCGCAAACGTATCGCGACGCGGCGATGGTCCTCGTCATCGACGATTGCATCCGTACCCAATGTTCCGATAGCCACTCTCTTGAGGTGAACGTTCTCCGGATCGCCGCGTCGGCTTGGCTGCGGCGCGTGTGGACCCTGCAAGAGGGCTTACTGGCGAGGAAGCTCTACTTCGAATTCGTCGAGGGGCCAGTCGAGTTCGAGGAGAAGTTCGGCGGTGACAAGGAGCCTCGTGCGGACGGCGACGAAGGGACGAAGAACGTCTGGCTAAATGCAACGGTCAGAGCCCTCATCCCCCTCCTCGACATCCGAATGTCCGAGAAGACCTCCCACAACCTCCCGCTGTGGAAACTGGTCGACCTCCTCAACGGGCGCAAAACTTCCAAAGCGGAAGATGAGCTCATCGCCGTCTCGAGCCTGCTCCCTCCGTCTATCACTGTTGATGAGCTCCTGGCCTCATCCGGACCAGAGGCGGCCGCGATGCGCATGAGGAGTTTCCTGCTCCAGCTGCGGGAGGTCCCTCGAATGCTCCCTTTCTCGCGTGCTCCCCGACTCAGCCTTGAAGGCTTCACGTGGGCCCCTCGTACGCTCGCTGACGATCCAATGGGTCTTTGGATTACCTTAGTGCACGGGACTGGTTTGTGCACAGAGAACGGCCTCGTTGCCAAGTACTTTGCTGCGCCCATTAGCGGCAGATCGCCCGTCGCTGCCCTGCCCTATCCGGTAACAGGCAAAGACAGTGTCCGTCCGTGGCGAATACGAGCATGGATCTATCACCACCCTTCCGCGACCTCACACTCTCTGTTTGCGTGGTTAGAATCGCCTTGCGTCTCCCCGATCGATGCGCTGCTCTTCCTGGGGGACTTTTCTGCGACCGAACATTTCGACGGAGGCCATGCACTGACGGGGAGGACGGAGCGCGCATGCGTCGCGGTGTGTAACGTCTCGGAAATCGAGACTGCAGCGAGCTCTGCCGATTACCCAGAGGATACTCATCGAAACCTGCGATATGTCGCTTGCTGTACTTTGGTCAAATGGGAGGAACAGCATACACGGTTTTCGGACGAACACTCTGATGGGAAGTGGTCGACGCTGGGTGAACTCCGCGAGACTTGGGTGAGACTAGTGTAGTAGATTCGTGAGTGTATGTACAAACGAGACTCGTACAACTGGTACCTGTCATACTTGGGCGATGTCGGTATCGCGAGGCCAGCTGACCGCCTATGAGAATATGAGTGATTGAGACAGGCTGTTATATGCTGTACAAGGAGATCTCTCCCTCAACGGACGAACGTGAGAGCACTGTCGATATCCCACGGTACAAGAGGGAGAAGGAAAGAGGATATGCAGGTGTAGGGTACGCGGCTACTACGAATCGGCACATATATATTCATTGCGGGCGTTTCAGTAGAGGTGGTCAGCCAGATCATGTAGCTGGCGAGCACCATTAACTGAGGGAGATCCCTCTTCGCAATGCAATCGAACCTCTGGGATGGCTTGGTGTCGGCGCCAACGGTCTTGATCTCGTCCAATGCCGTAGAAAGCAGCAAAGCCCAATGGGCATGGCCGTCGGCAAACTTGCGGTAAATTGCCCATGCTGGCAAAGAGAGCGGAGAAGCTCTCGATCGTCCCAGTCAGCCATTCCTCAATGGGCTGAGCCAGATCGGACACCCGCGCCAGACCAGTTGGCAATCGGGCAGGCGCGTCACTCGAGGAAAGCCCTGCCGGCACGGCGCACTGGCATCCGACTGCTTCCACTGCTGTATAGTCGACCGTCAAAAAATAGGCCACGAACCAACAGACATACTTTCACGTACCGACTTCCATTTGATCCACCATGACCGCACAGCCGCCACAACTGCCTCTTACTCCTCCTCTTCATGGCCCAACTGCAGCCTCTGCATCCCTCGCTCAGGTCCATCGGACACCCCACAGACGTACTAAGCGGGACAGCAAATACATCGCGAACCCGGTGAAGATGTTTGACCACATCGTCATGCACCCCATTGGATGGCCAGACGAAGCGCTGCAGTGGATGGGCGTCCCGCGTCGCCTCCCCACAACACCTCCCTCTACCACGACTGAGCTGCCGCAGGGCGTCATGTCAGCCGCCCTACGCCAGACTTACCAGCGCATCGGTGACACGCTCAAGCGCGGCCAGAAGGTGCCGCGCGAGGACCTCAGCAACCTCGTCGTCGAAGCGTTCGCGTCCATCGCGGAGACGCAGGACGTCTTCATATATCGCCGCGCGAAGGCGTACCTCACGCTTGGCGAAATGCTCGTCCGCATGGAGCCCATGCACGGCTTTTCCGGCAGCGGCATCGCGCCAGTGCTTGCATACCTAGACGAGCCGTTCCGGAGCGCGCAGAGAGCAAAGCTCATGTGCTGGCGGGGGAGTCACGTTGTTCCCAAGCAGGCGCGTCAAGCGGACGAACGTATTGATGTGATGGACCTTGCCATGCTCCTGGCGTATGCTCAGGAGCATAAGAGGTGGGGCATCTCTCCTGACGCAGATGGCAACCATATCGTACGTTTGTTTCGCACGTCTAGCTTCAGCGAAGAGTCTTCACTTTCGCCCCAGACCCGCATCATGTATCCGAACGAGACGGGCGACGTAATGACCGTGCTTACCGTAGCCACTCCGGCCGAGACGCTGCAAGGCATCCAGGACGGCCACGACACGCTCAAGCGCATTAAGTACAGTCGTCAGACCGTGGAAGTTCTCGGTTCAGCCGAGGAAGGAGGTTGGCAGTGTAGTCCATTGCTGCAGCTTGTGTGGACGTTGGTCGACGAAGCTAGCAGGCTTGCTGCCAAGGCACCCACCCCGAGGTGGCCGATTGGACCTTGGGCGTGGACCACTCATTTCTGACATTGTTGTGATCGTTCATCGAGAGACTACATCTCGGTGTAGGATACCCTGTAATATACTCTCTCCAAGAGAAAACCCGACTCGGGCTGAGTCACCATAGTTCCATGAGCCGACTGTGTAGCGGAGGGCGAGCGACTGTACCTTCACGAATTGAGATTGCACTTCCCGGGCCGCAAAGCGCACCACATCGGCTGCAGCTGGATAGCCTTCACGCCCCTCTGTCTCATGCGGAAGGCGAAGTCGTGCAAGCGCGGAAGCGCTGTACTCAAGTTGCCGCCAGGTCCCGTCCAAAATGTCTCGGCGGAACTAGCAGCGCGCGGCCAGACAATCGGGTCGAGATTCTCAGGGCCGGACTGCTCAGTCCACAAAAGTTGTTCGCCTGTAGAGTTGACCGTGATGTGTGCGCGCTGAGGTCGTTACAAAAATTGAACGTACCACCAAGGACGAGATGGGCCTGGGACTCGGAGATGTTCGCAAGGGGATCGAAGGTGTAAGACTACGAAGCTCAATTGTCGTGTCATGAACCGCAGGTTGTGGTAAGGACGCACCTTCTGCCAGGTCTTGAACGGATCGCACCAGCTATTACTGATGTATTGTTACTCTCAGAGACTGTTAGTGAGAAGGACAAAAGTACAACTCACGCGACGTCATCGCCGATCCATTCTCCCGCACCACAGTCCTGCATATGTTCAGCACATCATCAGGGCTTTGATTATTCTGTGCCGTACTCACCAGATAAAAGTAGTCGGACGGGCCATGGACAATGCGGAAGTTTTTCGCGGCGACTGCGGCAGCATTCGCAGACGATATCCACACCCTACACTGCCGCATAAGACATACTTGGAAGAGCCACACGTGCCTCGAACCTACAGGACGATTGTATCATTGCCCAGGGTGACATTGTGATCGAGCACCATTTCTGCGATCGTCTGCTCAATACCCAGCGCGCCACCCAGCGACGCAATGGCTCTTACCCTCCCATACAGCCGGAGTCTTGCCTTCGGCCCGGATCGCTGCGTGCGTCGTCTGCGTGAAAACGTTCAACGCCTGCTCGAGCGTCCGCCCGGTCGCCTTGAGGTCAGCCTGCGTCTGCGGATCTTGGGCGTAGCATTCGGTGTTGAGCTCGTCGCCGCCGGTGCTCATGACGGTCGAGGGAAACATGCGCGCGACGGAAGCAAGGAGCCCAGCAGTGAAGTTCGTCGTCGCCGCGGACGCGAGGCGTAGTTGTCCTGCAGGTGGTTCTGTGCGGGCATGAATAACAGAGTGCACAGAAATGGATGATAGAGTGCCGAACCATTGGCGAATGTAGTCCACGGGGACGCCTCAGCGCAGGCGATGTGCTCCGGGTGCGAGGCAGAGATGATAGCGGTATGACCTGGAGTATCGATTTCCTGCAGATTGTTAGGTTTCCACCGCACCCACGCGATAGAGACAGGATACGTACGACCATGACGTCGATACCTCGCTGTATGCGGTCCGTCAGTGGGAAGGCTCAACACATCTACCATTTGGGTTCCTTACAGCTCCTGCATATGACACAATCTCCTGCACGTCGCTAGGGCTGTAGACCATATCGGACGAGTACGCTCCTTTACTGGCCACTTCCGTGTACCCCTGCACTTCCAGCGGGAAGCTCTGGCTGTCCACGACATGCCAGTGGAATTGGCTCATCTGCATTCATTTGAGCACCAACAGAAGTTTGGGTTCAGTCACGGCGTTACCTTGACCCAGCTCATAGCATCAAGCGTGCGCTTGATGTCCGAGACGGGGAAGCTGCAGCAGGCACCACCATCAATAACTTGAATTCTCGTCATCGAAAGCACCTACTAATTTCTTGAAGTGTCCAGCATAAAGCCACGGTAGGGCTGTCAGCTAGTGTGAATGACTGCAATACGTAACGACGAGCTCCATGACGACGACACTGACATACGCTGGAGAATCCGTAATAGAAACAGGAGCCTCCAAAGTATAGATCTGTCCTGCGTATTCGTACCAAAACTGCTCAAAGGTAGTGAGGCCACGCAGCAGACCCAGAGTCGAGTTCGCAGTGAGCGTTGCCGAAGAGCCATCGGCAGGGACGTGAAGAGTGTATCCTTCGTTACGAGTACCAATCGGAAGTCGTGCTTCTTCCGTGATGCTTTTCACGGCAGCGCCCTGAAACAAGGACAGCTCGAGAGAACGCAGCGACTTGGCGTTCTTGATCGCGTCGCTATCTGTGGCACCGCGTCCAACGACAAGGCGGCCCAGTTTATCGTTCTTGAGGAATGATTTTGTACGCGAGACGGCGTCCTCAAGGTCAGAGGGAGGGTGAGCGATGTTCACATGGACGTCAAAGGTCGGAGCAAGCGTCAAGGCAGAAGACCCAGTCTCAAGAGAGCGAGGTAAAGGCCAGAGACCGAGGACGCCGCTCAAGTGGCCAGCAACGAAGAGAACACGAGACAGCTTCATTGCGAGGGGTCTCATGGGCACAGTAGAGGCGGGATCTTGTGCATATATGCAGATTTGTGCACCGGAGTCTCAACCGAATGAAGAGGGCATACATACGTACCTCGACCACCTGATCCACATTATTGCGCCAAAAATACTATCAGGAGCACCGAGCAGCCGTCAAGCGAGGCGTACATATGGTCCATCCCATGCCACCAGTGGCCACCTGGCCCAAGGATCGGCCGTCCACATGGACAAGGCCGTCAGCGCCGCGCAGGAAGAAGCCAAGATACTGAGCAGCCGGCACCGATAACGTGAGTATCCGAGAACGTCAGTGGTCGAGCCTCTGCGGGTCTCGCTAGCAGCTGAATTGTCGCCGCTGCTAGAGACAGCATCGAGGATGGGATGGTCATGGTTCGGATGTCAGGAACATCGGGAGCCTGTCTCCGGCGCTTGCGCATCTTCCCAAACGACCTTCACGACATGCCACCGAAACATTTCCTCACCAGCAACTTCCGTATAGCCTTCGAGGAATACTTTGATGCTGATCAGCAACGGAATGCTGTCGAGACTCTCAAGGGCCATATTGAGGAGGTTCGCGACGGCACAGAGGAGCAACGCCGCGAGCTCGGGGTACTGAAGCCTCAGGACAAGACTCCCGAGCAGATCGAGCAGCGCGTTGCCGCATATCTTGACAAGTGTTATTGGCAGCTCTCTCAATTTTATCGGGTGGGTGCCTTTGCAAAGCTTGGGTCTTCTGTGATTCACCCGTGTGTGCACGAACAGCTGAGCATTATCTAACGCTAGACTCGCAGTATTCCGTACCATGTCGGATCTCTGAGGCGGAACCGTACCTTCGCGAGATCATCCGCTATGCCAAAGCCAAGGGAGGAAAGCGAGATATAGCACCCGACCTATTCCTTGCGGTTGCGATACACAAGCAGCCCGGGAAAGTGCAGGAGGCGATCTCGCTTTTCACAGACGCCTTCAATGAATTCGACGACAACGAAACACTTGCTCTCGGTCCACGATCCGAGCTGTGGGCTCGTGCGCACTGGGCGCGCCTACTGAGACGTGTCGAACGCGTGCAGGACGCGCAGGTACAAGAGCGGGCCATTGTGTACGTCCACTTCCATATCTCAGCCGTTCATTTCTCATTGGCCTCGTATGATAGCGACTGGATTGTGGAGCATCCTATGGTACTTCCGGCGCCCAAGCTCATGGCACTTGTCAGCGATGAGGCGGACGGTGGAATATTGAACGGCATTCTCAACCATCCAGAGGTTCTTGCTGCGTTCGAGAACGCTCGGGAGAGAAGCCCTAGACGTATCTGAGAGTTGGTTCGTACTGATACCCGCATCACTGTACATTGTCTAGGCATTCTGCGGAACTGGACTTGCATGCATACTCCCTCGGATAGTGGGGATCTGCTGCTGAAGGCTTCGCAGTGTGGAAGTACGTAGAGCAAGCGCTGATCCTAACTGCTCTGGAGGCCTGCAGGTTCGACATTTGGCATGGCTCACCTATCCGCTGCTCAGCGATCATGATAGCATAATGCGGTCTAGCTAATAGGAACTCAACCTGACTCTGACCAATCATGGAGATAAGGAGGGGGAATGACTGCGGACCGCTCACCGGTGGTCTGTATGTGCGAAGATGCATGATGCATTTGCTTCGCAAAGGTACCGGCCCAATGACCTTCCCTGCAGCTGAAGTCCGCGGTCGGTCAGTGCCTCTCCTGAACCTTACAGCCCAGGATGGGCTTTTTCACAGCCGGAGAGCGTGAATATTGACACGAGTCGGCTTCCACCCGCACCGCACGTCGACTAGCCGTGCTGCGTGTTGTCAAGTTTGCCGCCCATACTCCCTATTGCATGTTTCCTGTGCATGGAATCGGCCATATCATATAGCTGAAGCTGTCCGAGCCCTACGATGAGTCGCAGCTACCTCCTCCTCTCTCACTCGCCCCAAAAGGTGCACTGAAATATCCGCAAAGCCTTTGGGAAGCAGTACTACCAGTCGTCCCTGATGGGTCAACTTCTCTCTTTCCTTCGTTGTTACTCAAAGTCCCCAGTGTTGACGCCTGGGCCTCAAAAAGCACCAGGTCAGGTCCTACAAAACTGTCTGCGACCTGTCAGAAGCTCATCCCTCCTAAGAGTCGCGTCCCAGGGTTGCTAACGTCAATCATGACGAAAATCTTGCACGGCTGCGCTGGGTCGACAATGAATATATATACTTCGTCGACATACCCTGGTCTGATCCCACAGACGACATTTTCCCGTCCTCATCCATCGCTCCGCAACCACTGCCCTCCGTTGCTCCACGAACTACGATTACCCTTCGGTCTCTGACGGTGTCCGTCCTGGAGGATATGATGGATGCCACAATCCCTGGCGATGTGCTTCTCTCCCAAACCGCCTGCAAGACTGTGATCTCTGGAGAGCGGCTCTCAAGACTGGTTGTTCCCTGGGCTCGACGACTTTGCGCACTTCGCGCTAACCCTGTTCCATCGTTCACTCAACGTGGTCAACAGGTCAGAGAGACCTTGCTCCGAGTCCTCACGGCTATGGTACAGAGCGTCTATCCGAGGCTTAGCTCGTTAGTCGATCAACAATCCCCCGAGGCGAGGCTGCTCTGCGCACTAGTTACGTTTCTTTCATCTCTAGGGAGATGCATGCGTGCCATCTGGGAGGACGACACCGTCTGGTCCACGCTGGAGCGTCAGTCGAAGATGTACAGGGATGTTGTTGACATCTTCCAGAACCGGCTTGAGGAACACTGGGGTGCACAGTTCAGGGTAGCAATCCAGCTGGGCGGAGGCTTGCCCTTCCTCGCTTATATTGTCAGCTGCCAACCTACGTCAAGCAAGGTCCTGACGGTTGACACTAGAACCTATCGCCCGCAGCATGCAACCCCTGATTGCGCCTGCCAATCTGTAGCCCCGCCAATCACTGACGTTCATGGCCTGCTCGAGGAGAACAAGATTCCAGTGCTTGTCTTCGACGGGTCGCGTCTGTCTGTGCGGAGCGCATGCGCTGGGCCCTATGTCGCGATCTCTCACGTCTGGGCAGACGGTCTAGGAAGTACCACCGAAGCGGGTCTACCAATCTGCCAAGTGCACCGGATCGCTCAACGTGCTCGCGAGCTCGTTCCGGATGGGACTTTCTGGATAGATGCGCTGTGCGTACCTTCCGAGCGGGACCTCCGCCGCAAGGCCATCGTGCTCATGGCCAACACATATGAGCAGGCCGACAAGGTCCTCGTTGTCGATGGCGGCGTACGCGCGCAATGCTCGCTCTCCACTCCAAAGGAGGATTGCATACTTCGCATCGCAACGTCCGGCTGGATGCAGCGTATCTGGACGCTGCAGGAGGGCATGCTCGCGCGTGAACTCTACTTCGAGCTCTCCGATGGGATCATTGACTGTACATTCTTCAACGGTCCTCCGTACTGCATGGCACTGGAGTCCATACCCTTACTAGGGCACCGTCCCCGTGACGACACTGCGCTCCGGTTTGAGCGCCGCACGTCCAAACCCGTACGGTGCACGCTGAACGACATCATCGCCTTGCTCCGCTACCGCTCTACGAGTAAACCAGAGGATGAGCCTATCGCGATATCTGGTCTGCTCGGAGTAGATGCTGCCATAGTTGTCAATTTCAATACACAGGAGGAACGCATGAAAGCGCTCCTGATGCACGTCGGGAGTTTCAACCGCCACCTCGTCGTTTTTGGCTGGTTCTGCGATAGGCTCTCGTTGCCGAACTTCACCTGGGCACCAGCGAGCCTTAATCAGGTCCTCTGGCCTGGAGACCCTGACGACCCCCGCGTGGCGACATGCGACGAAGAAGGGCTGCTTGGAGAGTTCTGTGTCGTCCACTTTCCACCTGTCCGCTTGGGCATCAACTGGGGAGTCGTGGTCATCGTCGACGATAACAACTCAGGAGGAAGCGGTTCGAACAACGTTGAAGCTCAGGAGCGTATTTCGCGCGACGTCTTCAACCTAATCCTAACGCCATATTTCTTCCGTTCCCGTAACGTCGTAGCTGTCTGGGTTAACGCAATCCTTCTCCGAGGCAGTGTCCGCTCGGGCAAGTTATGGGACGAGGGTGTCGCTGTGGTGATGGCGGATATTCCTGGTCATGGGGCTCCGACCGACGGTGTACCGCTGCATTGTCAATTCGTGGCTAGCGGAAGTCTCTCAACGGGGTTGCCAGAAGACGTGGAGTCATTCCGCAATAGGAGTCATTGGGTCCAAGTGCCCGGACGTGAGATGGTGTACAGGAAAGTCAGGCTGACCTAAATGATCGTCGACTATAAACAGTATGTAGCACTGTTTATGACGACACGAGGTAAAGACATGGGCAGCTACAAAACAAGAGTCCAATGGCAAATCCAATCGATTACATGTAGCGGGAAAACGCTCAATCAATGTACTTGGGGAAATCGAGGAAACCTGCGTCCACGACTTGCACAGGAGTCTGTGGCCGCCGTCGAATAGGCACTGTGAACCGCACGTCCCTGTGCCCAGGACGTTGTAATACGCAGCGAGCGCCATCGCGGAGGTGAAACTTCTCCTCACCAGGGGGTATCTTTCCTTGAAGTATTCCGAAAGTGTACTCTACGGGACGCAAGGATCTGTTACGCCCAGAGCCGGTGGGGACAGGGAAACTCGCGTCAGGGATGCAGAAGAGGTCGAATTTGAATGGCGAGTTGGCAGGTTCTCCCGTCTGCCGTCCGGACAAAGTCAAGACAATAGTCGCTAGACTCCGTGCCACCTGGAAATAAGCGAATGGAGTAGTCGCTGTCGGGACTCGGTTGACTGAAGATGTGCGGATCACCGGGTTCAGGTTCGAGCTAGTTATTGCTATTAGCCACTTCAGCGGGCGGAACAAACTTCATCAGGGTGTACACCGGTGACGTCTAGGTACTCATTCAACATTTCCCCCGCGCTCTTCATCAGCTCCTCGTACGATATGTCTGCCAGATCGAAGGCGAAATATTCGTCGAGCCACTTGACGAGACCCGAAGGAGGTCCGGTGTAAGGGCCGCTACTTAGTGAGAGAAGTTCCAAATCGTTCCCAGAGGTGAAGTATGGGTATCTTTTGCGGATAAGTTGATGCGATAGCTCCCGCAACGTGCGCAGGCGCCTGGAAGAGAGTGCAGCCGCAGGAGATGAGGTCGGAGGTGACGTTGATGATTGCGAGATCTTCGTGACGATCGCTTTCGTGCCCCGGTCCCGACTCTGCTCTCGCCTCTGCCACGCGCACGAGGACGTTTGGACGCGTCGTATGGTTGCTGCTGCTTAGCCGTCTGGATCCGCGGTCGATTCCATCCAATTGCGCTCATAGAGAGAAATGTCTCTGGACTGATCGTTCGTTTAGAAGATGCGGAAGGCATTATCAACGCAGGCACTTCAAATTGTGGGGCTCAAAGGTGGGATCAACGTCGAGCGCAAGTTGGGAGGCGCGTTGAACACGCAGGTGCTATTTGAGCACTTCGTTGTTGACCCTAACCGCAGAGGACGATAATCTTCCAACCATTTACGACCCCAGAGGCTCCCTGGTGTAAGTGCAACGCGTGAAGGAGACTTGAGAGTGTTAGCCTGAGTACTCCGGGCTTGCGGGGCCCCGCAAAGCGAAGGAAACAAAGAAGCATGGTTCCTCTCCCCGCACAAGCACTGGGAGGTCCAACCTCTTTAGCGCCTATTGTCTAAAGGAGGGAGGCGCTTGGCACGCGCCCCGTCCATCCTTCGTAGGGCGTAGCGCAATGAGAGTCCTCCGACCGCAACTCCGCACCTCGAAGGCTGCAGGTATCATCGATCGCCTCAAAGACGTTTGCATACCATTGCTGAATGCGAACCCTCTGAACTGAACGCAGCAATAGCTACAGCTTCGGCGTCATGATGCCCATCCGCACTACCATGGCCCCGCCATCGAGCTGAATCGTCGCCCCGCTCACCCACGCCCCCGCGCGGCTCGCGAGGAAGATACACGCTCCTGCGACGTCCTCTGGGGTGCCGATTCGCCCCAGAGCAACATTCCCTCGCACTGTCTCGGCGTGGTCACGCAGAGTGTGCGCCATCACTCGATCATAGCACGTGCAGTCAGCCTCCTAGAGGACGTCTGGTGGTACGAAGGGGCTTACTTCTGCTCTCGAATGGGCCTGTGCGGTTCGCTCATCAGCATCATGCCGGAACGGTGCAGGAAGGACTGGACAAGTAAAGACATACCACAGACAAGGGTGTTGCTGGTGATCCCTTTGCGGCCTAGCAGGGCGGCCAAGTGGCGGCTCAGATGGTGCATACCGGCCTTGGACGCCGAGTACGCATATATCTCGACGTCGGGCACTGCGACACCCTCAGTGGAACCGATCTGCGACCAGCGATGGGTGAACAACTCCGCACGTTGGGAACGGGTAGGAGGTCAGTCCTTGCTCACATTGATGATGCGGGCAGGATCTCGGTAGACGTCCCCGTCCAGACCACCCTGTTCTGCCGCCGCTCGGAGGAGAGGAAGACACTTCTGCGTAAGAGTGAACACGCGCTGGAGGTTCAGTGTGAGGACCTTGATCCACGCAGAATCCTGGCCCCCAGATCGGTCAACGGAGGTGATGCAGCTAAGGATCTAGACTGAGCCTCACCGGGTAGTCCTCGATGGTCGCGTTCCATGACGCGCCGGCGTTGTTCACGAGAACGTGCAACGCCTTCTCGCGCGCGCTGAGCTCCTGGACGAGCCTCTCTACCTCTTCCAGCTTCTGTAGATCCGCGGGGAGAGCAACGCATTGCCCAGGCCCCAATTCATTGAGCTCTTTCGCCGTGGCGTCGCAATCCCTTGCAGACCGGGACGAGATGTACACCTTGTCGTGACGACTGCTCAGACGTGCCCTTTGCGCACGTGCGAGAACATGTGGAAACTGAACTCACCTTCGAACCATTCCTGACAAACCCGGTGGCGATCTGACCGAACGACGCGCGTCAGGAGATTGTGCCCCGTTCGTTCAACCAGTGTTTAGGTCCCGTGACCTGCAGATGCACATACCATCTTGCCTATCCCGCGGCTTCCTCCGGTGACCAGTACCACCCTACCCTTGACATCAAACAAGTTCTTTGCTTCAAAAGAAGCCATATTTGCGAACACAAAGTATAGCACTAGCAGTTGTAAAGCAAGGTACAGAGCCGACGACGGCGAACTAGATGTGGACGTGCCTCAGTAGGTGGGAACCTAGCTGAGGCAACGGTCAGCAGTCGGCGCGGCATATATGAGGATCAGGGAAGGCAGGAGACGTCAAACTGAAGTCTCAATCAGCGTACTTAGTGGGCGCACGCACTCACAGACCGAGTGATCTGAGACCTACGCCCGTGCTTGATTCAACAGGAGTTGCTGGGCGTGGCTCGGGAGAGTGAAGCTTCCGCGATGACCGCTCTTCGTTCATGGTCATCCGGGTTTCGGCCAAGTGAGGAACCCGGTAGCAGACTGTGTTAAGCATGGGATGATCATCTGATATCTAGCACCTATCGAACACTCAGCTAGGACGCCTACTGTTAGTGCGTTGTTTGAACTCGCGCGCGCTCTCTTTCAATTCGTTCCAATGCTGCCACCCGTTTCGCCAAACGTCTCGTGACCCGGCAATCTGCTCCCCCTTCGATTTTGGGCCCGTCGGAACCCGGACAAGGGCAAGACTGACTCCGATGCTCAATACCCACGGTGAGCATCCCCAGCCTCCAGGACCCTCAACATCATCGAGGAATATGACGCTGTTTTTGCCTTGCACATGGTTGAGCTAGAATACAATCATATCAAGTGAACTACTCTACCCCAGATTCGAATACACGCCTCTCGTTTGCCTCTACCGCGTTTCTAATACTCTACGCTGTGGCGCTGGCTACATGGAGTCAACGGTGTCATTCGAGAGAGCTACAGCAGAAGAGTCGTCCTTCCCCGTTTGGTTCAGACGCGGCCACTCCCTACTCCTCCGCCTCACGCATCGGTGATCCCACTGCCTTATCCCGCTAGAGTACATACGTCTCAACGACTTCCGATGTGATTTGTTTCTTGATATTCCTTGCACAATTGACGCACGCTTCCTTCGGTACCTGAGACGCACGCCCACGGGCGTGAGTATTGATACCTTTGGATATAGGACCCGCTTCATCAGAGAGACGGGGAAACACGAAAGGCGTGTTGTTGATGTCCTTCTTCATGGTCAACAATGCTACCTCTTGGCACAGCGCCGTCATCTCCGCTCCGGAACAACCCTCAGTCTGCATATCATATGAACGAGAGAATGTGAGCTTGTTCGAACGCGTTCCAGGAGGGTGACCCTGGAGAAGAAAAGCCGCGCACCATTCTTGCGATCTCCTCGAGGTCGAGGTCAGGGTCCACAGTCATTTTCCCTTCATGGATACGCAGAATCTCGAACCTGCCTTCGAAGTCTGCGGTCCGGCATGCGAGTCAGTCGCCCTGGCCGCAAGAGCTCAGCGTCCTACGATACCAGTTCTATATGCGGTTCGTCAGTGGGAAGCTTCAGCACATTATCCGTTCTGATTCCTGACAAACCGTGGATGTTGTCGGCCCAGCCGAGGAAGAAGGTTGGCCGTGAAGCCCATTGCTGCAGTCTGTCTGGACATTGGTCGACAAAAACCCCAGTTGCTCATCCCAGTGAGGACGAGAATCTCTGCCAGAAGTTGCGCGGGAGGCAGCAAACCTCGCGGAGAAGCAGCATGGCCACAAGCCCGAAAGCTTCGTAGAAGAATGAAGAAAAGCGGACTAATGACTGAGACGTTCGAGAGAGTGAACGCAGGAAATTGGCGAAGATCAGTGCAGATAGGGCGATGTTTACTATGATGACCTGCGATGCACCCTGCGAGGCTGCGGGGGGAAAGAGTCCCCTCTTCGCAAGCACATATCGGCAGATAATGGATATAAAGTGAAGTGCAAGGTTAGCGGGGTTTCGGCTGAGCCATGTCCATAGTCAATGAACGTGTTGATGAGAAGCATTACCCCAGAAGATATCAAGAACGCTGCGGAGGGCATTTAGCAGCGCCCTTCATTTCCAGGGCCACGATGGATGCGGAAAGTGACTCTGCTATCACCTTCAACTGAGATTTCGTGACAAGCCTGAGTCTGATCGTGCCTTGAAGCGGTAAGGTCCACCGGGAAAGAGATGGGTATCTGCATCGGATTGACTGAATCATCGACGTACGGCTCCGTGAGTAGTACTCTGATGACTTGGTACGGCTCCGTTAGTCGTAATACGGGGTGACTCGGGCACTCGAGACAACCCGTCCTATGACCCCACCCTCTCTTTCCTTCCTTGCAGTTGGACCGCTACCCTTATCTCGTCGGCTGAGTGCAGCTCTCTCTTGGTTTTCCCGTTATGTCGGCCATTTGGCATGTCCCGACATGGCTAGAGCTCTCTCAATTCGTTTTGGATAGAACAGCGTTTGCGTCGCTCGCAGGATACTTCAGCGTGAACCTGGCAGAAGATATATACCAGTACGTAACGCGACTCTTCGAGATCAAGGAAAGAATGTGTCGGAGCGGGGGCTAATATCCTCATCCTCAAGAATATGGCAGAATACCCTCGCATACCCAGCATGTGCCACGGTTCTCTCAGCATTCGTACTGTCCTTGCAACTCATTGGCCGCACTCCTGGAGTTTGGCGAGTATACGCAAGGTTGATGAAGTCAAGTATGCCAGGAGAGACCGGCGAAGACCTGGAGGCTGTTGGTAACGACGGCGAACATCCCTCGTACATTACGCGGATGCGTGGACCAGCGGTCCTTTTTTGCCAAATCACTTGTCTATTGAGCTGTATGGCTCTCTTGGCTCTCTCCATAGCTGGCCTTGTTCTCAGCGATGACGCGTCTGACCTGTCCCACTGGATCGCGTTTGGCATGACGGTTACATACGTATGTAACTCTCTCAGCACGGTATGCGTGCAACTGACGCTTTCCGATTAGACGTATGCATCCCTGTTGGCGTCCATGTCGGTAATCTCCAGAACTAGCCTGAGTAATTTGGCATCAGGACATAATACGCTGGTGCTCCTTGTGGCTTGGGGCGTGTACTTCTATCGGGATCTCTGGCCGCTGGCGACCTTCACTTTATCCCCTCTGGACGCCATCGAAGGCTCTCTGCTCTGGGTAAAGATTGCTCTCCTTACCTTGGCGGCTGTCATTGTACCTCTGTTCTGTCCCCGCCAATATGTGCCTGTGGATCCCAAGGTTTGCGGCAGAAGCCCAAATATCCTCTTTCAGGCTACTGAAGGCGATGTTAGGATCCTGCTCCTGAGGTCAACCCAGAGCAAACTGCATCGATCTTCTCGCTGTCAGTTTACACATTCCTGGATGACATCAGATTCAAAGCGTATCGCATGCCACATCTTCCCTGGGAAGAACTTGCACCCTTAGCTCACTATGACTACGCGAGAAACCTTCTCAAGCGGAGCTTCCCAGTCAGTGGTTTCAGTCCTCTGACAACCCTTTATATTAACCGACCTCCAGTATTTGGATCCTTTTCAAGGGTCCAAGCAACAGCACATTTTCTTGTGCCTCATGAAAGTCTTCCGTAGGTAGCATCAGATGTATTCGCCACTGAGATGGCTTGACCTCCCTATCCAGGCCGAGAATACCTCCTGCTAGCTGTCCTACTGCCTGTCGATGGTCATGAAGTTCTTTGCCATTGTCTTGCTCTCGCCAGTTTTCACCATCCCGGGGGCGATCGTCGTCGTTGCAGGTGCCTGGTGCGGTCAGGTCTACATGAAGGCTCAGCTCTCGGTCAAACGTGAGATGAGCAACGCTCGTGCTCCCGTCTTGGGTCACTTCGGTGCTGCTATCGCTGGAGTGAGTGAGTGTGACGGAACTATTGGCCATCCGATGGAAAGCTGATCACTTCTAGCTTCCATCCGTGCGTACGGCGCGCAACGTCGATTCAAAGAGGAATCGTTCCAGAGGATCGACAGATATGTGCGCGCAGCACGGACGTTCTACAATTTGAACAGGTGAGTCTAGCGCCGGCTCTCCTGAGTATCCGTTGCTCATTCTTGTATAGATGGAGATCGATCCGTATTGAGGCGCTTGGGGCATTATTTGCGGCATGCCTGGCGGCATATCTCGTCTATGGAAGCCATGCTAGAGCGGCTAACACCGGATTCTCGCTCAACATGGCCGGTGAGTATCATGTTCTACAAAGATGCCTGCCTCAACTCTGACCCTCCGAAGTTGGCTCTTGCGGTATGATACTCTTCTGGATTCGCACTCTGAACGAGTTCGAGGTCAACGGTACGTGTCTGATGCTCCTTGGCTATACTGCTTTGCTTGAGTTTCCTCATGTCCGCAGGCAATAGGTTCGCTTCATTTCCGCAAAGTGTTGAGGATGACCTGTTGACCTCTGTTAGCTTGGAACGTATCCAACAGTATGTAACCATTGAGCAAGAGCCCAAGCCGACCACGGACGGCATCCCTCCTGCCTATTGGCCTGCGAGTGGCGCCTTGAAGGTTGAAAAGTTGTCTGCTCGGTACTCCATGGTATGTGAATGTTGTCTCTGTACATGACGCTATCAGTTCAAGGAGGTGCAGGACAGTCCTCGAGTTCTGCATGAGATCTCTTTCGATGTCAAGGCGGGCGAGCGAGTTGGCATTGGTAAGTTTAGTTGGCTCTAGGTCATCGAGTTGACTCTAAAGCAACCTCGTAGTTGGTCGCACAGGTAGCGGAAAGGTGAGGAGTGGGCGAGAGACGAATCATGATCCTGTTGAAACTCACAGTCTGTGCAGAGCTCCCTAACGCTCGCCCTCCTGCGTCTGATTTTTACAGAAGGAAAGGTCTACTACGACGGCATCACTACAGACTCCATCAACCTTGATGCTCTTCGTTCGAATGTCACGATCATTCCGCAAGTGGTGTGTATATATAAGATTTTTGTCGTTGCATCTCATCACACTCAACCCGGGAACGTTGTAGGCTGAGCTCCTGAGCGGCACCCTGCGCCAAAATCTAGATCCGTTCTCCCAGTATGATGATGCAGTTCTGAACGATGCTCTCCGCGCGGCGGGACTGTTTTCATTGCAGGGTGAGAGCGACGAAGGACGCATAACCCTTGACTCTCCGTTATCAAGCGGTGGTAGCAACTTATCTGTCGGCCAGCGACAGATCCTGGCTCTAGCGAGGGCCATCTTGCGACAAAGCAAGCTCCTCATCTTGGATGAAGGTATGGCAGCATAGCACTACGCAGTGACACCGCGTCTCACACAGGGTCATGTCTAAAACATAGCTACATCCGCGATCGGTACGTCGCTCGAGTCCGGCCCCTCGTCCAGAGAACTGATCGTTGATCCAGACTATGAGATCGATACTATCATCCAAAACTCGCTGCGGCGGGAATTGGGCAAGGACGTCACCATTCTGACAATCGCACATCGTCTTCAGACCATCATGGATGCTGACAAGATCGTAAGTTTTCTTTACATCCTTGCGCCCCTGCTAATACTCCGTCCAGCTGGTGCATGACGCTGGTCACATTGTAAGTGTACCGCATCCGAAGTCGTTGTACAACTCTCACAGGCACTGCGTCAGGCTGAATTTGGCTCGCCAAGCGAACTGCTGAAGAACGAGAATGGCATGCTTCGTGCCCTTGTGGATGAGAGCAGTGACAGAGATGCCCTCTACGCGATGGCGAAGGCTGCTTCCTCCCCGGGCTGACTAAGGACACCATTGCGCCTTCAAAGTTCTTCAGGGTCAGTATGACTGGCGAATAAAGGCGTTGGATCAGGAACGACGTTTTTGCGGCGCCAATGTCGCAGTGAGAGGTGTTACACATGCCATTAATCCGTCGCAGCGCTTCGCCCTACTGTGTCTTCGCGGTCGCCCTCTCAACACTCCTCCTCGACCGCGAGGCTTCTAGTCATCCGTACAATAATGTATAGGGGAAGTCATAAAGGGAAATTGTACAGTATTTCTGTAAGGGATTCTCGAAATATAGAGGTAGTACTTCAACTGAGATCCTATGCTTTTGCATCTATGATCCCTGTCATTGTTTCAGTCTCGTTCGCAAACCCTAGTCGTCTTCGGGCACCCAACCGGCGGTGCTGTATCGATTCGGCCACTGCCGCGGCCACGACACCACTTCACCTTGCGACGACCGTATGGTAAGTTCATCATTGATGCTCAATTGTTCAACGTTCCATATTACGAAGGGTGTACGATATCTTTCTCAAGGGATTAAGGTTTCTGCTTTGTCCGTCTGCTGACTCACTACGGTTCCCGAGCTCGTGGCACTCACTGACATCTGGAATTGATGGCTTCTGAAGACGAGATGCATTGTAAGACTATCATCCAGTAGTATCCGCTTGTTTGACAACGAACACCTTCAACACCTAGCTTGACTCGGGTTCCTCTCTGCGGCCATCGCAGTGCGTCATGCATCATTGCCGCAAATGACAATCTCTTGTTCAGTAGAGATCCAAACAGCCATGCGTTCTCGGGCTAATCCGCCACCGGTAACTTGCGATGTGCATAAGCTCCGGCAAAGTCCTGCTCTGGTCTGATCTTGTACCCAATACTATCTTCGTTGTGAGCTGCTACCGCCATTGTGATTGACACCTCGCTGCGAACTCGAGCTGTGCTTGTGGTGTCGTGGTCTGGATCAAGGCGGTACAGTGTCCGCAATCAGTCGTCCCATGCAAGCATTGCATCGCCCGCACGACGTCTCGTGCAGACTGACAGTTGACAGCGGTTCGCACTGGCTCTCGCTCGATGCTTTCGCATAACGTCAAGGGAGTCACTGACGCTGCTCTTGAAGCAGTCTTTGAGGACATATTGGCAACGCAACGCGCGATGCACGTCTCGCTAGATTTCCTCCGGCCGCCTCGGAGGCTTGAAATGCTAGCACGCTGCATCGTGCTCTAGTGCACGCTATACGTAGCTGGCGCTGCAGAGAGGTACGTACATTCTGCGCAGAACAAAAGCCACAAATCAGCCGGTGCTAATTATCCTGCTCAGGTGTGCGAACTGGCGTTGTTCCCACAGAACGCCAGGTCGGCGGTAGATGAGCGCTGGAGAAAACCTCCGCCTCCGGCGGAAAGACGTTCCCAGGGCCTTCCATTCCCTCGCCTTCCCGTCTAGCCCAGATACGTGCCTTTCGCACTCTTGACTCCGCGTCCGCGGAGGATGGGAGGTGCCCAACGTGGGCAATGACAGCAGCTCGTAGTGGCCATGCTGCTTCGAATCTCCGGTAACTCATCGCTCTGATGAAGAAGGCGCGAGTCATGACGGCTTCTCCGGGAATTGGGACAGATTCGGGGCGCAGCGCGTACAGCACAGTATCGTGACATGGACGTCCTCCGTGCGCCTTCGATGCCGTCGTCCCGAGAGCGGCGCAGCGCACAGCTCGCGCCCCGTATATAACCCTCCGCAATTTCATTCGACCCTCCTCGTTGTCTTCTCACCCTCTCCGTGTCTCCGCCCCGCCTCCAACCTCCTCTCGTGTCCATGACGGACAATGAGAAGCAAAGCACGAAGGAGTCCGTTGGCGGCGTTCTCAGCAACTCCTCCGTGACCGTCGTCGACGACTGCCCATCCCTCGCTCCATCAATCGTCGAGGACGACTCGAGCTTCCCAGACGGTGGTGCTGCTGCATGGCTGACCGTCTTCGGCGCCTTCCTCGCGCTGTTCTGCTCCTTTGGGCAGCTCAATTCGTTCGGCACTTTCCAGACGTGGTACGCCGAGCATCAACTGAGCCACTTTGCGCCGTCCTCTATCGCGTGGATCGGCTCCCTGCAGCTGTGGGTGTTCTTCTTCTTGGTACGTGCGGCAGTGAGGGCATCTATCGGCTCCGCTCATATACCTGTAGGGAGCGTTCATCGGCCGGCTATTTGATGCATACGGTCCTCGGCTCCTCCTACTCTTCGGGTCCCTGATACTTGTATTCGGGACAATGATGACCAGCATCTCGACTCAATACTACCAGTTCATCCTCGCACAAGGGTCCCTGGTAGCAATTGGTATTGGTACTGTGTGAGTAGCTGTCTTTGAGGTTCACGGCGTTTTGGGCTGATTATCCCGCTTAGATTCTATCCCAGTCTGGCAGCAATATCCACACACTTCAAACGGTATAGGAGCACTGCGCTCGGAATAGCGTTCGCAGGCTCTGGTCTCGGTCAGAGTCATTTTGCAACCTATACTGTGCATTGCTCTGACCGTTTGCAATAGGTGGCGTCGTCTATCCCATTATATATCAGCAACTTTTCAATCGCGTCGGCTTCGCATGGACAGTCCGAATCTCAGGATTTGTCTCGCTTGCACTGTGCGGCGTTGCGGTTGGGACCATCACAACTCGACTGTCCAAGCCTCAGGGAGACGCGCCGTGGTTCAACAAGGACATAATCCGTGACGCGCCATTTCGTCTCGTGATCCTCGGCAGCATCTTTATCTCATTCGGTGAGTAGGTCAACTCCTTCACTGATTTACAGATCCTCACCAATGCCACAGGTCTCTTCATCCCGTCCTTCTACATCGTCGACTACTCCACTGCGCACGGCATATCACCCCAGACCGCCTTCTACGTGCTGTCCGTCATGAACGCAGGTGGGATCCTCGGGCGGCTGGCGCCCGCGTGCCTCGCGGACGCGCTCGGGCGATTCAACATCCTCGTGCCATGCGCGTTTCTCACAGGGCTTTCTGTCCTCTTATTCTGGACATTCGCGCGCACGCTCACGGCGGTGATGCTCTTCGCGGCGGTGTACGGATTCTTCTCCGGCGCGTTCAACGCGCTCGTCATCCCTTGCGTCGTGCAGATC
Source organism: Trametes punicea (assembly GCA_025528855.1). Taxonomy (NCBI): domain Eukaryota; kingdom Fungi; phylum Basidiomycota; class Agaricomycetes; order Polyporales; family Polyporaceae; genus Trametes; species Trametes punicea. Next base: position 733,230 of record VICQ01000011.1, read on the forward strand.
TCGGGGGTGCGCGAGTACGGCACGCGCATCGGCGTGCTGTACAGCATCATATCCTTCCCGTGAGTCTACTTTTGTTGGGTGATTAGTGGTGGCATGCGGACACAACAGATACTGATGTGCACTGGTGGCTGCGTTAGGGCGCTGTGCGGAGGTCCGGTTGCGGGCGCGATCCTCAAGGCTGACGGCGGTTCGTACCTCGGGATGATTATGCTCGCCGGCGCGACCATCCTCGCGGGCTCGCTATTCATGCTCTGGGCGCGGCTGACGCTCGCCCGGCGTCTATCTGACCGCATATAGCGGCGCCGTCTCTCGTACGTTCATCTTAAGCTCCGTGCTCTGCATTAAAAGGTTTCGTTGCTCGCTGTTTCGTTCGTTTGTTTATAAGTCCGTCATCCGCGTCCGAGTTCGCGGTGGTTTATTAGCTCGTTTAGTAGTATACCAAGTTCTCCAGATGAAGTACTGTACAAGACCTTACTGTAGCCCTCTTGACTGACGACTGACACGCGAGCGCACGCGGCCGTACTCCCCTCCCTGTATATACCCTTCCGACAGTGTATTTTTACCAGTAGTAGTATACCGTCTTCCGCCGAAATTCAACCTCCCCTCTCCGAGCGCTTTCTAGCGCATAACGCTTCGGATCTACAGTATCTCCCGTCTAACCTACCCGTTGCAATGCTCACGATGATGACATGCAGAGGGCCTGGTAGAATGAACCTCGCATCTAGCACGCCATCTTCGAATCCGAGAACCCGGGAGCAGAGAAGGTCGTTCCTGGGAGAGGGTGCAGACCGGGCCCGGCAGATGCCAACGCGCGAAAACATCGTGGGTTCTCCGCCGGGGCTACGTTCGGTCAGGTCCGTTTAGGCGCATCAGATGGTTCGAGGACGTCTCGATGTGGACGAGGCCGGCTTGGAGGTTTGTGTCCTCGAAGATCGTATCGTCATCGTGTCTGTCCATTCCGCGGGCTATACTGGGTGCGTTTCTCTTGCAGGAACGCGCGCTCCAACCTCGAGCCTGAGGCCGGCGTACGCGTGAGAGCTGGGACGTTCCCTTCTCGATCTTCCTTGTACATAGCGCGCGCTTGTACAGCTAGTCATAAGCCGTCTTCCATGGGATCCATTTCCGTGAGCACGAGGCTATCGAACTTCTCGTCGTATCTACTGCAGCCGCCAGGGTTTCCAATCCGGCATTCCAGACTTTCTGCAGCGAGGTGCATCAGAAAGAGCCGACTGAGCGGTCAGTGGGTGCGGCGCTCCGAGTCGGCGACGGAGGAAGCGGCTAGCGTGGTGAACGCCGTAGATCGCGCTGAGAACGCCCGGGGTCGCTGCCGTACAGTACGTACCATCCCGCATCTATATTTGAGCTATCCTGGAGTGGAATCGGGAATCGGAGGCGAGTATGATCCGGCGACCTAGTACCTCATGTAAGTAGCAGGGGACTGGACAGCATTGCGGCATTGAAATGTTCAATTTCAATGTACGAAATGTTACAATTCATCAAGATTCGTCAGAGCGAGACCGTTCGTTAGGGTATGATGTGGGTATCGTATAAGGTAGTGGATGAGATCTGCTGCACTATAGGAGGTAGCGTAGGAGGAGTACTAAGACTAGGCGTGCGGGTCTCTACGGTACAGAGTATAACAAGGTCCCGAGTCGTACAAAAAACATATCCAAGATTATATAACATAGTGTGTAATCGTAAACTAGGAGCGACAAGCACGCACCAATATATGTAGACGGGATGCGGCCCAAGGTCAATCAGGACGAGGCGCGCGGGGAAGGTGCGTCAACGAGACCAGCTCGGTCCACTCATCCGCGCCCATACGTGGGATATACACGTCGTTCAAGGTTCGCCTATCGGCGAGCGCTGCAGTGCGAGGTCGCTCGCGCGTGCCGTTCACGGAGTGAGGGACGCCGCACTCACAGTGCGGGACAGCGACGACGGCGCTGGTGGGAGAGACGCGGTCCGGAGAGATGACCGCGGACCGGCCTCGCGCGAGAGCGAACGCAGATCCTCGCCCCCCGGTGGTGGGCCGTGCGGCGGGCGCGCCAGGTGGGGATGAGGACGTGGGGGTGACAAGGGGGAGGGTCCCAGGAGCGGGGTCTCCTCGCTGTTGGTTCTTGAGACGCTTCCTGACGTTGCGCCGTATGAGTGGCAGCTTGTACAGAGCAACCGTCAAGCTCCAGAGCGGCTGCGCGGCGAGGAGAAGGGCGGTGATCTGCACGAAGAGAAGTCAGAGAGGAGAGGGGGAAACCCTAGGCACAAGAAGCAGCTCTTACCTGGCCAAAGCTCGAGATCGCGTTCTCGCCGTAGAAGATGCAGTTGGCGTGTATCTGGATCTCCACCGCTGGAGCAGGGCAGTCAGGATAGAGCGCTGCAGCGGCAGCCAAGCGGAGACGACGCACAGATGAGGAGGATGAGCCAGAGAACCATGGAGAAGATGTTGTAGCAGAAAATTAGCTGCCCGTCTTTGTCGCCCCGAGAAGGGAAGAGGTTCCGAGCGGATTCGAGGAGCTGCACTAGGAGCGGGGGACGAGGGGTGCTGCCAGAGGAACGTGTCGCCACTGAGGAAGACCGGGAATCCGGACGAGAGTAGATCCTCGCGCGGGTGGGACTAGTGACTACGAGCATGATGGTCATGAAGAGGGTGGTACCTAGCGAGAGCAGGAGCCACAGGACCCAGACGAACATATACTTGTGGTTGATCTCGCGCGCAGTGAAGGGCTTTAGAAAGAAGATGAGGATCGTGTCGCCGCTACAATTAGTCTGGCTATAGACGGGAGAGACAAAGAGGATGACGCCCCAGGCCCATTGGAGGACGACTTGGACGAGGAGCGCGAGCGCAAGGAAAAGCCTTTGCTTGCTCTGGGCTTCTTGGATCTTCGTTCTATCCCTGTCTCTGAAAAGAGCGACTTCGTTATGTCCGCTTCCCTCCTGGAAGGTGATGTTCAGAACATGGTGGGCGAGTTGGCGAACGTAGTAGCCCTCCGGCGTAAGGCGCCAAATCGACAGGGTCGGCGCTACAGCGAGCGAGCTTATGCAAGACAGAGTGGCGAAGCTTCCGAGCTGCGGTCAGTATGGCACAGACGTGAAACTGATCCGAAGACTGTGCTTACTTCATGGTAAGTGTCGCATGGTGCAGAGTGATCGCCTGGTTTCCCTTCTGGACCATAGAGGCAATAACGAGCGACGCGGTCAGAAGGGTGGAAGCCCACGTGCTCGGGACAGAGTCGCGTCGAGAGACGATAACCAGGAGGGCTGCGCAGGTCAGTGTTAGCATGGGCAGAAACGACGAACCACCTGCGCATGTCACACGACCACTTGATCCTCGACTTCGGGAGCACATCGTCCTCAACAACAAGCTCGCAACCTCGTTGAAGACCCGGCGCATGTCCTACTCACTGTTCATGACGCTCTGCAGGTAGAACGCGGAGCGTACACCGACGCCCGCAATGTCTGGATTGGGACAAATCGCGACACAAGACGACGGGTCGTCTGGTGATGCGGAGCATACCAAGGCGGCGAGCGTAGCGTTCGCAAGGGTCTGTGCCGGCAATGGACACCACATTGAGCTCGGTTGGAGACAGATGCGCTATGATCTGTGGCTTGTTGCTGCCAGGACACGGGGTGCAAGAAGGAAGGCCCCTCGGTCTACATGAAAAGGGTTATATAGTGACACAATTCATTCCCTTCGCTTGTCGAGATCGGACACTCTCGCGCCCCAGGACGCGGCCAACAGAACACGTCTCGATTGACTTGATGCTAGGTCGCTTGCGGAGGACAGCCACGATAAGGGTGGTATGGGGACGCGAACGCTAAGTCTACCGGCACAGGCGTCGGCTGGTTGATGCTCCGCACCGCAGCCTTGACCCTGTCTATCATTCATTCATGACGAGCATACTTGAACGCAGTGCCTGCTGAAAGAGTCATACTGTGTCTGCATCCGGGGCGTAAGCTGGCTGCGTTGACAGTACGGGGCAGGGCTTGTCATCAAGGTGACGTACCCAAGTATACGTGCGGCTACGGTCGTTGTGTCCTGCCAGTGAGCTGCATTGCCAGAGACTTGCGGAGGATGAGGATGACTGAAGAAGGGCTAGCACCGGATGTCAGAAAAGGTCACGCATACCACCACGCCTTCTATATCCGGCAACGTCTTGCCTTGAAGCCCATCAGACGCGCACCACGCCGCATAAAAGCCTACCACAATCACTCCGCGGTCCTCGCATGTTATGCTGTTCAGGCAGCGCTTGTGGCCCTGAAGGCAGTTCATGACTGTCGTATGTATGCGTTATATGGCTGTGCCGCAAGGCGGATACAAGGACCTGTGCGTGTCCTTTGTTCCCTCCCTTATCTGCTGGGACACCACAGGGTGAAGGATAAGGCTCGTCCCGAGGACATCACCGGGTCCGTTCGCTCGAGAGTCATCGCCCCTTGGACAGGGAAGATAGGCTATTAGCCTTACCAAGTGATAAGCCACTGGCTCTCGCAATCGCATCTCACCCACTCACTCCAGCGACAAATCCTCACGCTTTGGAGATGAACGTTGATGTTGCTGCCACCACTCAGCAGCTGCGAGCTCGCAGCGGAGTCACCGCCACCAACGCACCAGCTGGCCTCACCGTTCGCATCCAGCCGCCCCCGTTCTCTACCTTGCAACAGTTCCAGAGGCAGCGGAATCGCATCCTGCGCTTTCAGCGAAGATGGGCTAGCATCAAGGAGGACCTGCCGCCTCAGCTCTCTCGCAAGCATAGTAGGAGGGATTGACATTTTAAACACATGCCGTCAGACTAATTCTGTTGCATGTTTGGAATCATAGTTGGCATGATATCCGTTGGTGATTGGCCTGGGCGTTGTTTTGAGGGTCTGCCAGGCTGACCGAGAACACACCTGCATAGGCGGCGTTATCGGCACTGGTCTCTTCCTCGGCTCAGCAGTGAGCTCGTCACGCATGATTCCGGCGGTTCTCCTGTGCTGAGGTATCTCTACTCAGGACGCACTCCGCAACGGAGGCCCTGTTGGGTCACTCCTCGGCTACGCCATTGTCGGGAGCGTCGTGTACTGCTTATGCGTCTCTATTGGAGAGATGATAGCGTACCTGTCAGTGTGTTCGATGTTTTCGGGGACGTCGCTTTTGGAGCTGTTGACTCCCCCATACAGCCCGAACGTCGGTGGAGTAGTTGGTCTAGCGGACCTGTACGTGGACCCAGCGCTCGGCTTTTCGCTCGGTTGGGCAGCCTGGGTGAGCATCGCCAAATCACTCTGAACAGGTCATCATGCGTACAGCAGCGTTTGCTAACTTGACGGCACAGTACAATTGGAGCATCACCCTACGTATGTTGTCAAGCTCTGATACATTCTCTGAAGGCAGTCATCTGAATTGAGGATTCGGCTTAAGCGGCAGAGATCACCGCGGCCGCGGTCGTGCTTGGGTACTGGGACGCCACTACCAAGCTTCCGTAGGTCCTTCTGACTCGCAACTTGTGCCATGGGCTCATGACCCGGCAGAGTGGCAGCAGCCTCTGGCTTCTTCGTGCGTGCCCCCTCAAGACTGTCGGTTCCCCAACCAGTGCGCTGACGGCAGGCATAATCGAACGTGCAGCTGATAATCGCGACCGCCATCAATTGTTTTCCTTCTAGGTACTATGGGGCCGTTGAGTTCTACTTGTCATGCCTGAAGGTTTGCACTATCGTCTTCATCAGTGAGTTTTCGAACCGTCGGCGCTATGCGATCAGGGTTGGTCATCCTAACACTCCGTAGTCCTGGTTGGTCTGCTGGTCGACATCGGAGCGTCACATCAAGGGTAGGCGATGCAGCATGTGCTTTGTGCTCATCTAGCCTCCTGACTCCGCACCCTCCTAGGCGCATCGGCTTCAGGTATTGGAAAGAACAGCCGTTTGCGCCTATGTATTTCGGAATCACAGGCGCAAAGGGTCATTTCCTCGGATTCTGGGCCGTCATCATGCAGGCGGCCTTCTCGTTCTTCGGCTCAGAAGTGCCCGGTATAGTACGTGCCTCCCATCTGGCTCCTTTGGTACCTGGCGTGAGGGCGCTTCTAATTGAACCGATTAGGCCGCGGGAGAGGTCATAGACGCTACTCGGGTAGGCTAATTTTGTGGTCATGTTGCTAGTGAGCGTTCTTCATCGGGAATGCAGAACGTACCGCGGGCTCTGCGCAAAGTGTGGATTCGCATGTACGGTGATGTTTGATAGCTTTGCTTTCGCATGCTCTGATCTCGCGATGGTTACAGCACGCTGTTCTACCTGGCCGGCGTACTATGTGCAGGCCTTCTCGTCCCAGCGACGAACCCAGAGCTCGCAGGCAACGACAAGACAGGCCGGCACTCCCCATTTGTAATCGCCTTTAACCTCGCGGGGTTCAGAGTGGTACGGCTGCTTTCCGCCTTTCGTTCTGCTTTGCTACGTGAGACAGCGATAGCTCACCAACGGCGGCGGCACCGCCGTCCCTCGCAGCTCCCGGACATGGTGAACGCGTCGATCCTGATCTCGGCGTGGTCCGCCGCGGCGTCGGACATCTACATCGGGAGCCGGTTCCTGTTCTTCCTCGCCCGCCGGGGACACGCGCCCTCTTTCCTCGGACACCTGTTCAAGCTGAACGAGACGCGGGCGACGCATTCCGCGCCAGAGAGCGAGGAGGGAACGCCCGACGCCTCGGATGTGGGGAGCGACGACAACGAGTCGGACTATGGGGGTACGTTCGGCTTGCTGGATCTTAGTCGTGAAGACTGATGGAAACATCGTCGTATTGGAAGAGGCACCTCCGAGCAGTGCCCACGGTGCAAGCCTAGAAGATGGGCTGTCGGAGGACTCGAGCATCGCGAAGCAGTCGACGTATGTCCTGCCCCTCGCGAGCGTGCTCGTCTCGGCGTCGGTGGGCTTCTTGACGTTCCTGAGCTCTGCCGCAGGGAGCGCCAATTCGGTGCGTTTGAGTGATGCGATAGTCGTTGCGGCTTGTTGACAAAGTTGCGTGCGAGTAGGCTTTCCAATGGCTTGTCGCAGTAGCCAGCGTCGCGTCCCTGCAGTCGTGGGCAGCCATGCTGTTCACATATATCAGGTGAGCAGACCGCACTTGAGCTGTTGTTCGCGCGGGATGAGTCTTGTGTTCTGACGCTGAGGACGTGTAGGTGGTACCAGGGAACCGTGCACGCTGAGAAGAGATGTGCGGATATGTCGGAGGAAGACGCGAGTATCGTCATGCAGCAGATCAAGGAGATTAAGAAAAACAGGTGCTGCGCGCAGCCATACGTGCGTTTGCGTTCCGCTCCCTCATGTCAACGGATGGCAGAACAGTTGATTTGATCTGCATATAGATTGCGTGGTACGCGTTCAGCTTGTGCATAGTGGTCCTCTTCACGAACGGGTGGTAGGTCTCCGCCGAGTGTGTTCCACGAGTGAGGAAAAGAGTAACCGCTCTTCCCAGGGCTGTTTTCATTCATAACGGCTGGAGAATAGGCAAGGATTCATGCAACTTTTGGACTTGGATCGGAGCTCACATGCTGCATATCGTCTAGCCGAGGTTATGGGCGACGTCGTGCCGCAGTATGACGGGACGCAGAGGGAAGCGGACCCAGTCTCGCAGTTCCTGTCTGCCTACGTGCCCATTGTGAGCTTTGTCCAGCAGACCTGAAGCGCAGTGCGGAAGTGCTGACATGGCAGATATGACCAGCCCTTCTTCCTCCTTCTGACGTTTGGGTACAAGCTGATCAAGCAGACGAAGATGTGGTCCCTGGACGACATGGTGTTCGACCGAGGAAGAGTCCCGCCGTATCATGGAGACATCGAGGCGCCGAAGAATTGGCTTGAGCGGTTCCTGCAGTGGCTCCGTCTCATTTAGGACTGCTTTGAGATCATGAGCGAGTGTCGATGTGCGTTCAGAGCGGGTTTGGCCCGATTGTATACCCTTACTGCCATTGTATCGTCGTAGCTGTAGTTGCTCTGCAGTCTCATAGTAACCGGCAGTTCATTGCTATTGAGCGAACTGGTCCGCCTTCCTGCAGTGGGCCAAGTCTTCTTTGTTCCCGACTTCCTCTAACGAGCCTGGTCTGCGCGCGAGTGAGAATGGAATAATACGGCGAAACGAACGAACTGCAAGTGGCGGTCGCAAGTATGATCCATAATGATGTCGTTTCGACTGGCCGCGCTCGTTTTGGGCATGCTCGGTTGCCAGAGCGCAACGCCCGCACCAAGCCACGGGCGCATCTCCGCGCCTCCCCCAGTGACCACCAGCTCCGCCTCCCTGACGGCATCTCTTCGCTGTCGACCTCCAGCCTGGACACAGTGTCGAGAGACCTACCCGCACTCCTTATCGTCTACAGCGACGAAACGGGGGCAAATACGGCCCCACTTTGCACCGATCGACCTACCAGTTCCCTCGGACCGAATAATCGGTCCGCGTAGGAGCATAAGCTCTGGGGGAGCCGGGATTACACTTTCTCAGGCAACGCCCGTGCAAACGCCTACCAAAGTCGCGACGCCTTCACGAGGCCCTCGGAGTCTTTGGTGAGTGCATGTGGCGAAGGCACCGTCGCCGTCGGCCAGCTGCGCCCTCTGTCTGAGCACAGCATTCAACCTCCTAGTGTACTCCGCAGTGAACAAGCCAAGTAATTCCCCTTCTCCCGTCTTGTCCATCGACCACGACCACCATGTCTCATTACCCAGAGGTGAGACTTCTCTCGAGTCTAACTGTGATCCCTCGTTTCATCTTGCGCAGGCAGACGAGGCCCAGCATGGTCATTACAACGATGGCTACTCCCCTTACCTCAACTACCCCAATCCAGCCGGGTACAACCCTTCTCCGAGCCCGAACTATGAGCAGGAACATCAGCCGTTCCAGCCATTGCATATCGACCCATTTATGAGTCCTCATAGCCCTGTAGGAGGATTCCAGCCTCCCCACCCTGCTGAGCAGCCGTCGAACGTCTTCCAACCGCCGGGCCCTCCTCAGTCTCCCCCCAATCCAAACTTGTACCATCCAGAAACTTATCCTCCTGGGTTCCCCCAGCCTCACTCTCCCCCACCCTTGCACCCAGGATCTCCCCCTATGCAGTCTGGCGAGTTCCTGAACGCAGCAAGTCCGGTGCACCCCCTTGGCGCGCCGGTGTCTCCTCAGCCGTCCTACCAAGGACCTTCATTCCAGCTGCACGATGACCCTGTAGACGACATGGACACCGGCGACATCCCTCTCCTGCGCCGCGACGGTCCTACGGGGCCGATCCCTATGCCGATCCCCGGTGAGTACGAGCCATCCGAGGGCGACGACAAGTCGGAGAGCAACATCCGGTACGGGCGCATCCCGCAGCGCGTGCCGCGCCGGTACAAGACGATCAAGAAGGTGGAGCTCTTCCACGGCAACTTCGTGCTCGACTCGGCGGTGCCGACGAAGCTGCTGAACATGTGCGCGCTGCGCAACGAGCGCGAGTTCACGCACATGCGCTATTCGGCGGCGACGTGCGACCCGAACGACTTCAAAGACTCGGGCTTCACGCTCCGCCAGGTGCACTACGACCCGCCCCGGCGCACGGAGCTGTTCATCGTGATGACGATGTACAATGAGGACGAGGAGCTCTTCTGCCGGACCATGCACGGTGTCATGAAGAACATCGCGCACTTGTGCAAGCGCGACCGGAGCAAGACGTGGGGGAAGGACGGCTGGAAGAAGGTCGTGGTGTGCATCGTGTCTGACGGGCGACAGAAGATCAATTCGCGTACGTTGAGCGTCATAGCCGCCATGGGAGCGTACCAAGATGGCGTGGCGAAGGTAAGCATGCCTTCCCAGGTATTCGCGAGCGGGCGCTTATTGTCTCGCCAGAATATCGTCAATGGAAAGCCCGTGGTCGCACACATTTACGAGTACACGACGCAAAGTAGGCCCTCCAGGTTACATGAGATACCGGTTCCAGTGGATGCTAAGCGCTTGTTCCCAGTTTCGGTGACACCGTCAATGAAGCTCGAAGGGGCGGAGCGCGGCATCGTCCCGGTGCAGATCATCTTTTGCCTGAAAGAGAAGAACCAGAAAAAGATCAACTCCCACCGGTGGTTCTTCAACGCGTTCGGACCGATCCTCCAGCCCAACGTCTGCGTGCTCCTGGATGTCGGGACGATGCCCGGGCCCACGTCGATCTACCATCTTTGGAAGGCGTTCGACATCAACTCAAACGTCGGAGGAGCCTGCGGCGAAATTGTCGCGCTCAAAGGCAAATACATGCGGAATCTCATCAACCCTCTTGGTAAGACGCCGGCTCGCTTTGAGAGAGGTCGGATGCATGACCGATGTTCTTGCAGTGGCCGCGCAGAACTTTGAATACAAGATGTCGAACATCCTTGACAAGCCTCTGTGCGTCGTGTCGCTTGCGAACTGTCGGTAGCCTCATGCGCTGACCTTCCTTTTCTCGAAAGGGAGTCCATCTTCGGTTACATCACGGTATTGCCTGGCGCCTTCAGCGCCTACCGGTACATAGCACTGCAGAACGACCAGATGGGGGAAGGCCCCCTCCAGAAGTACTTCCTCGGTGAGAAGATGGTGAGCGTCACATGCAAAGTGCTCAGCTATCCCAGCACTAAGCTTGACCCCGTAGCACGGAGCTGGTGCGGACATTTTTACAGCGAATATGTATCTCGCGGAAGACCGCGTAAGTCGCCCCGGGCCATTTGCCGAAGATACGCCTGACGTTTGGGCGTGTAGATCTTATGTTGGGAGCTCGTCTCGAAGCGCGGCGGCGCGTGGATCCTGCACTACGTCAAGTCTGCGTACGCTGTCACGGATGTGCCGGACCAGGTCCGTTCGACGCGCCCGTCGCTCGTCATGAGAAAGTGGTGCTCATGCTGTACTGCGGCCAGGTTCCCGAGCTGATCAGCCAGAGGCGTCGGTGGCTGAACGGCTCGTTCTTCGCGGCGATTCACAGTACGGTCAAGTTTCACTACATCTACCGCTCGTCGCATTCTTGGCTGCGCAAGTTCTGGATTCACGTCGAACTCTTGTATCAATGCTTCAACTTATTCTTCTCTTGGTTCGCCCTGGTGAGACTTGCATTGTGCCCTAGCTGTCTTCGTCGAGCTGATTCCATGGTGCAGGGCAATTACTTTATCTCGTTCATCATTTTGAGCGAGTCCCTGGAAGACCCCTCGTTCCATCTTGGGAAAGGCGTGCACATTGTCAATGTAATATTGGAATACCTCTACCTCGGCCTGCTCATTATGTGCTACATCCTGTCACTCGGAAACAGACCGCAGGGCGCGAAATGGGGCTATACACTGGCCTTCGTGGGCTTCGCAGTCATCACGGTATACATGACGGTATGCCCTCTCAATCTCCTCAGTGGAGCACCTCCTCTGACGGCATGCATCCAAACCGCCCTTTTACAGATCGCAGCGTTCTTCCTGGCATTCAAGGGCGTGGACAATGTGGTTAACAATAGCGGCCCCCTTACGCCCGACACGCTCTTTGCCAATTCCATCTTCAGAAATATTGTGATCTCCCTATTGGCGACGCTCGGGCTGTACATCCTCGCGTCTCTTATTCACGTGCGTCTGAGCGCGTCGTTGCCTCTATCCCGTCTGATTCTGACATGCCGGCCGCAGTTCGAGCCGTGGCACATGATCACGTCGTTCATTCAGTACCTGCTCATGGCGCCTTCGTACATCTCCGTCCTGAACGTTTATGCTGTACGCCCGCCCCTTCTTCATCTATCTGCGGAGAATGGTGCTGATCTATTCCCGGCCAGTTCGCAAACGTCCAGTGCGTCTCTGTCCTTTTTTTCGCTTGTTCCCGGCCGAACTGGACTGACCGCATGCTCTGCTTCCCTTCCCCGCATCGCGCAGTGATGTGTCCTGGGGCACGAAGGGCGACAACAAAATCTCGACCGATCTCGGCGTCGTGAAGACCGCGGGGCCCAACAAGAACGAAGTCGAAGTCACCGTCCCGACGGCGGAGACGGACATCAACGCGGCGTACGAGGACGCGATTCACGTGCTGTCGACGAAACCGCCTAAGGTGGACCCCAAGCCTGACCCACAGACGCAGCAGGAGGACTATTACAGGAGCTTCAGAACAAAGTGAGTGCAGGTGGTTGATCGCGCTCCTTTCCGGGCGGCCTCGGGCTGCGCCGCTCTTCTAGCGTGGCATGAGGCGTGTGCTGACGCTCTTTTTCCGCTCGCAGTGTGAGTTTCAGGATACATGCCGGAGGTGAAATGAAGTGTGATCTGATTGCTGACGCGGCTCTGGGATGCTGTTAGGTCCTGCTCTGGTGGACGCTGTCAAATGTGAGCGATGTGTCGTTCGTTTCCGCTGTTCTCGTGCGCTGACTGTGCTGGCGTTGTGGCGCAGGCGCTTCTGGCTGCCATCATCGTGTACGTTCACCCTCATCATACGGTACGTGTCTGGGCGAAGCTGATGCAGATGGTATGTCCAGGACCGCGACGGGCAAGGCATCTGACAAGGGGGCGCATAATACCGTAAATGGATACATGGCCTTTATCCTCTTCTCTGTCGCTGGTCTTGCTTGTGAGTCTCATGTAGCGGATTGTTCACCAAACGTGCTGACATCCTACGACAGTGATTCGCTTCCTCGGTTCCACGACGTACATGCTCGTACGACTGTTCGCGGGTGAATAAGGTGGGGCAATGCATCGGACCCTCTTACGATTTTTTCTGTGTCCTCTCGGTTCTTCAACTCCTTGCTTCTCGGCTGTTTGAATCGTTACGAACGATCACGAACTAAGTTTACACGCTGGTGCTACACATTTCTTTCTGCTATCAATACCCGAGCTCGTTGACTATGGTCACTAGTGAATCGCTACTACGCTAACGTGCTGCTGTCGAGTTGATCGAGTCGTATCATAAGAATAAGCTTTGTCGCACTTCGAGCCGCCGGAGCCGGGGTACACGAACGGAGAACCCAAGAAGCCAACCCGAGGAACAAATACAGATGAGTGGAACACGAATGAGCTGGGGCCTGCCACGGGAGAAGTCGAGCGCCGTTCCGAATCAAGATGGGGTATAATGCGCCGTCAGCGAGTGGTGAGCGGTGAGTGGGTCGTGCGTGTGGATGCGGTCAAGGCGGCAGTCATGACGACCGTTTCGCCTGCGCATTCAGAGAGACGCGGACGGGCTGTCAGCATGCATTGCGCCGCGGCGGTCTCGACCGGACGGGAGGCTTACTTTAGACCTCTTGGGAACGATCAGGAGGACCGGGTCGTCGTCCTCTGGCGTGGGACGGCACGCCGCGTGCGCAGCGCCGGACGTGGTCGACGCGGACACCTGCAAAGTGGGAGAGAACGCGGTCAGCGACGGACGCCGCAGACGCTCATGGGAGGCACTGACCATGGCACCGGGCGCCGCGTCCTGTCGCTGCTTTGTCCTGCGCAGCGCAGAGGTGAGCTGGACGAGAGAGACCGAGCCCGTGGGTTAGTGAGAGAAGCGTGGGCGCAGACGAGCCCCCGCTAGCCCAGGCCTGCAGAGCCTGGCCTGGGAGAAAGCGGACGCAGGAGCGGCAGAAAGCCCCGCGACGCTGCAAAGTGGGTGCGGTGGTTCTCACCTTGGCTTCGCTCGCGCCCTTTGTCCGGCCAAGCGTGCCGTAGTGGACCATGTCGTTCGCGACGACGGTCATGGTCGGGAACGCGGACAAAGAGTGTGCGAGGCTCGGAAGGGAGGCGATGGGAGGCGCCGTGCCTGGCACTGGGCCCATTGGCACGGAGGCGCGTGTGCTGGTCGTGTTGATGGTGGTCGTCATGTTAGTGTGCGAAGGTGGCGAGCATGCGGTAAGGGGGACGGAGTACAGAGACGAGGTTGGGGAGGATGAGCGTGATGATGAGGACGCGGAGGAAGGAGACATGGCCTGGGGACGCGTGCGTGCGGGGGGATATGAAACGGACAAAGGAAGTTACGGCTGGGCTGCAGATGGCCGGAGAGTGGGGAGGAGATGCGAACGCGAAGACGCCACGGTGCACTGCCGTCTGAGCGTGTCCATCCATGGGCGGATTATGAGGCCCACATAAAGAGAACGGCGCAGCCGCCTGCCTCGCCCGGAGACGCGCTGCAATGCTGCCTTCTCTGCCTGCTTTGGGCAATCGCTCCCCGCGCGGCGCATGCCGCTCAGGCTATCTCCAGATCGCAAGCCCTTGCGACTGCTCCTCTCTCCCGCGGACCGCGGTACCTGGCAGATCCGACGCGTTCTCCCGGGCTTTCGACCTGAGGCCCACACAGGTACACGTAGTGCGGTGCGCACTCGCCAGGCTCGGTTTCTCCGGCGGCGTGTGGCGCGGGCAAATGAGCACAAAGTGAAAACCCCGCGTGAGCGAGAACGGACTGCTTTCTTTGGGGCGTCTGTGCGCCAGCACTCTTCCGGGATCGCGAGAAGGCGCGAAGCACGCAAGCACCGGACGAACGTTTCGATTATCTTGATATCAAGAGTCAAATACACGGACCCGAGCTCCCGAGCTTCATACCCACTAGCGCAAACCCCTGCACGGTCTCAGGCCCCTCTGTCCAGATGAAGCGTTAGATATGCGCACACATCGCCGCCCGCCCCGGACCACCAGCCAAGCGCGGGGGAGACACGCACCGACCTGAGCGAACGTGAGTGTACAGCATGCGGTTATCCCCCGCGCCTCCCGCCGCACTAGTCCAGTCTGGCAGGTCGAGGTCCGTTATCTTGCCGTACGGTGTCCATATGCGTTCCCAGCCCTCGCGCGCCCCCTGCGACTAGCTCCGCCAGAGGTTATCATGCACTTGGTACCGGCCCGTCTGATGCAAGAGTCCCCACTGACCATTGCGCGCGTACCAGTGGAAGCGGTGGACGGAGATCCAGAAGACTACCTGCTGCAGGGTTGGACAGAAGGTCCGGAGCTCGATGATGATGACGCGCTGGAAGTGCTCGTTTGGAGGCGTCTCCCAGCTCGTCACGTCGAGCTCGATGATCGCGAGCGCGGGCAGCTTCATCAAAGATCGGTGGATGCAGTGCCACTGTCAGATGGGCCGCGGTCAGTAAGCTCAACTCCTTTCGCGCACATGACTCTTCAAAGGCCCCGCAGAAGTAGGTAGGGCGCTCACCTCGCGCATCACGACCGGGAGCGGCAACACGCCGAGGTACCGTAGCTGCGAAGCGAAGCCGGAGATGGACACTAGATACAAGGTCTCGAGGACAAGGTCCTCCGGCAAACCAACGATACAGAGATTCCGAAGCGTCTTCATAATCTTGCCAAGACCGGCCACTATAGTGGTAACGAACGGTGTTGTCTCCTCTTCGACCGTCATCTGTATTCGCTTAAGCGGACTTCCGAGGACCTCAGCCACGACCAACACGGGACCGTTGAATGTTTCTAGGATAGGCAGGGCAGCCGGCGAGAGAGGGTATAGGGGGCCGTCTTCCCGCGCGTCTGCAACCGCTAATGACAGCAGCTTGTGCTGCGTCTGCAGGAAAGAGACTGTATGGGCGTCCCAGGGCAGACGGAGGGTCGCCTCGCGCAGCTGGAATTTGATGTGTTCATGGTCCAGGATCCATGAATGCGCGCACGTCGGATCATGGACAACGAGGCTCTCGAGGTTCACCGTCTTGGTGAGGGCGTGCTGAACCGCAAGCCAGAACTGGGGAGGCGCCGCGGCAAGATTGTTCCGCGCGGTGACTCGCCGCGGATCCTGGTATATGACCATGCGTTTCACGTACGGGGCCCGGGAGGCGTTGCGAGCCAGAAGGGCGTGACAGCCGAGGTAGATCGACTGTGCGTCGCGGAGTGTCATCGACTCGTAGATCCTTGGCTCCGCGGCGCGTTGAAACGCCCTGCTGGTGCGGCTGAGCGTGAGGAGGTCGCGCGGAGCGGCATAGGACACTATTGCGCTGAAGATCTCGGGTGGTAATTGTATCATGCTTGGATTATGGCTTGTTCGAACCTGCAGAGATTGAGACTTCTCAGTCAGTCCGCGTATGGAGAGCAGGCTTGAGCCGAAAGAATGAGATGGCGTCAAGGACTCGACAAGCGCTTCCTACTCCCAGACACGGATAGGAAGTCGCGTCGCGTCGAGAATTGTGAGGGCATACAGAGCCAGCGCGTGTTCACCATAAAGCAGCAGCAGACTTGGACGAGAGATGCAGGCTTTCACAACTACGCACCTTTACAGTTTGTATATGCTTTCCCCAACGGCACTATATGTTCTACACTAGCGGAGGTATGGACTCTGGACTGGTATAGGTAGGCGCTCGGCTTCATGGTAAACCTCTTCAGAACTCTAAAATGCTCCGTAGGGCGCTGAAAAGCGAGGTGTAGACATACTTTATAACAGCTCCTGTTTCGTGAAGATCGTAGGGGAGACAAGATAGTCGTAGGATCGGCAAATTGACCAGAAGAGCTTCAGGTGGCGGAGGACGGGCGGCTGAGGACTCTGATTTAAGCAACTACTACGCTGGGCCCTTGTAGCTGGGGACTTAGTCATTCGATGATATGCGTCCACGGGCAGAATGGTCAAGGAGCAACCTGGTCTCCGTCTCGCTATGCGTCCTTGCCAGCGGAAGTTGGTGGAGGACAGAAGGATATCTGTGGCCACTGGGACGAATGGCTCAGAGACAAGGAACCGAAGCGCCCGTGCGCGTGACATAGACGCCCGAGAGCTGGACGCGTCCGAATGAGAGAAAGCGCTTCTTGATATCCATCGTCCACCATCCGCCGCCTCGTTCGCCTCATCTTCCTCTGTGTTACGCGTCTTCAGCATGGGAGAGTCTCGCACGGAGCTTTTGGCATGGCTTAACGACCTCCTGCAGGTCAACTACACCAAGGTAGAGCAATGCGGGACCGGTGGCGCGTATTGTCAGATCATGGATTCGATCTTTGGTCAGTGGACTGCTCTCTTCTCACGTAAGATGGTTTTCCCGAGAATGAACGAGTCCATTGTTTGCGCATCCAGGGGATGTTCCTATGTCGCGTGTGAAGATGAACGCGAAGCACGAGTATGAGTTCATTGCCAACTTCAAAATCCTCCAGAACACCTTCAGGCAGCACAAGATTGAGAAGGTCCGTCCTTGCCAGACGTATCTGTGCGAGTTCTGATGTCTTCGCAGCCCATACCAGTGGAGAAGCTCGTGAAGTGCAAGATGCAGTACGTGTTCTCCTTTCGTGCATTGTATCAACCGGATGTCCATGCCGTTCTCATTCCCGCAGGGACAACCTTGAGTTCCTTCAATGGATCAAGCGCTTCTGGGACACCAACTATGGTGGTCAGGGATACGATCCCGTCGCACGACGGCGTGGTGCACCCACGGACACTCCTGCCACTATTGCTCCCCTTGCTCCCAGCCGCGGCAGCGCGGGTAGTTTGCATGCAGGTGGCTCTAGGGCGGGTGGGCGTACTCCCATTACTGGTCACCGCTCGGGTCGACGCAACCAAACGAAGCGATCCAGAATCTGCAGGCTCAACTGCGGGAGATGAACGTACATCTGGAGGGTCTGGAGAAGGAGCGTGACTTCTACTTCGCGAAGGTTAGTTTTGTTGGCATGTCTTGTGTTGTGTCGACGTCGTGTCTGCACGGCTCGTCCACTCCCGTAAATTTTCCCGTGCTCCTTGCATCAGGACCACTGACTCTGAACTTAGCTGCGTGACATCGAGATTCTTGTGCAGCAACAGCTGGAGGTGCTTCAAGCAGAAGACAAAGACGATCCTGTCCTGCGCGATATCCAAAAGATCCTGTACTCGACGGAGGTCAGTTGCCCTCCCCTTGTGCTTGCTGCTACCCCCGACTCATTCAATGCAGGAGGGCTTCGAAGTACCTGACCAGCCGGTAGACGAGGAAGAAACGTTCTGATATATGATTACTCAAGTATACACTGCACCGCCATATTCCCATTTAGTCGTTCCTCTTCCTGCGGTATACTCGCCGGGTATCGCTCGGTCTGCGTGCCCACTCTCCCCTACTTAATGTACTGTCGTTTTGTGTCTCTCCTTGCAGCTCCGTTGCTTTGTAGTCGCACTCACAATACCACGTCTTTAGAAGCCGGACCCCTTCGCTTTGGCGAGTTTGCGGTGAAACGTTGCCCTTTCCTTCTGCTGATGCCGTGAGTGGGACATCACTCCGAGGTAAGATCTGAGACTAGATCTGTTTGGCAATCTGACCCTGCCTTCGAGGCATCAGAACGCCTTTACTGCATCGTATTGTGCGTGTTATGGCGAAGTCCCGCGCCACGCTCCCCCCCTCCCCCGCGATAGCACATCTGGTAGTATGGGAGCTACGAGCGCCCAGTGTTGGCAGGTTAACAGTCTAGCCCAGTATCACCGCTAGGACCACGGATGCTTTCGGCCTTTTCTTTATTCACTTGCGCACTCTTGTGGTAGATGCACGTGAAGTGCTGGCCATCGAAAACGCTATAGGAGCGAATCGAATGCTCAGCGGATGCTCATCGACTACCGTGACCCTGCAGCCCAATCCAAGTCAAACTGGGAGCTTGATTTCTACATCGGAGACACGGTCAGCACGGCTCTGGCCGCGAGCGCATTCGTGTCGCTAGAACTCGGCGGTTAGTGTGCATCCCCTCCGCCTCGTTGGTGCAGGATTGGTTTCTACGCCGAATCATTCGCCAAGGCACGAGGATCATCGTCATCGTGCTCGCTGCGCCGGAGGACACGCCTATTCTCTGCCGTGTTCCACAAGCAGGCCTTGCGAATGACACGCATGTGATCACCTTCACTTTCACGGGGGTTGCACCCTTTCATATTGGAGTTACTTCATGCCCCGGCAGAGCAGGAGGTATTGGGACTTGGAGTTTGCGCCTAAGAATGTAGAGACGACCTCGGATAGGACAGGGAGAAGGGTCGGGCGAGCTGGGCGCAAGCGATCGTGGGTGGTGCGGTAGGTGGGATGTTCCTTCTCGTGTTGGTGCTTGGGTGCTGCCTCTGGCGAAGGCGTAGGCAACAATACAGTACGTCTACACAGCCATCGAAGGCCACTTGGGGACACATTATTCAGTCTATTGGACGAGCGTTCTTGCATCCAAGCTTACATCCCACTTATTGAACGTCAGAGCCCTAGCAGTCACGCCATCCCCATCTACCCGCCGCGATTCCGGAGTTGCCTTCCACACAGATTCAAACACCGTACGCGCATATATTGACAGTCGAGATCATACTTCAACCTCATTCGCATCCTCTTTGGCACCTACGGCCGTTTTCCCGCTCCACCTTCACCGTCGCTGTCCAAGCACGCCGACACAGGCCAGGAGGACCACATTGTCTCGGTACGGCGTGACAAACGATGTGCGAGGAGTACCCCATCTGCACTGCAAGTCGGGTAACAAGCTACGCGGAGGAGCTTTCTCATGATAGATGCGACGCCGACGGACGGTCTGGCATGGTCTCGAACGATGAACTATCCAGCATAGGGAATACCCTGGGACGCTGCCACTACGCTCGGTCAATTACAGCATACGTCGTACGTGCTGCTCTCACGAGGCGTGCGTACGCGAGTCGATGACGATTGGAGATCACGAGTGACTCGACTTTTCAATGGTCGATGACAATACTCAGTGTAACAACCGTCACAACATTTGTGCAGGAAATTGGGCGATCGTCTTCTTAGCATTACTCACTTTCGACATTCAGATCAGTAGGGCTGGATTGCGACGACGCAGGAAGAATCGAGCATCATCTACCCACCACCCAGGCCTAGGCAGTCATAGTTCTATCATGGATGAGGCTCGCGATGGACAGAGATACAACCAAATATGCACGCCACTTGTGGTTGTACAGCATTGTTATCTTAGGGAGCGCACGGAGTCATTTTCTAACCTGGGAATCTGTCAACAGGATGAGCGGTACAATTAGTATAGTTTAAGGCTAAGCGGCCACGTAGGACATACCTAATCGCCGTGTTGAGGCTGACTATACGCGGGCGAAGATTTGCCCATTGACTCTTAGCTTCGACCATAGTAGGAGGAGGGATCCAAGGATGTTCAAAACGCCACACAAGATGATCATCCCCGTGTAGGTGCCGTGGTCTGACTTCAGGACAGCACCTGCCGCTGGACCGCCGGCTAGGACACTACGATCCCGTTAACAAATACTTGCGCGCGCATACCTGCTGTCATTTGGTAGAGATGCTCACCCGTAGGACGCTACGCTGTAGAGGATACCGATGCGCGTTCCGACCTCCTCGATGTCCGATATCTGGGCGATGCATGGAATCTGCATTGCCAAGAACGCCCCCGAAAAGCAACCATATATAGCGGCGAAGAATACGATGGCGATCAGCGACTTGGCGAACATCCAGAACAGCAGCGCAAGCAGGCCCATGAGGAACGTGCTCGGGACAGCGATGTTGAAGCGGCCGACCTTGTCTGCCAGGAAAGGCGGCGCTATCCGTCCTAAGATGCTCCCGGCGTTCATAGCCGAAATGATGTAGAACGAGGTGCCGGACGAGATACCGCGGTATATGGAGTAATCGGCGAGATATACGAAGGGGATGAACAGTCCTGCCCGGGGAACACCGTTGGATAAGAGTTAGCGCAAAGGGAGTGTCGAGCGATTATTGCATTACCAACCAAAGTTGACCAGAAGGCAGCCCGCAACGAGCAAAAGAAAAGGGGTATCTTTGATGACCGCTGCATCCGGAAGTATCTTGGAAGTTTTCTGACCAGGGGAATGCGGCTCGTAACGGTCGCACAAGTGACAGCACATAAACCGAGGCACAAGAAGCCGACGAGTCGTACGGCCCATCCGAACCCGATTTCAGCAAAGAGTTGCCGGAACATTATCGGAAAGACGACACCGCCTAACACGGACGCTCAGCTCAGAATCGCTATGGAAGGTTGGAGATGGAGAGACGAACCCACGCCGGAGCCCGCGATGGCTATGCCCACCGCCGTCGCTCTGTACTTACGAAAGTGCGTAGAGATTGAGGCAAAAGAAGGATAGAACCTGTCAACGCAATTTCTGAGTCCAACGTCCATGATGGGGCGTTAGGGTCCGAAAACACTCACAGCATACCGTAGGCAAGACCAGTGAGGAGACCTTGCACGAGCAGGAACTGGTAGTACTTTATGCACACGCTTGTCATCATCGTGCTGACAACGAGCAGTATGGAGCCTGGGATAAGGATTACTCGAGGACCATACGCATCGAAGATGCGGCCAAGGATGCCGCCCTACGTGATGACTTCGGCGGGGGTCGAGCGCAGACCTTAGGACATTACTCACCGAAAAATACAATACCCATAGCTGCAGTGATCCTATCCAGGCAATCGTGGACGCCGTCAGGCCCCGTAGCTGGTTTTCAGCATACCAGGTTTCGAAGGCGCCGAAGGCAGTGAGTTGCCCACAGCAGAACAATGCAAGCACCGCACCGAAGACGGTGAGCCATGCCTTCAGTCCACCATCCACACACACAATATCCTCATGCGGAGCTACGAAGGAAGGAGAGCGGCTTTCGAAAGGAGACTTGGGTGCTGGTGTGCCTTGAGAGGAGCTCGCGCATGTCGTCGTTGACTGGGACTCCACAGTCATTTGCTCTTCGAACTTGGGCATCATGAGGAAAGTTCAGAACGAGACTTGGGCGGACGCGGGGTGACTTTGAAGGCCTTTGAAACCCCATGCTGCCGCTAGCCCTCGCCATATAGTCGATGTGTAGCTTCGTGGCGCCCTACGGAGGTGACCTGACGTAAGCCGGATAAGACGTGCATGCCATGAGGATCGAAAAGCACCGCGGTGTGGTAACGTTCAAGTTCGACGTCCGCGGTGAGATGTTCTTCACGGTCATGGGTAATGTGTTCTGCGGAGATCGTGCGACGAAGATGGCGCAAAAGGGATTCGAATGAGCTATGAAGTGAAGCCAAGAGCGTACATTCCCTGCAAAAACTGGGTTTGGCCGATGTCAATAGCGTTAAGGAGTCTCGGCACGGTGTGAACATGAGGGATGAGGATTGGAAGTGCTAATAGGACTGCACACGGATACCGGCTGATCGGCAACCATCATCATGCCTATGCCGTAAACCTCAATGAGGTCCTTCTACAAGCATTTTTCTTCGATACTTGTTCGATCCGTTAACTGAGAACAGATCTTAGCCTGTTCAAGCGTCTGATGTATTGTACGTGCACATCAGCAAGAGCCGCCTTGCATGAAATCTCTGGACCTACCGCTGGACTCATTCCGGCGAAGAGGTGAAGCGGGAGTCACCTGGCTTGCTTGGCTATGCATTGAATGCATTGTTAGTAAACGAAGACTCACCATCTCTTTGAGAAGCCTGTCCTAGCCCACTCGGACTATTCCACAGTGCATGAGGTCTCGGAGAGATAAGTTATAAGTCGGACGGATAAGTTAAATAATGATACAATGGTGCAAGCGGGGTTCTATGGTGCAAAACGTCTGCCTTATCATACGAGGGCCATGGTGCGACGGTTTAAATGAAGCCGCGCCCACAGCAGAAAGAATGATCCCGCCAGATTGGAGACGCCACACAAAATGATCATCCCAGTATAGGAACCATGGCCAGCCTTCAAAAGTGCGCCACCTGCAGGGCCTCCTGCGAGAGCGCTAAGAAGGACGGTGTGAGCGTCCTTGTGTGCAATGGGATGCAACACCGAGGACTTACCCAAACGATATAATACTATAGAGCATGCCGATTCGTGTGCCGATTTTGCCGTCGGGCGATATTTGCGCCACGCATGGGATGATCATAGCAGTGAAGGCGCCGGAGAAGAACCCATAGAGCACAGAGAATACGATGATCGTCGCAAGGGTTTTGGCAAACATCCAAAATAGAAGCGCCAGGAGTGCCATGAGGAATGCACATGGCACAAGAACATTGAATCGCCCTAGAGCGTCTGACAGGAAAGGTGGGGCAAGTCGACCGAGAATGCCGCCGCCGTTCAGGGCTGATAGAATATAAAAGGCCATATCGTCGGATATCGACTTATCCCTCGCGTATTCGGCAATATAAATGAAGGGGATAAAGAGACCTAGGCGGATAGCTTCAGTAAGACCGATGCGACCACAACAGAACCCTACTAACCCAAGCAGATAGCAACGCTGCCTGCGGTTAACAGCAAGAAGGGTATATCCCTCAGTAGTGCAAGGTCAACGAAAGGAGCCTTGGCTTGGGTGGGGGAGCGAAGGCTTGTGACTGTGACGATCGCTACGCAGCAGGCGGCTAGCGAGATCAGTGCAGAGATTCTGACTGCCCAGCCAAAGCCCACTCGCTCGAAGAGATCCCGGAACATGATCGGATATACGACTCCGCCTGGTGGACGGTCAGAATTCAACGCAAAAAAGTTATGCGGAGGACATGACGGACCTACGCCTGACCCTGAAAACGCGATGCCGAGCGCCGTGCCACGGTATTTGTTGAAGTGCGTAGATATAGCAGAGAGGGAGGGGTAGAACCTTGACAGTACTGAATCAGACACGCGAGGACGCCGCCGGAAGGATGACGGACTTACATCATGCCCACGCCGATCCCGAAGAGAACCCCCTGAGCAAGTACATACTGATAAAACTTGGTGCAGAGACTGGTCATGATAGTGCTGAAGACGAGCAGAAGCATCCCAGGAATCATTATAATTCGTGGTCCTTGGGCGTCGAAAACACGTCCAATGATACCGCCCTGGGAAGTGAACGACCATAAGCAACCGGATGTATGCAGTTCGCCATATTCCCGACAGACTTACAGAGAAAAAGAAGAGCCATAACTGCAGTGAACCAATCCAGGCAATCGTGGAAGGTGGCATTTCACGGAGTTGGTGTTCGGAGTACCAGGCTTGAAACGTTCCGAACGAGTTCAACTGCCCGAAGGTACAGAACAACGCAAGAAAGGATCCGACAACGGTAAGCCATGCTCGTAAACCCCCGTCTGGGCAACTACGCGGTGGGCTGGGGCCAGTGATCGGTGGAATCCTCTCGGGATCGGAGCTCTTCTCCGTTACCAGGACATCAGTATCCTGGCTCGGTCTCGCAGGATGGCTTCCAGGCGCTGTCTCCATCGTGGACCGGGGGAAGGGGGGAGGCAAAGTCCGTCAGAAGCCTGGTAAGTGAGGAGGGGTGGAAAGTGGTCAGTATGAGTTCGAGGTATATCATATATGGAATTCGCACAGCAGCATTCTGAGAAGTATTCGGCAACTCTGAAGTGCAGGCAGAAGTTCCTGGCACGGTTCCGCTCCTCGTCGGGGAACCTGTCAGCCGGAGCAAGGACCAGTGCGCAGAATCAGCCCGCCCAGGCAATGCTATCACATGGGCTGTCTTGCATTTGATGCTCATTCCAACGGTGGTTCCTGCGCATTACACCGTAGGGTCCTTGGACAGATCTGCCTCGCTTGGCCACCCTGCTTCGTTCCTGTCCGTCAACCACGGACACTTTGGCAGCCGGCTTGACAGAGTCAAGCAGAATGGACTCACCGCTCGCAGTACGTCCTATGCCGAACCTATGTCGCACATAGTGGCACAGACGACTTGCAGCGGCCCTGATTCAGAGAAGCGAGGTTGGCCGTGTCTGTTCGTCAATAGACGATCCTTTCAGGAAGCGCTCTCAGCTGAACAGTGAATGGCTTATTCGATTTTATTGGGGGTAAGCGCCGAGAAATAACATGCTGGGCAGGCGCGGCGAGGAAGCAGTGGTTGGCGATGTTGATTCGGCTTGAGGACATCGCCGTGGCATCCAAGCAACCGAATTCACGACCCTCGGGATAACTTTGACCATCCTACACCACCGAATGAAACACGGTATTGAAGCTGTTCTGAGAGCCGCCAGGGGCAATGCAACACTGATTACAGGATCATTTACGTGGCATCACAGTGTGTAAACCAAGAGCTGTAATGGTTACTTATGGCTTGTTCGTTCGTCTCGTTCCGGATCATTCCGAGTGATGCGTCGAGGCTTTGCACTCACACGATCCATACGAGATACCTGCACCGTACAGCTTTCTCTGTATTGATAGGATACCAAGTCTGGTGTGGTCTGGATGGCTTTTCCACAAATGGAGGTGAAGAAAGATTTTCTTCCGGACCAACAACGTCCGTATCGCTCTTTGTTGTAGCCCGATTGCATACGATACCATCACAGCTTGTCTACATGCTCACACTGTACATGCGTGCGATAGCGCGCAGAGTTAACAGCCGCCAGTAGTGATACAACCTAGCAAAGCAGCGATACAAACCTGACACCCGAGCGCAGCCCGGTCACCAGTGGTGAACCACCACTCCCCGCTCACAGCCCATATACGCCGCTCTCAATTTGCTTTGTTTTCCCTCCAGGCAGCGCATTTCCACTGTCTGCGGATCGCCTGGCAAGACATCCAGCGCGTTGTCCGTCCATATAACTGGTTCATCGGCCTCACTAGCTCTGCCGGTGTCCACCGTGAAGAACAGGCCCTTCACAGGCTTCTCCACTTGCACGCAAACCTTCTGACCAGCCACTTCGACAGAGAGCCTGGGATCAGGGAAGTCCACATGCCGGAAAGGTTGCGGCCAGTCGGCGTAGCGCGCGAGTGTGTCGCCGGATCCGGGCTCTATGAGGCGCGCGCCGACGACCACGGAGGATGAGGATGTCACTGCATGGATGATCCCTTCTGGAAGCGGGGGACAAGGACACGGTATAGCGAGGAGTTCGGTGCTTTGGTTAGGATATAGAATGGCGTCCAATACTTCGATTTGATTCCAGTCAGAAAGTAAGTCGAAGCATCGGAGCTCGAGTCGTATCTGGCGAGGTTCGAGGGTGCTATTCGTGCCCCACAC
Source organism: Trametes punicea (assembly GCA_025528855.1). Classification (NCBI taxonomy): domain Eukaryota; kingdom Fungi; phylum Basidiomycota; class Agaricomycetes; order Polyporales; family Polyporaceae; genus Trametes; species Trametes punicea. Next base: position 758,942 of record VICQ01000011.1, read on the forward strand.
CTCCAGACTCGCACCGACGGAGCGGAACGCGCCGAACTCGTAGAACTATCCAAAAAAGGCAGAACTCTTCAAAATCTACGCGACACCAGAAAGGCAGGTGACTAGATACCTGCTTAGGGCGGTCGTTGTCCCGGTTTTGCATAACCTAAAGCGCCAGATTCACACCTCGGTCGCGATACGCAGACTGAACATGCTCACGGTTCTCATAATCCCCACTGTGATCGGCTCCAGCTCTCTAGCGATGGTGTAATAGGCTGGCTTCGCACGTCGCTGAAAAAGAGAGAAAAAAAAAAGGAAAATTCAGATTGCCGCTCGTCATTTTCAAAATGCTGGACACACGAAGAAGTCGACAAGTGACCAGGAGATCACAGGCCAGCAGTCGTTGAGCTGCCAGATGAGCGCACCGGCGGTCTGTTTCGTGTCAGGTTCAAGGCAGGGGCAGCACAAACATATATCCTCACAAATTCCTTTCCCCTCCCTCTCCACTCACGCCTCCACGTCCTGTATGCCAGACTCACCGCCTCGGACTGCATGATCTGAGTGTTGTAGATGTGTCTGTAGCACGTCGCGTGTGAGCCTCCGCCGACTTGCCTGTAATCGCAGCTGACTGGACTGACGTCTCGAGATCGCTTTTCAATCTGAAGTTCTCGTTCATAACGATAGCAAAGCGTCGCTCATGACTCCCCGCACGATTGTGCTGTGCCATGAGCCTTGACTGGGCCCAGCGCTCCTTGGTGTTTCCATCGAGCCAGTGATCGACCGTCTTGACATCCGGGAATGACGGCATCCCAAACTCGCTGCGACGTCCGACACATAACACGTCAGTCAGTAGTCTGCCAACACGAAACATACGTTGTTGCATGTTGTTGCAGGGGTGCCTGGACAGAGAGGGCATACCTGACGAACCGCCCGTTCCGGAACGTGTACTCCTGCCAAGGCCTTTCCTTGCCCGCCCAGATGTCCCACTGGTGTATGTCACCGACGGTAGGATCTGCAGTGTCCCAACCCTGTCCACCATACGGAGATCCCGGATGATACGGGATCGGGGGATCACAGAGCCGAGTGACGACAGATGGCAGGACGTGCTCATATATCAAGCGCGCAGGTAGATCAGAGACGTCTGTGATTGCACGTCGCTGTCAATTCATCATATCGGAGGACGGACGGAGAGATGCGACACACCGCCCCATTGAAGCACTTGCTGATAGTCTGAGATAGCCGTGAACATTTCGGAGAGTCATGCCAAATGTGCGGACGCACCTTCGTTGTTTCCGCAAAATAGCGCGATCGATGGGTGGTGTCGTAGTCTAGATACGTTGTCCTCGGCTTCTCTCTTCACATTCTCCACGAACTCGGCGTGTGCGGGATAGACCCCACATGCGAATTGGAAGTCTTGCCAGACCAGAATGCCAAGCTCTATGATTCAGGCAAACCCGAAGATGAACGAATAAGCAAATCATCCAATATGAAATGGCAATGAATATATGCATACCATCGCAGATGTCGTAGAAGCAGTCTGGTTCATACACGCCTCCACCCCATAGTCGGATCATATTCTGGTTCCCATCACGCAAAAGAGTGAGCCAAGCCCTATAATCTTCGGGACGCAATTGGGTCAAGAAATTGTGTCCAGGAATCCAGTTGGAGCCTAGCGCATGAGTGTTGACGGCGTTCATGAGCTGTGAACCAGAGGAGGAGGTGAAGACCTTACCTCCCATGAACATACGGACGCCATTCACTTGGAACAGGAACGTGGTTCCTGTGCCATGGCGATCTGCCTCCCGTAAAGGCTCCTGGACAAGTTCTACAAGGCGGAAGCCGACCCGCTGCCTCTGAAAGTCCAGGAGTATACCATCCTGGTGGACCAGTTACTCAGGCCATGCCGTGGTACGCTGCAACGGCCCACCTACCTTTGTCGATATCGACACTTCCACATCATACAACTCTTGCGACCCGTAGCTTACGGGCCACCACAGCTGCACACTCTCCTTCAATTCCCAACTTACGATCCCAGCGTGCTCTTGGATTTGGCGACCACTGCTTTGATCGTACTGCGGGGTAACCTGCCCTTCACGCAGGACGGCTCCGTGACGGTTCTTCAGCACGACTTTGGCAGAGTCAACCATCGACAGGATCCCAGTCAGCGTCAGGTCCACTTTGAGGGCTCGCGCGAGATCCGGTGCAGGAGATACCATCGCGTGCGTATTGATCGACTCTATGCGCGCTTGGTAGGATAGCAATTTGATAGGGCGATATGGACCGCAAGTCATGAGCTCAGGACCCTGTTCCACCGCTGTAGGGTCAATCCCTTACCTCCGCTCAGAGGTGACGGGGTTTGTACTCACCCAGTCCCACCTGTGCGATGTTCAGGCTAAGTTACTAATTGTTCGGCTACAAAGCGAGACTGACCTCCAGTCATACTGCGCTTTGCGGACATATACCCGGCTGGGATCTCCGAGATTGGTGGAGCCCGCTCGTACGCGCCCGTACTGCTGTTCCAACGCTTTCGCGACGAGCTTGGCTGATCGGAAGTGCAGGAGGAGCACGTTCTCTCCACTTGTCAGGTCCGATGCGGTCAGCGGTATCTGTTGCCTCGGCCTTCGTTAATCTCTCCATGAGGCTGAAATGAGAGCGAAAACGAATACCGCGTAGGTGCGAAACATGTTATCTGCGGACAATATCTTGACTCGATTCTGCAAAAAGTATGATCAAGATGATCCCGACAGTCTAGTGCAGCCGCTACAAACCAAATACACATCGCAGAACGTATCCAGGCCTTCGAAGATCAGTGCATGGGCCTTGTTGCCTTCCTCGGGCCTGATTTCGAACTTCGTATGATAGAGCCATTCGCGCTCTCCTACCCCTGAAATGCAAGATTTGACGACTGAGTGCGTTCACCATCGTACCAAGCTCAGTGTCCGCGCTCACATTGGACCTCGTGTTCGTTGAAACCTACGAAAGGGTCGGGTATGCGGCCCGCCTTGATCAGCTCGACGTGTATCTCGGATGGGAAGGAGCTCGCAGCGGCCCAGCCCGGCTTGACTTCTACACCAGCATCACCTCTATCCTGCCTGAAGGCATCGATCTCATCTACTACTGACGAGATCGAAACGTCGCGCTCCTTCCAGTACCAGGATCGGTCGAGGCAAGTGGTTTGGGCCTGCATGGCGAGAGGTGACAAGCCTTGGCTGTCGCTGATCTAGCATGTCTTAAATATCATCTTCAGGTCCTGAAGGCTGTAGTCTCGAGGAAGAATGAAAATAGAACGAGACCTGAGACTGACTCGCGACCTAAGATTCAGCACATGGGACCTCTCTGAACGGGCACCGGACCGAGGGGACGTGTGCCAGACACTGGTGTACTCGGAGAATTACCGGTCTATTGGCAGCAGCGTCCAACGACTGTCGAACATTGTGGGCGCAGTGCGCACAGGAAGTAATGATACCTGAGACAGAGGGGACTATCAGGTGGACGTGACGCCACCGCAGTGAGGGGGAATGCAGAGAACTACAAGTTTCCAATAGTGGCATCCTGGTGGGTGCATGACAACGAGTGATGCAACTCACAATGTATTCTATTCCAGCTCTGAAAACAGGTACCGCTACAAAGGTCTACCTTTGAAGGTATGGCAGAACGGCATGTCCTCCCCTGCTCTCGACCCGTCCTTCACCCAGAGCAAACTCTAAAGTCGCCAGACGCGTCGCATGCCGCGCCACCCCCTTTGGAGGAGCAACGCGGGATGTCAGGGTAGAGCCAGCTGAGCCGGATGCTCTGCCCAGGGAATGAGGCACCGCGGAGGTTGACAGCGTTCAGCGAGCCAATAGACCTGGGCACGAAAAAGTTGTTGAGGAAACAGTCGGAGCGCGCGCTTCGCGATTTAGTACATTCGGAAGTGCGGTCACGTGCTGTCGATCTGATGTTACCCCGTCTTGCACGCACAGGGCAGCAGATCGCTTGTTGTCTATTGACGACAGTGACCATGGCGGCGTCCTTGTTCGTCGGCGCACATATGCTGTTTCTCACCTCAGTTGCACTGCACAGAACGTCCTTGCTTGTTCTGTCCTGCGAATACTACGCCAAACGAGCACCGTCCAGGAAGAAGGCGCGTGGCCGACCTCGAATCTACCCTGGAGGTTTCTCACCAGTGCAGACTGTTTGCACTTTCGAATCTTTGTTTGTCACGAACAAATATTCCGTGATCAGGTAGGCGAGAGAGCGCCTCATACCTCCGTCACGGTCGCGCGGCGTCAGGACATCTGAGTCTTCTCTCCGACAAATACATAGCTTGCCAGCGTGCGCGATTGATTTACCATTGACCAGCACACAATGTTCTCGAAGAGTTGCTGGTCGAGGGGCAGGGCTATGGTTTACCAAGAGCTCGACAATTCGGACTCATATGTATATGACTGCAGTGTAACCCTCCTGGTCTTCTTGAGACTGCTGCGGTACTCTTGCGCCATTCGCTCCTCTCGCCATATCAACTCCCTCCAGAGGGGCCATACGTACCCGCAACTTTCGCTCCAGCTTATCATCCTGGACTCTACGAGCTGTGATACCTGCATCGTCTCCGCTCACCAACGGTTGCCACGCGCGACCATTGCTCTTCGACCTGGACTTCGCGACATAGCCTCGTGTCGCGTGGTCTTTGTCTTCCATACACGAAACTTGCACCGGATACTCGGAGCCAACAGGCATTGTCCTCGCTGCTTTATAATCGCTCTCAATTCTATCTCATCGCAAGCCAGCCTTTCATCTGTCCTGTACTCCTTCCCCCTTGTCCGCGCATCACGTCGCACGTTCGCAAGCCTCTCAGCATTCTCGCAGGCTTGATCACAAAGCGGAAAGCAGGCCGCAGTCAACGATGTATACCAATATCGACTTCGCGATCGCCACTGTGAAGGGGCGTGGAGAGGAGCTTACCGTGCCCAACGTGCTCGCGGCGTACATGCAATGCGTCGCCCCGCATGTTACCCCCGAGGACGCAGCAGACTCGCACGCACTCGCGAAGGCGGCCATGTTGTCGTTTGAGCGTGCTATGGACAAGTACCCCGCGCCTGCTCCCCCGCGCCTCGTTGCGTCGAAAGGCAATAAGGCGAAGTCTGTCCGGAAAGAGCATCCCGACAGCGAGGTAGAGGCGAAGTCTGTTGAAGGAGTCGAATGCGCACCGTGCAGCCGGCCATTCTGCGCCGAAGTCGCGCAGCTGCGGATCGAGTATCAGAGGTCGATGTGGCGCGCGTCGGAGGGGAACGCTAACAGGTGCACCTGCCCGTCTTGCGGCTGTTTGGTCAAGGTGCGCAGCGATCAAGTGAGGAAGCTGCCTTCCGACGGCGAGGACGACGGTGTGGGATGGAGCGCCGCTGCGCCTGGGCGAGATCGCCGTTCTCGTGAGTGTCTCCCATAATGCGCTGGTACAGCATGGATATTGATTTGATGCGTGTGTTCTCACTTATAGGCAAGACGAAGAAGGTGATCAAGAAGAAGGCTCGTGCGGTGCAGAACGATCCGTACGCGCCGTCGACAAGCAGGGCCGCTATCTAGATAGGACGCTGCCATGAATTTCTCCTCGTTTGATCGTTCTACATACGTGAATCTGTAGTCATCGTCGTCTCGTGTCTCCTTTGTATTGAGTGCCAGTCTCCTTGTTGTATCAGTAGCTCTAGTCTGTCTCTCGACCGACTCATGACTTTCCGGTCTTCGTCGTCCTCGAGCACGTTCGCCGGGGCCGCCTCCAAGATGAAGCGCGTTCGCCGGAGCGCCCCCATCCGGAGTCGGCGATCGCTGATCAGAGTATGGGCGCTTCTCTGCCTTGAACTGGAAATGACATCACCCGGGCCTCGCGCATTCGTGCTCCAAGACGCACGGCAAACGCCCTCAAAATCCCCGTCCACACCGCAATGCGTCGCTCAAATTTCCTTTGCTCTTCTTTCCCGATGCCCTCGAGCAAGAACGCACCGCCGCCGCCGCTCCCCACCGTCGCCGCGCACGCCGCTGCGTCCTCGGACGCCGCTTACCCGTTTGCCACCAGTCCCGGCTCCCGGCGTGGCCGCGCGTGGATCACCAACGGGTGTATACGGACCACCATCTCCTTGGTGGTCATCGCTGCCTACTTTGCGTGGACCTGGCCATGGTATCTCCAACATGGCACACAGCCTGGCTCAGATCTGCCCGAAGGGAGCTGGAGCGCGGCTCTCTCCGATGAATCTGTCCCTCAGAGTCAGAGGTCAAGCGGGAAAGTGGTCGATCTCGACCTCGGCGCCGAGGGCATCGTACGCGCGCCGCCGCTCGGGGTACCGAAGAGTCTACGGACCAAGTGGGCGCAATACTCGCCATGGCACCCGTTGGACAAGTACCACGCACCTCCGGCGGGCTGTAATATCACTCAGGTGAGTGACCGGTCACCTATCTGCTCCCTTCAGATATGTGGAAGGTGCGCCCTGGATTTTCGCTCCTAGCAGGCGGACAGGGTGTGCCACTACCAGTTGTATTCATGGTCGTGTGAGCAGGATGGCGAGTCGTGATTGGTGCCCGTTGGCGCATCCCAAAGACGCGCGAACGGAGCACCGAAGGTTTGTGAGAAGCGAGTGTGCTCTCACGCTTCCCAGACTCGTGATCCTCTATCATGCACCTTCAGCCCACCGATCTTGTATCCCTGAACTATATTAACATTTCACTGGACAGGTCAACATTGTGCGTAGTGTCGTCGCAACGTCTCTATCTGGATTTTTGTTTCAACATTCTGGCATTCCATGTAGCTACAACGCCACGGAGCGCGCTATCCGAACGCAGAAGATGGCGAGAATTACTCAAAAGCTGTCGAGCACCTCTCCTCTGCCGATACATTCAAGGATAAGCGTCTCAAGTTCCTCGAAGAGTACGAGTACGACTTAGGTGCGGACGACCTCGTTCCCTTCGGCGCGGCGCAGTATGTAGGAAATGATGTCAAAGCATCTCGGAAAATTGATTGATTTGGATTCTTAGGACGTTCGAAGCAGGGCAAATCGCCTTCAGGAGATATCTGCATCTCATCAACACGACTCAGATACCATTCGTTAGGGCCGCAGGTGCTCCGAGGGTCATTTCTACTGCCACGAACTGGACAGTAGGTTAGTGTATTTCACATACCGACTCCGAGAGCTCTTCCTAATTGTTTATCTAGGTTTCGCTGCTGCAAGTGGCCAACGCTACCAACCGTACCTCAACGTCATCATCTCCGAAGAGGTACGCCTGAGCGGAGCATGATGATCATCTATCCTTGCTGATATCGTGAAGTACAATAATACGCTTAACAACGACTGCCCCAATGCAGGCGACGGTTCTCGCGAGATGGACATCTGGTTGTCTGTCTTCGCGCCCCCGATCGCGAAGCGGCTCCTCAAGGGTGCACCAGGCGCTGACCTGACCAACGAGGATATCTTCAACTTGATGGCCATGTGTCCCTTTCACACGGTCGCGAAGGAGACAATGAGTCCCTTTTGTGCGATGTTCACTGAGGACGACTTCCGGGCGTTCGAGTACCATGGAGACCTTGAGAAGTACTACAAGACTGGGTAAGTCCGCTATTTTGACTGTCTTATTGTAGAGGAAGCTTACGCAGTGTGACTAGGTACGGCGAGAAATTGGGTCCCATCCAAGGTGTCGGCTACGTGAACGAGCTTCTCGCGCGCCTAACTGGAAATCCCGTGGAGGATCACACGACACATAACTCGTCGCTCGAGTTCCCGCTTGACCGCACGGTCTACGCTGACTTCACGCACGAGAACCTGATGGTCGCCGTCTTCGCCGCGATGGGGCTGTTCAACGTCACGGAGCCGCTCGACCCGCGCCACCTCCCGCCTCCTGACCACGAAGACCCAAGCGGACAGAGCTGGATCGCGTCCCGTATGGTGCCGTTCTCATCGCGGATGGTGACCGAACGGATGACATGCGTGCGCACAGAGGAACATGGGAAGCAGAAGGAGGGGACCTACGTTCGCGTGCTGGTCAACGACGAGGTGCAGCCCCTCGACTTCTGTGGAGGCGGTGAGGATGGATTGTGCGAGCTTGAGAAGTTCGTGGAGAGCCAGGAGTACGCGAGGAAGAGCGGGAATGGAGACTTCGAGCTGTGCTATGGGTGAGAGCTACCCTGCGGGCTTGGCATTTCACGGGAGGAGAGGAGGGTACCTACGAGAAGACACGACATGATACGACTGCGAGGATCTGCTCATGAAATAGTCAGTCACAAAGTGAGGTCAAGTTCGTAGATATTTATCCGTGATTTTCGATTTCCTTCCAAAGAAATCATGCAACCTTTCCTACATATACTGCATGTCAGCCACGCTCTCGACCAATGCTACGCTGGTTGTTTGAACGAGATTGGGATCAAGCAGCGCCAAAACACTGGGTACGTTTGAGGACGATTGGCGTTTCGGGGCGGTCGCACGGCCGGCACGGCGAAATTCTCAGCCCCGTAACAGGCCAGCAACGCTCTTGCAGAAGGTACGATTTTCAGCTAGATAGCCTTGAAGGGCGCAAAAGGCCAGTGAAAAGGTTACCTTGAACTATCCTTTCACAATTGGTTTGTCCTGTTCGGAGGTAGAACAATCCGCTTTGCCCGCCGTGTCGCGTCGATGAGTGGAGGGCGGACACGCTCACGTGCGCCATGGTCACGATCAGGTGCGTATGTGACGCTACGCGTCGTGCGGAGGACTCGGATTCGACTCGGATTGGATCCTTGCGTCCTCCTCTGATAATAGAAAGTAGTACTGGACGACGGATGCGGCTTATAACTATAGCGAGAGGGGGGCAGCCAAATTTTTATAACCTTGCGTAGGCTCTCTAGTCCCCCGACCGGGGCTTCGAACCATTCAACACTTGCTCATGGCCGCTGTGGTACCGCAATCCTGATCGCAGTTCGCATCGCCGACTTAGTCTCGGTCATGGGTCCAGGTGAGTTGGCCAGATTTCTCACTCCATTATTCTGTGGCGTCTGATTCCATCTCAGCGGGTATGCTAGTTCTTACGTTCCGTTCATCCGGCTGACGCAACTCAAAACCACAGAATCCCCCGGGCGGTAGAGAGGTAGCATCTACCGTTATCGATCTCCCAGGGCCAAGTGCGTGGTGCTGTAGCGTCTTCAGTGTTATAGAGCCGTCGTACCCAGGGAATTTGTAACTGGCCGGGTTCCCCGCAACTCAAATTCTGTCTGGCGGAATCATCAACGTCATCTGAGCTCTGCACATTCCTCTTGTCTGGTGCCGTAGGCATGTCGCTCGGTATGCCGAATGCGCCATACCGCAAGCTTGGCGACCACAACGTGTGGATTGCGCATCTGCACTTAGCCTCATTCAGGTACGTACCGCAATTCCCAATGCATACGTCACCGCGATTTCAATGCCACTTCCAGGCAAGGAAGACATTAGGTTTGCGAGACAAGGGGCGCATCTGACGTGCACGCTTGACATGGGCAAGGACTACAAACCATTGCGATTAATCACACTGACGTGCGGGTGCTTTGGGTCCGGTATCCGTTGAGCGCGCGGACTTCGTCGAACGGCTTATAATGACCCTCCATCCCAGCCCTTGCACGCCATCGCAGCACTCCCTCACTCTCATTAGAGATCTCAACTGCCGCGGAGAATCAACAAGCCATGTCTGTCAATGTTACCTTGCCGCAGAAAGATAGAGGCTACATCCCGATCTCCGACCATGGCCTGTGAGCCTCAAGGTGCATTATGATCGTGTAGGAGTCAGCTCGCTCACCGAGTTCGTTCCAATAGAATTGGAAATTTGCGCACGGCGGCGCTGGTGAGTACTGTGCGGTACATCTTGAGGAGTGCTTTTGACGATGCCTCCAGATCAGCGTGGATGGCTCTGGTAAGTCTCTCCCCCGGTCTGCCAGATGAGCCACGACGGAAGTGGCGCATATGCGGCGTGCACCCCGGTTGCATACCGACGACGACAACTGGGACTCGTTTTCGCCCGCGCTCATCTGAATCATTTTCTCCTTTTAGTTGAGAGCTACTGCGTACCCGACTTCGATTCTCCGTCCATCTTCGTCCGGATTCTCGATAAGGACAAGGTGCGAGAGCTCGTCAGGTATAGCATCATCACGAAGGTACTAAGGTGAATAATAGGGAGGCCACTTCTCAATCAACCCTACGAAGCCCTTCACGACCAAGCAGAATTATCTGCCTGAATCGAATGTGAGCTGCCTTCGGTTTGATCACTCGTTCGCTCGTATCATTGACCTGCGCAAGTCCTGAGAACGAAGTAGGATACTCTACGCCGCAGCTTGAAGCATGTCGACACTAACCTCTGAGCAGATTTCTGCAAGAGGACGCAGTCGCGATGGTCACCGGTATTTGCCGTCACCCCTGCCGACGATCGTTTTACCGATCTTCTTCTCGACAGATTTCATGCCGTGGCACCCGAAGATTAGGGAGAATGATGATCCTCTCCCATGGCTGATTCGACGTGTGGAGGCGCGTCTCAGATCGAGCCAGCCTATGCCGGTTCCTGCTAATTGACTATCGGTTCTCATGGGGCAGGTCATACGCGGCTCGATGGATTTACGCCTCGAATGCGCTCCTGCGTTCAATTATGCGCGCTCGGCGCATACCACTTCCATCGTGTTCGATGACGGAGTCGTCGACGAAAACGGTGAGACCCCGAAGAAGGCGCAGTTCCGCTCTTCAGAGGCGAAGCTCGACCTTGACCTCCGTTATGTCACCGAATCCACGCTCAAGGGTATACCCGAGCCGGAAGTTCAGCTCAATCGTCTGGATCTGAGCTCGAAGGGGCATAAGGGTCCCGGAGTCTGGTCCAAACTGAGCCTGTTGGAGGGCCAGGCCGTGACATTCGTGCTGATGCCGCCAAGCGGGCCATCGTATCCCGCGCTCACGAAGGTATGACTTCTGAGCATTGCGATCACAGCATGGCCTTCAAGTGACGTCGCTGAATGTCCGCTCAGGAGGTCCTCCGCAACCTATTCAACGTGCGAACTGCCTCCTCAGCTTGCTGATTGTCTGCCTTGCTGAAGTCTTACGTGTCTTCCGCTAAATCTAGTCAACAAACAACCACTGGAAGTCGTGGATCAGGCGCTCTACTTATAAGGGCTCCTGGAAAGAGGCCGTGCTCCGGAGTGCTCTCGCGCTTAAGTTGTTGATATACGAGCCAACAGGTGCGGTTGTCGCAAGCCCCACATTCAGCCTGCCAGAGACGATTGGCGGCACCAGGAACTGGTAGGTTCATCCGACTGTTACCCGGTTGAGCGCTGTCCCTCCCAGCTCACGCTTCACTTGCAGGGATTATAGGTAAGCATCTAGAGCTAGCTTGGACATGTCATGGACTGAGTAGATGCGTTGCAGAGCGTCGTGGATCCGTGACTCCTCTTTTACATTGCACGCACTCATCCGGCTTGGGTTCACGGAGGAAGCGCACGGTAAGTTCGTCGTGCTGAGGCCCCTTGAGATTCTGTGGAGATAACGGGGCGATGTGGAAGCATACATGGAGTTCATCTTCGATCGTATCATGGAGTGCAGCGACGGCTCCCTCAAAATCATGTATGTTCGCAAGAATTAACGCCTTACTTCTGCCCACATTTATCTCTGTTATTTGCAGGTACACAATTCACGGTGAGTATGGCATCTGCTCCAAGTCGACGCATGCATCAGACTGAAGGGATCGTCCAGGTACCACGGACTTCCCGGAAGAAGAATTGAACCACCTAGACGGATATAAAAGTTCCAGGCCAGTCCGGTACGACCTGTTCCTGTACCATGCCACACATTCGCATTAATACCTTCTTTGGCAGCATTGGCAACGGCGCAATCGACCAACTGCAGCTCGTGAGTCCGCCAAGTGCTAGGACAGATGGCATGACCGCTCACCAAAATGCATCTCTAGGATATATACGGAGAGCTGTAAGTGACGAGACCTGAGCTCGTGAATGTCGCGTCTTGACGGCGCCCGGCGTTGATAGCTTGGACTGTATATACCTTTCGCAGAAAGTACGTATGCCATCTGATAGTCGTGTTTCCTTCATTGCTCATAGTCATTGTAGTACGGGCGACCGCTGGTAAGTGCTTGACTGCAACCAACTTTACTCATCGCTGTTCACTCCTTCAGAGTCTCGCAGTCTGGTGAGACGGGATTTCCTAGTCCGTTTTTGTGTGGTACATCTAATTCATATCATTCGCATCCGCCGCAAGGAACAAAGTCAGAGAGATGTGAGTGTTCCGACAGGCTGAGGCGAGCTAATAGCATCGCTCAACCACCTTGCAGTATCAACTGTACGCGTCAATGTCAGAAGTCCCTACCATGCTGATATCCATAGGCAATCCCCAGACGTGGTCCAGAATACGGACACGCCGGACGTGTACGTCGTCATATCTCCGACCTTACGTTCTCCGATGCCGTGACGCACTCACGCCCTTTGCGCTGCCAGGTCGATCTGGTCAGTAATTCATCAGTAGAGCACTAAACGCGAGATGCGTTCTCTGAGGTCGCATTGGTCTAACAGGGAGCCTCGCGGAGGGAACAAGAATTTCACGGTAAGATAGTGCTCATCTCTACCACAATTCTCATTTGCATACGATCCACATCGCAGTACTCGAAGGTATGTCAGAGCATCTACTCCTACCGGACCGGCGGCTTGAGCCACTGATGAACCCACGCAACAGGTCATGATGTGGTAAGTCCGTTACCAAACTCTAATTCACTACGTCCATCGCGTCGACGTCGTATGTAGGGTCGCCATAGACAGAGGTACGACCGAACCTCAGTAACGCGGTTCTCACATTGATAATCTGTCTTTCCAGGCATTCGCCTTTCAGAACAACGCTCCCTGCCATGCCAAGAACGGGCCTTTTGGTATCAAACCCGAGACGATCTGCGCGAGAAGATCGCTTATAACGCGTGGGACGAGGCTGGCGGTTTCTTTGCGGAGACATATGAGCAGCCTCATGTTCTGGACGCGGCTCTTCTGATCATGCCCATCGTCTTCTTTGCGTCGCCTGTGCGTCAGGTCCTATCATCTGAAGATGGGTAAGTGGAATCAATACTGACGGACAACCATCGAGCAGACGGACCCGCAATTCCTGAGCACCCTCAATGCTATCCTGCGTACTCCGGAGAACGGGGGACTGACGGTTAACGTGAGCGTTGAACGCCACGGTTGTGCCACCAGATTGTTTAATTGCCTTGCACAGGGCCTTGTGTATCGTTATGACACCTCGAACACCGATGACGGGTTCGAGCAGGAGCCCGAGGGCACATTCTCTCTCTGCACGCTCTGGTGCGCTCTTTGCCTTCCATTTTCCTCCTGAACAGGGTCAGGCTCATGTAAGAGACGATGCAAAGGTGCGTGGAGGCCCTGGCCAGAGCAGGACGATTCGACGAGGCCAGGCTCGACGAGGCTGTGACAATGTTCGAGGTGCGTCGTTGTCCTAACTTGTCTGCCCTCCGGGCTCAGGTGTCATTCGTGCATGTAGGACTTTTTGCAGTACTCGAACCACGTCGGCTTGTACACAGAGGAGATCTCACCTGCGGGTGTCGCGTGCGTGTGCTTCCCCTCTACCTCAGGTGTATAAATAGCTCATGGCAACCACACATTCTGCGTATGAATGTAGCCTCGGGAATGCTGTCCAAGGACTTACGTATGTCCAAACCTACACTATCAATTTCGGCGACTTAATGACTCCTCTTCTGCGCAACCTCTAGCCATATCAGTCTCATCTCTGCCGCGTCCAACCTCTCGCGCATTCTGTCCAAAGGCAGCATACACCTGTGATACGGTTTGCTCTGGTCTATACACGAACAGAACGATCTCTTGTACACCAGTTCTCGCAGGGACATCCCGATGCGAATGTCTCCTATGTATCGAATCTCTACGGTGCAATGCTACCGTTGTGAAAGCACGCAGGTCCGACCTGCGTGCTTTCACAACGGTAGCATTGCCTCTGCCAGGTAAGCAGAGCGCTTCAAGGGAAACGGCCATGCTCCGCCGGATACCCGGTCATCTCGCAATTCCTCTCGCAGATATCACTGCATACGCGTTCAGGCAGATTGACCCCAAGATCAGGCGGAAGTATCTAAGACTAAGCAGGCCCAGTTCGTATCTTTAGGATACGATCCTTGTGTCTCGGCGAAGACCATACAGTATCCAGCGAGTAATAAGTCGGTAGGATTGCGCTATACCTGAGTGCGCAAGGGTTGTCTGGCTCCAACCAGAGAAGAGTACCAGAGGACCCGGAGGGCCGGGGGGGGGGGACCGACCGTAGCGAGACTTGACAACCGGAGCTGTTGAGTGGCGAATGCATGGCCTGCCTTTCCGAGGGTGACAGCTTGAATATCTCACGTCTGGCTACTCTTCAAGCTTGAATTCGTTGCTTCGCTGTTCCAGTGGCGTTATGGGAAAATCTCGTGGTGCCCATGCACATCCGTGCAAGTCAGCAATCGTGCACTGCAAAAGCGTCGAAGGCAGCAGCAAGAAGATCCGGGAGAAGCGTCCTATCTCATGACTTGATGATTGGTAACGGGGTAGCACCTTCCACGCTGCATGGTTGACGCATTGTCATTAGGAGATATGGGTGGATGTTACGTGTCCAGATTTTGAGTCACCGTACTGTATCCGAGCTTGAGAAGGCTGACTGGTCTCTCTGACATAGCAGATAGTCCCGGCTGCCTTCGTGTAGCATGTGCCTTTTGGCGCTAGCAAACATGCAGCAACCATGATGTTAAGGGCCTCGGAGATGCAGTGGAAAGGCGTATGCCAGCCAGCTGAGTGTGTGTGGGCAGTGGCAGGAAACGCGCACAACGCGATGTAGGCACGGTCACGTGCGTTGATCGGCTAGCATTGCGTCACACGGTGAGCGCGTCTGCCCGTCGCCGCCAAGGGCTTTATATCTCCATCTCGCACTGCCTCTTCATCACCCTCGTTCACGCTATCAACCCCTCGTCCTCTCCTGTCTTTGACGTCGGAATATTGTACAACCGCTGAATCCCAGATGATGAACGTCACGCAACCTCTGAAGGACAGAGGATACATTCCTCTCGCCGATCACGGCTTGTGAGATTCATTCCCTTCCAGGAAAGGCTGCCTTTTCACCTGCTACGGCAATACGCAGGATTGGCAATCTTCGTACTGCGGCTCTTGTAGGTTGCCACGACCACCATGTAGAGCTACTGACTATAATCACTGACAGATCAGCACGGATGGTTCTGGTAAGTAACCGTCCTCCCTTCCTGCAGGATCGAATGTGGTAGATGCCCAAACCGTTCCCTGCGTGTGGATACCTGCGGCCGTGCACTGTTTGTCCGAGGCGTATCCTTCTATGTTTGCCTTCCACAGTCCCATATCTTTGCTGACGTTGTTGACGATAGTCGAGAGTTACTGCGTACCTAACTTTGATTCCCCGTCTATATTTGCCCGTATCCTCGACAAGGACAAGGTAGGGCATAGTGCGGTATGTCAAAGTTCTTGACGTTGAGAAGCAGAACAGGGAGGCCATTTCTCCATTACGCCTACTACCCCATTCACGACGAAGCAGAGTTACTTGCCTAATTCGAACGTGAGCTCTTCCGCTTGAATGGCTGCTTCAGTCTCATCTCGCCGCCAGATATTGCAAACCAAGTATGCGTAATTCTTTCAACAGCATTCTCCTTAGTCTGATCGAATCTTGAGATACCTGAATGAACAAGGGGTGGCGACTGTCACTGGTGAGACGCGTCGCGGACGGTGCCTACTATTCTGCTGACCTACTTTCAGATTTCCTGCCTCGTCAACCGAGCAGTGCTAAAGCCCGTCCTCTCCTTGCGTGGTTGATTCGACGTGTTGAGGCATGTCCAAGCCACCCTCGGCGTCATGATACTGTCTTCATGTGCATCAATGCAGGTGATTCGCGGTTCTATGCCTCTGCGCGTCGAATGTGCCCCAGCGTTCAACTATGCACGCTCGTCGCATACTACTGAGATTCTTCTCGATACCTCCGTCGCACTTTCACTAGCACCTGTGCCTAGAAACTCTCACAAGAAGGCACTCTTCTCTTCTTCGGAGGCGAACCTCAATTTGGACCTGCGATACATAGCGGAGTCCATCCTAGATAACGTTGCGGATCCAGACGTCCAGCTACGTCTTTTGGATCTCAGTGAGAAGGGGCACAAAGGGCCCGGAGTATGGGCCCATCTGGATTTGAAGGAGGGCCAAGTCGTGACTTTTGTTCTGAGAACTCCCCCGGACGTGCAGCTGCCCCCGGAGGCGCATCCTTCACACGAGACCGCTGAGAAGATGGGCATCCCGTACGAGAGTAAGTGCTTCGGCAGAGTCGCTAAACCGACTGCAATTCATACTGAGAGTTGGATAGAGCTCGTCGCCGGTGCCTCGACGCTGCGGCCACCGGACGACCCGATCCTCACCAAGGTCAGTGCAATGTCACATTCAATGTGCACCAGATGTTGAAACGCGATACAGACGCTCCTTCGTGACCTCCTTGACGTGCGGATTCCTTGCTTCTCTGTGGATAGCCCATTGAAGGCCCTTCTTCATTACTCTATCTAGCAAACAAATGCATACTGGAACGCATGGATCGGGTGCTCAACGTACACTGGCTCTTGGAAGGAGGCAGTCAACCGCAGTGCGCTTGCTCTCAAGTTGCTCATCTATGAGCCAACGGGTGCAGTTGTTGCGAGCCCTACGTTCAGTCTACCGGAGTACATCGGCGGGACTCGGAACTGGTGCGTAGTCTCTCAGGCCACGTCTTGAAGATGCGTTAGACATTGACAAGGAGGGGCCATCAACAGGGACTACCGGTAAGCTCGCGCATAGAGCGAGAGTACATGTTGAGGTTCCTAAGGCGTTTGATGCAGGGCTTCCTGGATCCGTGATTCCTCATTCACGCTGTATGCCCTCATCCGGCTTGGATTCACCCATGAAGCGAATGGTCCGTCCTTCATATGACACAACTTGACCGATCGAACCAACGCTTTGCAGCATACATGGAGTTCATTTTTGAACGCGTACGATCGCGTGACCCTGATGGCTCGCTGAAGATCATGTACGTTTCGTAAAGTCTCTTCTCTGGTTGTGTTACGTTTACTGTATTCTCGCAGGTACACTATCCACGGTGAGTGTAGGCGACATTCGCATCTAAGCAGATGAGCTGAGTTACGGGCCAGGTGAGAAGGAGTTCCCGGAAGAGGAGCTCACGCATCTAGACGGACATAAAGGCTCGAAACCTGTTCGGTAAGTTTCAGGTCCCAATGCGTGCAATTTGCCCCGATTTCTCATCATACTTCGGTAGCATCGGTAATGGAGCAATAGACCATGTGCAGCTAGTAAGTCCGTGTCAACAGCGAGGCAGGCCTAGTTGCTCATGATCGCACGACGCGTCCAGGACATTTATGGAGAGTTGTGAGTGTCATACCGGACGTGGCATTTAAGGTATGCGACTCACTATGTCTCAAGGATGGATTGTATCTATCTCTCCCAAAAGGTATGTGTACTCTGTGTGCCTCTTCTCTAGTCAATTTGACTGACATAAGAGAGTAGTATGGCCGACCGTTGGTACGTGTTTCCTCGTTGTACGCTACCCGTCGTCACGCTCAAGCTTCGAATGAAGGGTTACGATACTTGGTGAGCTACTAGATCGACAACAATTGGCGGCGATGATGCTAAAGTGATCTCCATAGGGTTGCAATCAGAGACATGTAAGTCCGATCTCACAGTGATTCCCGATGTAAGCTCATCTATCACTTCACAGTGTAGACTGTCAGGCACTCTGCAGTACTTGCGTTAGCGTGTTGAGCTGACCTATGCAAACCGGTAGATGTCATCGCTCATGTGCATGACCCGGACTTGTACGTGGCTACTTCACGGAACCGTGATCTCTGTGTTATGACCACTAATGTGCTCGTTCCTCGTTCTTCTTACACACAGATCAATCTGGTCAGTGAGCTGTCGGAAAGGTGCTATATACGGGACAGGCTCTCTGAACAAGAATGTACACGGCAGGGAGGTCCGCAACCGGCATAGACACTTCACGGTACGTCGTCTCTCCTTTGAAACTGGACTGGACACATCTGAGTTCGATGTTGTGACTGCAGTACTCCAAGGTGAGCATGACGGGACTCGCACAATCGTGTAGACGGTGCTGATGCTACCATGCTAGGTTATGATGTGGTGAGCGCCTAGTTTGACTCGTCACCATTCTCGATAACCCTTCAACCATCTTTGTGTGGCTCGCACTTTCTCAGGGTCGCCATAGACAGAGGTATGGCGTTTTGACCTCCCTGCTCTATAGTCCGCTGAACGACTTGGGGCCTAGGCATTCGTCTTGCGGAGAAGCGCTCCCTGCCGTGCCCAAGGCGGAATGAATGGTACGCAGCGCGGGACGCGCTGTACGAGGAGATAATGCATAAGGCCTGGAATCCGGAGAAGCGCTTCTTTGCCCAGAGCTACGAGGATTTGGAGATTCTCGACTCTGCGCTCCTAATCATGCCGCTTGTGTTCTTCTCCACTCCTGTGCGTCTTCTCCAACCTGCACTCCGTCCGAAGCCTGGCTGATGGCGCTGGCTGCCTAGGCTGATCCGAGATTTTTGAGCACTCTGAAGCAAATACTGCTGAGTCCCGAGAGAGGTGGCCTGACGTCCAATGTGAGGGATACCACTGTTCTGGCCACGTAGAAGCCGAATTGCTAATCTATCTCACGTAGGGCCTTGTATACCGCTACGATGTCTCGAAGACCGACGATGGCGTAGGTGGCGAGGAGGGCACGTTCTGTCTCTGCACTCTCTGGTATGTTCGTCTCTCTGCCTTCGCGGAGGTAGGAAGGAACAGAAAGGGACGCTGACGACGCACAGGTGTATTGAGGCCCTCGCACGAGCAGGAGAGTACGACAAAGCGATGCTAACCAAAGCTGTTGCGATGTTTGAGGTACGCTGCGCTACTGTGTAACTGGCGTTCTCAACTCATGAACTCCATCTTCTGCAGGACTTCTTGCAGTATACGAACCACCTAGGGTTGTGCACGGAAGAAATATCGGATGCGGGCGAAGCGTACGTGTCCTCTGGTTCTACGCCTTACCTAGATACTTCGTACTGATCGATGAGACAGATTGGGGAATGCTGTCCAAGGCTTCACGTACGTCGATCTTGCTGCTTTTCACTTTCTTACTCCCATCGCTCACGCTTCTTCGTGACAGGCACGTTACCTTGATCTCGGCGGCGTACAACCTATCGCGTATGCGTGTGAAGGTCTCTGGGATGTTGTGAAGGTCATGCAGGAGTCGATGCGCGTTTGGCTAGGTGTGTTTCCCTTCGGTGTAATTGTATATGTATATGGCTGGGCACTCTGTTGTACGACGTCGTTGCCGTGTACTCAACCGGTGTATGAACCTCGGCTTTGACATGTCACTCGGGTGGAGGACTTGACCGTTGTACACGTCGAACTTCATCATCTTATCCTCAGCTCTCTGCAGTCACCGCCTATAGTGCACTCGCTATGTACATGTTTGCTATCGCGAATCGAACACAACATAAGAGCTCACTCGCCTAGTCCAACGTTCAAGACACGGACTAGTTGCGGGCGGCGGCCAGCACGATATGACGTCAAGCCGTGTTCTGTTGCATTCCACTGCGAGTTCCAATTCCACGCTCTGCGGCCCGTGGTCTGGTCTAACCTAGGACACTGCTCGATATATAGATGGGTCTCTACGTGGGCCTCGTGTTGCTTCTGCGATATCACAGCCCACCGTGTGCAGTGACTCGGAGACTGACACAACCGCCATGAGTGCTTCGTCAAGACGCGTCGCGATCGTCACTGGAGCCGCCGAAGGCATCGGGCGAGGGATCGCACAAAGGCTTGCGAAGGACGGGTTTGATCTCGGCCTGTTCGACCTCCCGCGAACGCAAGAGCGGCTCGAGGGGCTAGCGCAGGACATCAAAAATGAGTTCGGGGCGCGAGTTGTGACGGTGTACGGAGATGTGTCGAAGGAGGAGGACGTGAAGCGGCTCGTGGAGACAATCGTGGAGAAGTTGGGCTCGTTGTATGCGGTGAGTGCGTTTCGTCCCGCCGGAAGGGTGCATTCGTCAGCTCGGGAACTGAGTGCTTATGCGTGGGTTAGATGGTCGCCAACGCTGGGATCTCTATGCACCGCGTCCTCCACGAGAGTACGTCTCTACTCGTTCTCTCATGCATTGTCTTGTGGTACAGTACGGTATCATTGAGCCGAGTCGTGTCCTGCAGCTCCGACGGAGGAGATGGACAAGGTCATCGGCGTGAACTTCAAGGGCACGTTCTTCAGCTACAAGTATGCCGCGATGCAGATGATCAAGCAGGGCACGGGAGGGCGCATCGTCGGCGCGTCGTCCATCGCAGGCAAGAAGGGTGAGTTTCACCTTCAGAGTCTCCTGAAATCGGTACTGGACATCGCTGTGTATGGTTTACAGGCATCGCGGAGCAAGCGGTGTATAGCGGAACAAAGTTCGCCATCCGGGGCATGACGCAGTGCGCCGCGATGGACTATGGAAAGTACGGCATCACCGTGAACGCATACGCTCCCGGTGTGCTCGACACGCCTCTCAGTGAGCAATATCTGGCCGTGTTCGACGAGTACGGATTCACAGTTTTGCACTTCGCAGTGGGCTATTTGGACGAATATCACACCTCGAAAACCGGGCAGCCGAAAGGCTCGTGGACGCAGTCGGTGCGTGACCAGTCCTCAAGGCAACGAAACATGGGAGCAGGCTGAGAAGGCGCATCGCCAGTTCCATACCGCGAACGTACTCCAACGTCTGGGCAAGCCGGAGGACGTTGCGAAGCTCGTCTCATTCCTCGTGTCGGACGATGCGGCCTTCATAACCGGTGCGTATCTTCTGTCATCGCACACTCGCTGGGAAGGCTCCGGTCTTCCCTTCCTACCTGTACACACCGAAGAGTCAGGGCTGGGTGCTGACTCACGATGTGCATCCGTCGGATGCAGGCCAAACGGTGAGTTACGCTCCGGCGGCTGTTAGGCAGCTCAGAGGAACGATCGGTCGTGTCAAACTGACGCTATTGGTTCCTTGTTCCAGTACCTCGTCGACGGAGGCATCTGCTTTGACTGAGTTGCGTTCCGCGGGCGCGCTGCTGGTACGTGAACTGATCGATCGCCACAAAGCCGACCGGAGATTGGCAAGACGTCGTCCCTGTCTCATGTGTGCGGCACTGACGTCGCCACTGCAGTGGCGAAAGGACTGTTGCTGCAGGATCGAACCTACACTGAGGACTCGTCGGTTGTATAAGCTAGTAGCATGCTTTCATCTTCCAGCAGACTGCAGGACATCCGCATCAGCGGCGTACTCAGTTCGTACGCCGCTTCTTAAGTTGAATGCTGCGTCTCAAATTTGTGCGCGTGTGGCCATCCACAGGTGAGGTACAATCATGTTGTGGAAGATGACCCGTACAGGTCCGGTACTTGGCCGCCGGTGTACGATACAAACCGGGCATCATAGATGGTGGATCGTTCGTGGAGGCTTGGCAGGTGCGTGTCTGCGATGAGGCTTCCGTGGTACTGTGCATTGCTCTGAAAACTCTCAGCCGCGTCAAACGTGTGCATGAATCATTGAGCATGCGCCGAGTGGCGTTAGACCGACGCAGCGTGCCCGTGCTATGAGGTCTGGGCCTGTCCCTGTGCTGGTAGCGAGGCCGAGGCGTATAAGCTCTGAAAGTCCGTATGACCGCTGGCCCACAGCCGACCGTGCCAACTTACGTCTGGTGGCGCCTGCACGCGTCGGAGTACGGCCAGGAATGGGAGGATGAAGGCCGATAATTCCGAGCTGCATCGTGAGCTGCATGGAAGGTTCTCCGTCTGCAGATTACTCGGGCAATGAGTTTGAGAAGCTGAGAGGTGATAGACGTGGCCGGAATGCTGCTCATAACTCGTGGTGGCCTCGACGGTATAAAAAAGGTATCAGAAACCGTCGTTCCGCATCGAGGGCGCGCTACTATGATTGCCGCGTTCCGGCGGCGGCGGAGCTGGATAGGAGGTTCCAGGAAGCGGTTTGCAGTCATGGCAGACGAGACGTGTTACTTTGGTGCGCGGCTTTGCATTTCACGAATGAACGCGCGCGCCTGCAGTGAATCTGGGCGCGATGAGATGGATCAACTCCGCTGGCCGTCGCTCTCATGGGCGAAAGTCACAGGTTGTTCATGACAGTTTTGGGTGGATTCTGTGCAGAGCTGTCCGCGCCCGTGTATCATTCTTCATGTTTTAAAGCATGCGCAGCTGCAGCGTACATCTTCGCAACCCGCTCCTCCGCCCTCCTCTCTCCCATCTCGCCCCGACATAGCGCGAGGATGGCTTCGCTCACGCCAGGCCAGCGCTACCTCCTCCAACAATTGCCCAGCCTCCTCGCCCCCCCAGCCGTAGTCTACATTCTCTCCTATATCGCGCGCGCGTACCTCCACCTCGCCGTCCCGACCTGGCTTCGCGTGCTCGCATACGCGTTCTCGTGGCCGATCGCGTTCACCGCGTTCGTGCAGTGGCATATCTACGCTAATGCACGCAGGGCGCGTGCGTTCGGCGCGGTAATGCCGCCCGAGATCGAGCACAAGTGGCCCGGGAGTTTCGATCTTTTGCAGAGACTCTTCGCATTGGACAAGACGCAGTACTTCGGTGCGTGTGGTCGCCGGTTGTACCGAGCTGAGGGAGGCACTCGCGCCTCGGGCTTCCCCGACCAGTTTCGACGGTGGGGGGCGCGAGCGTGGCGCGTGCTGCGATCCGTGCCGCTGTGGGCCTAATTGAATGTGCCTCCTCGTCTAGGGCATTGGCTGTTTCAGTGGAGGGAAGAATATGGCGACCCTTTCAACTTCAGAGTGATGTTCGAAGACAGGGTATGTCCCGTGCAAAGCTAGACGCGATTCGGCTGCTGAGGCACCCATGCTGTTTAGATTATGACCACCGAGCCGGAGTATATCAAGGTACGTCGATCTGGAGGGGAAACTCCCGCATATACCACGCCATCTGAACGCGTTGCTCTCATAGTATTTGTTGGCAACGGACTTTAGCCACTACGAGAAAGGCAATTTTTCGCTCACAGCTAACCTTCGTTTGTCTGCCTACTGAACTAGCGTTTACTAGGACCCCTCCTTCATTCACAATTCAACACGCTTCTGGGTTCTGGGGTATTCAATTCGGATGGTGCGTGTCCTGTGATCCATCCTGCCGTCTCCAGCATGCCCTAAACATTCTCCAACTTGCAGGGGAAGCGTGGAGGTACGATGAGACATCTCTTTCAGGACGAGAATACCGTCCAACGATGATATCACCAGGTTCCATCGCACAATAACACGCCCTTTCTTCAGCAGAGACCGTATCACCGATTTTGACATCTTCGACAGGTGAGCCCAGTGTAATAGATCGCCAACTTATCACCACTGACATTAGAAAAGGCATGCGGAGCACGCGCTGGACAAGATGGTGGCACGCCTCCGGGAGGGCGTTCCCGTCGACTGGCAAGACGTCGTCTCCCGCTTCACGATGGACTCCGCGACAGAGTTCCTGTTCGGAAAGGACGTGCGCTCGCTCGACGCACCCCTGCCCTATCCGTCCACGTACGCTGCTTCAACTCCACCCTCGGGCGCCGCGCACAAATTGAGTCCAAACGCCGGCGCAGGAGGAGCGATACACCCTTCGGACCGCTTCAGGCGCGCGTTCCAGGACGCGCTCGAGGCGACGAACCTTCGTGGACGGTTCATGCGGTCGTGGCCGCTCTTCGAGTTCTGGGGCGACAAGGTCAAGCCGCACCTGAAAGCCGTGGACGAGTTCGTCGACCCGATTGTGGATGAAGCGTTGAGGACAAAGGCGGAGAAGGGTGCGGGCGTCGTGGCTGCCGAAGACAGGGACCACGTCCGTGACGACGAGACACTTTTGGACCATCTGGCGAAGTTTACAAACGGTGGGTGTCTATCACGGTAACTGCAGATCGTGAACTGAGTGGTACCATAAGATCATAAGGTCATCAAGGATGAAATACTGAACATCCTCCTTGCGGGACGTGACACGACCGCCTGCACGCTCACATTCGCAATATATGCGCTCGCTGAGCATCCCGAGGTCATGAGGCGCCTGCGCAAAGAAGTGTCGTCTATTGTTGGTCTCGATCAGAGGCCGACATATGACAACATCCGGGAGATGAAGTACATGCGCGCGTTCATCAACGAGGTCTTGAGACTCTGGCCGCCTGTGTGAGTGCGACATCCACCGCTGTTATCCTCGATGTGCTGACGCTTTGGTCGGAAAGCCCCATTAACCTGAGGTGAGTCGTCGTTTATGATGCTGTTGCACCCATCTGGCTCACTGCCCTCCCTGCAGATGCTCAATCGAACCCATGACTTGGAAGAATGTGCATCCCGGGGAGCCGGACATCTACGTCCCGCCACAATCGCGTTGCGTCTACTCTGTCTTGATGATGCACAGACGGAAGGACCTATGGGGTCCAGATGGTGCGCCATAGTCCGCGATACTCGACTCTGACACAGCCTCGGACTCACCGAGAATGTCGTGGTAGCACTGATCTTCGACCCGGACCGTTTCCTTGACGAGCGCCTGCACAAGTATCTTGTCGCCAATCCGTACATTTTCCTTCCGTTCAACGCCGGTCCTCGCATCTGTCTGGGGCAGCAGGTCAGTGTCGCTCACTCCTATACTGCTGCTTTTGTAGCACGCGCTCACGTCTTCGCGTTACGTGTTGGCGTCCAGTTCGCATACAACGAGATCTCGTTCATGCTCACGCGCCTGCTGCAACGCTTCTCGACCATCACGCTCCGGCAGGACGCGCACCCCGAGGCGATCCCTCCCCCGGGCGCTGAACGCAGCCCTTACGCGGTCGACGGGCGGGAGAGGGTGTGGATGCGGAGCCATCTGACGGGGTACGTGAAGGTGAGTGGCGAGAACGTCTAGCTGCGCTTGTGCTGTTAAGATGCAAGTCCTGATGGGCGCTGTATCGCGGTGGCTGATCCAGAACGGTCTTTGGGTCGAGTTGGAGGAAGCGGTACCGGAACGCGACGAGGCTGAGGCCAGATGAATTTCGGTAGGGCGGACGTGGTCAGGTCAGATTGATCTGTGTCGTTGAATGGACGCGGATCGCTTTTATCTTCTCGAGGATGTTGCTGCCGAGGCGGGACGAAGGTGTACTATACGCAAGGCGACAGATATTCGTATCTCTGAGGTTGGGTCTTTATCTTGATCAGGCCGAGGGTTCCGACTGAACGTGAGTACGGCGAGACTACCACGCAAGACGAACACCTACGACGCAGCTCCACGGGCATTCGCACCGACCGCATGTGGTGTCCCTGAGGCGTCGGTTACCGCCGCGAAAATGGGGAGGCTGTAGTGATCAATGTCACTAGGTCCATTGTCGTGACCGAGGGATGCCTTGACGTTCCTGCTGGATTGCGGCGCATGGTCCCGTGCTGAGAAGGCACGCCTGACTGAGGATGCGTTTGGAGAGCCAACACAGGCGGAGGGTCTACGTATGGACACTCCAATTCAGACGGTCTCAAGAAAATGTCCCGGCCACACAATCTAACGTGGAACGCGAACAAAGACTGCGCAACGGTATTGCAGACAAATGGGAACAATACCTTGGCGGTGAAACGAGGGATGAATGACGACAGATCTCTAGCACTAGTACTATGCAGGATCCGCTAACAGAGCCATTTAGAAAATGGGTCCTCTATCTGACCAGGTAACCATCGACCTGATAGTCCCTACTCCGATCCAACCGGAGAAGCGCCACCCGATTTTGGCAGTCCAAGGGGGCGTAGGCACACACCTCATTTGCAGATGAAGACACTCCTGATGCCCAATGGAAATTCAGTCGCTCACATCCATCTTGTGCGCCCATTTGGCGAGAGGGATATACGCTTCTTTCGTTGCAGCGCATGCGCGTTGCGTGGAAATCCTGTTAGGATCATCGCGCTCGAGGTCTAAAGGAGCTCCATTGATGCAAGTGTCGGAATTGTGCCAGAGAATAATGAGATTGGCGCAAGGAGCATACTGAGCAGCGCGACGCAGCCCGGCCCACCGACCAATGATGACATGGCTCTATGGGCGTGGTCCGCGGGCGGTTCTGCCGCAGCAGCACTGTAACTCATGGCAGGAAGGTCACAGTGTGAGGGAACCACCGAGAACAGTGTGAGTGAGCATCCACCATAAGACCCGCAATACACATGCACCACATACCCCTGGGAGCCGCCTGCTTGGCAGCGGAAGCAGTTATTGACAGAGTGGAGCGCATCTGGATCGACAGGTTGTGCACGACGACGGCGACGATCGGTGAGCGTGTGTTGGACGATGAATGGGGCGAAATTCTGTCTTCGGCGATGCGTTAAGCTGCGCAGTTCTATGTATTGTAGCGCGGGCCAAAGCTGTGAAAGAGGACGGCGTACTTGACCAATCTCTGGACATTACACGAGGTCCTCATGCAGCACCTTGTCGAGCACATGTAGGTGCTATACCAATGGCCCCCGAAGGACTAGCTGAGCACGCAGGGAACATCCGCCCAAGGGGTAGCAGAGCGTCTGCTACGCAGCGCCCGGAAGGTAACGGCGGCTGCTCAACCTCAGCACTTACGCCGCGACATCGCCTTTCAGAACCTCATCAGATTCAGTGGCGCCCAAACTTCCTCGGTGCCGAACTTGGACTGGGCTCTTGAAGACAGCGACGGCGCGTGGGCTTGTGCCGTCGCGGATGCCCACACGCCCCTTAGAGAGCTTGTCCAAGTCTTCCGCCAGCGCGCGCAGCGCTCGTGGCGTGCGCTCGCTGGCATGCCCGATGCGAGCCTCTGCGAAGGGACTTTCGAGCGTTTTTTGCTAGGGGAGCACGACAAGTGGCAGTACCTGGTGCCTTTGAGAAGGCGCATCGATGGAGTGCTTTGGCCAGTGACACCTCACCGGTACGCACTCGGCGCAGTCCTAACCTGGATAATGCGACAACACCACTCTTTAGACGAGAGTCTTTCGCGCGCTCCGCAACACACTCGGAATTTCGGGTGGAATCCGATGTGCGCACGCGTCGCCAACACTAAGCTTGAAGTCTTTGCGGACGTTCTGGTTCCGATGGGAGCCACCGACTCGAGTTCTGTAAGTCGCTTTCCAAGGCGTCTCTACGTGCTGGGGTGGCGGATCCTGACCGCGAGGGATAGTGAGCGTGATGCGACGCTGTCCGAAGGTTGAGCGGCCCGCATGCAAACGGATCGCCAACATGCTCGGAGAGGGCATATGGAACGCTATTCCGCAACCAGACGCTCAATCGCTGCCCAAACGCGCGAGGGGTGGCTAACCAGGCTCTGCGTTGCCTTGGTAGGAGTGTGCCATTGTGTGGGAAGACAAGGCTTTCGAGGAAGAAGCCTTTCGTGACGTTTTTGAAGATATCCACGGCCATAGATAGGTGCTCTGTGCGGTACGGTCGGCGGTCGCGTTCAGCTCGCGATACTTCGACGGCGTTGCCGTTTTTGACGACGTCGCGTCGCGGCGGAAAGTAAATGTCACGCGTGCGACGGTTCTCCCACTTCGCGGGTTCTGAACGGCCAGCTGGAGCGTCTTCGGTTCGTTGAAGGTGGGAGGCGGCAGAGACGCCACGTGGACAAACTGATGGGCACAGGTACGCAAGGTTACAGAAGCCCTGGCGAACGCTATGTATGCGTTGTCGGGAGGTCACAGGGCACGATACAGCATCCACGCCCTGTGTTGCACCGCGACGAGTTCGTCAAGGGGAAATCAGCAGTCGTCAGTTGCAGAATGAGCGCGGCCGGGAGGAAATTGAAACGCCGGCGCGGAAGCGGAAGCGGATGAGCAGCAGCTAGAGCTTCAACGATCGGCCCTGGCACGCGGCGAAGGACTGCGCGATCAGAGCTTGCCGGAAACCGAGCTCGGGCGAGCAAGTGAACGTCCATATCCGAGCGGTATGTGCGCGCCGCTGTGACAGTACCGAACACGACATCAGAGTTGGAGCATGAGGCACAATGGACGCTGGAACATCATAACACAGTCCACAGCCAGTAGAGAAGAGCAGTGCGAGGATGTGCCGGGGCTGCGATGACGAGAGAGGCGAGCAGCGAGCGAAGGGCTGCAGATCGACGTCGACGAAAAGTGCGCAGGACGCGGCGAGGCTAGACAACCCTGGCGAAGGTGGGTCTGGAGAGGACCTAGGCCAACTCACCAAGAGCTGATAGGCGGTGGCGGCCCCAACTTCGCCGTTTTCGGGAGTCTGAAAATGGTGGAAATTCGGGGATTTGGTCCTAACTTGCGGCCGGCTTCGCCGGATTCGGGGTCGGGCGGGATGTAACCTCGTGCTAGGGTAGCCAAATTCTCGCCAATGAGTGATGTTTTAATTGCAGCTGGCTACAGGCTATTGTGGACGACCGTACAGGGCTCGCAAAGCGACAGTTAATCATATGTATGTATAGGTAAAGCTATGTAGGTCCTCGGCCGCTGGGCGGCGGGCAAAAAGCCTCAGCGAGTGCAGCCGGGGGGGGGGGGGGGAGGAGAGCATCGAAGCAGCAACAGGGCTGACACGACAAAGCGAGGGCGACAGTCAAGCTCAGGGCGATGTCTGTGAGCTGTTTAGAACAAACTGATGTATTATGTCCAGGATTGCTTGGAAGTAAGCTCCGCGAAATCGTCAATCTAGTGAGGCTATGTGGATGATGATAAGTACAGTGATAATGTCTTCTAAATGTTTAGTACACGGGAGCTTCACAGCCCAAGCAGACCTTACCGAAGTAAGTAGCCACAGACTAGTATCGTGCATCAATCGGAGGCGTTTTGCAGACACATTCGGTTAACCGGTGGCAGCCGACTTGGAAAGCCGGGCCGGGGCTCACTCCCGGCCAGCTCTAGCCATCCCGGGCCGTCCACCAGCCACGGCCTCCCGGTTTTTCGGGGATGAACCGCATGCAACAGCGGCCTGCAAGGTGCCTTTTCGGGATCTCTCCTCGGCCTTCGGAAGGGCCATTTTCGGGGAATGGCACGCAACTTTTCGGGCCCTACGGGCCCATTTTCGGGGATTCCGGCCTATCAGCTCTTGGTGAGTTGGCCTAGGTCCTGTCTGGAGGTGCGTAGGTACGTGCCTTGCCAGCGTATCAAGCTCCGGAAAGAGCGCAGGTCCCAGGGCGGGAAGTCGGTCGAGGAATGGTGCGCGGGTCGACTTGAATCCGCGAAGGAAGCGGTGCAGGGCCCGTCGCTCGGGGATGGCGGGGATGGCCATGTGTGGGCCGCAATAGACCCCGCCGCGCCCTAGCCACGGGCTGAGCTGTGCTGTACTATGTAGTGCACGTCCGTCCAAGCCAGTGAGATGGCCAGAGTGGGCGAGAAATGGGGAAACGGATGATCGCGCGAGCGTCACTGAGCGAAGGTTAGAGTACCGGCGGCTCAGCTGGCACATCCCTGTCCCTGACCCATGTCATCGATGGAGTACAAGGCAGAGGGGACCGAGAGCCCGGGACTCGGGTGGTCGGCTTCGGATGTGTGTGTGTGCTGCATCGTGCAGAGTACGGTACAGGACGTTACAGGTCCGACGGTGGTCTGGAGAGGAGAAAGCGGCGAGGACGATCCGATCTGGATCGGGAGGCACGCCCTCGCCTTCCAAAAATAGAAAGCCTTGGCGGCGGAGCCGTCTAGGCACTGTGTCCCTCCGAGCACGTGGCACGGCTGGACGCCCCTCCCTTTTGGGGACGACGGTCTGCAACAAATGGCGCGTCTACTCTATAAAACACTCCCTCACCTCTCCGCCGTCTCTTCATCCCAACGCTTTTTCGCCCTCCTCGACTCTTCCGCCACCCCACCAGCCAGCCAGCCAGCCAGCCATGATTCGCTTCGACAATCTACCCCCAGAGGTCATGCAGGCCATGTGCACTCCCATGCACCTCATCCTCCCCGCCTCTCCTCAGCACCGCACAGGCGCACTCTACCTCGGCTCCTTCTCCGCCATCCTCGACCCCTCCCTCCTCTCCTCTCACCATATACAAGCCCTCGTCCAGGTCCTCGACGCACCATGGCTGCCCTCCGTGGAGGCGCACGCCGCCCAGGGAAACAAGCTCGAGTGCTACCGCCTCGACATCCTCGACAGCACCTCCGCCGATCTCCGCCCCCATCTCGAGACCACCGTGCGCTGGATAGACGACAGGCTCAGACGCGGCATCAACGTCCTCGTACACTGCCAGCAGGTGCGTATACCTCTCTCCGCCTCCTCTCTACTCCGCTCCGACGCGTCGTCTGACTCACCCTGCCTTTTCTTGTCCACTCCAGGGTGTATCGCGCTCCGCTGCCGTCGTGATCGCCTACCTCATCTACACACACGACATGACCTACGACTCCGCCTTCGACCTCGTCAAGCGCAAACGCGCTTGCATCAAGCCCAATTCCGGCTTCGTCCGCTGCCTGCAGGATTGGGAGAAGCAGTGGCGTCACGCGTCTCAGCGGCCCAACCTCCGTCGGGCGAACACGACTCCCACCTGATACACACTCGCCATCCGGACCTTCCATCCCCTCCCCCGCGCGCCTGCCCCCACTGTTGTACGCATACTCTGTCGTCCCACCAGCGCGCGGAGCCGCCCGACGTGTCGTCGGAGCGAGAGGGATGGAGAGCGCGGCACGCGTACGGTCTCGACGCGGCCGCGGTGGAGCTGTCGCGGGTCGCGCTAGCCGCAGCCCCACTCGCCCTGGTCTCGCGCCCTCCTGCTTTCCCATCCGTTCCCCTCGTTCGAGTCTTCGCTTTCCCTCCTCGTCCACCCTCCTATCCGCCTGTGCGGGGGTGAGCAAACGCACTCACTCCTCGCCATGATTCTATCATCCCCGCGCCCGCGCGCACGTCTCATTTCGCCATCGCCCGCTTCTGCTCCTCTGCCCCTCTGCGCTCCATTCGACGCTCGGGCTTGTACGAGTATCGCTCTGGAGTCCGGCCCCCTGTCTGCTCCTCCAACAGAAAACCCCACAGCGTGCTATCGCATCGCAGTTCTCCACCCATGATCCATCGATCCCGATCTCACTTCTGATTTCGAATGAAAGGACGGACGAAGAAAGGAACGGACGGACTCTCGCGCCCCTTCTTGTTATCTTCTGGACCTTGATCGCGCAAGACGCGCCGCACGCCCCGCAAATCGCTTCCCGCCGTACATACCGTCCCCTTCTGGCCCGTTCCCACGATTCGTCTAATTCCCATGCAACCTCGCGTCCCTGGCCTGGTCCCTTGTCCCTCTATCGCGTTCCCCTTGGCCTTTGTCTCGCTCGCGCCGTCCAGCCAGTCGCTCTCGCACGACCCTCGACCGATATCCGATCACCATAAATATTCCCCTGCGTTCACCGTCCCCGCGCTGCCCGCCATGTATCATCGATCGTCGTTCCATCTGGCGCATACACCTACTCTACAGTCTGTCTCGGGTATTCGTCGTCCTCGGTCCTCACCCTCCCCGTGCACTCTTCTATCTTTCGCGTTCACCTGGGTCTGCATCCGCCGTCGCCCCACGCGCGCGCGGGGGTCCAACGTTTGTTTCGTCTATTGATCGATTGTTTTGTTTCGCTCAGCTGTATCCCTCTGAAAGCAAAATCCGCTGTTCTGTACGAGTCCTTGTACCACTAGTGGTTTAGCTAGCTAGCGTCGTCTCTAATCCTGCGCACTGTCGTCGTCGTTCCTCTTGCGTCCATGTGACGTACGGCGTCGTACGGTACACACGATGTTCTGTAAAACCGGTCTATGGACCACCTGTGCTCGAGCGCGGCCGCCGTATCGTGATGGCGCGTGTGCGGGTTCGAGCCAGTCTGTCGCAGCACCGCCTGTCAATTAACTGCAGGTTCCGTGCCTCTCGGGGGGACATTGACCGTCATGTGACGTGATCGGCAGCATGCACTTCCGTAGCCGAGGACTAGCCGAGGCCGTCGCCGCCGCCGAGCCTGTGGGCTGGTGGCCATCGTCCCGGTCAGCGGCCCCTATCCTAATCCGACGCTTCAGGTACAGAGGTAACTCTTGAGCGTGACCGCTGCAGATCTTGCTCATGTTCAGCGCTCTCATCGCACTTATCGTGCTGAACGGCCACCGCGCCACTGGCCTGCGGACACACTGCGATGGAGGGGCAGTTGGACGAGGCAGTGTGGAGAGTGCTTATCGGAAAAGGTGCTTTTAGTTATAGGGCCGTATTCCAGAGCTTCGAAATATATTCGTAAGTACAGTTGATGCACTGTAGAAGCTCGCGACGGAGCCAATCTCCAGGGAACGGATAGACGATCTTTTGATTTAATAATGTGCGGTACCTCGAAAGAATGCAGAACGTTCTGTCAGACCGCTGCGGCTCTAGATCCATATGCGCACGCTCGGCTGCACAGAGCTCTGTTGCTGCACCGACGCTAGCGTTAAGTTGTGGTCGCGATCGCGCCGTCGTCCATCTGCCACTTCCTCGTTCAAGCTTCGGCAGTGCGTCGCCGGCCGCCTGGGGAGTGCGGAACGCGGTGATATAGAAGGGTACGGTCCGCGGTGTGGCACCTGTGGTAGCTCCATCGCACGCTGCGCGTAGGATCCAAGGAATCCAACTTCTACGGTGCGGCGCTGGAGAGCCTAAAGTTGGTTGCGGACAGCCCCACTTTCTCTTCAACCGTTCTCGGAGCACGCTTGCCCACGGAGATATGGACGAGCGAGCGAGCGTTCCGCGAATATGTTCCCATGCGGGGAGGGTGGGAACGACGACTCTGAACCGGATGAAAGCTTCATGGGGAGTTCGGACCGGCACATCGCGTGGTTCGGACGTAAGTTGTAGCGGCCGCGCGCCCCGGGGATCCTCCAAGTCGTTTCCGTCGTCTCATGCGTATTGTGGTTCCGAAGGCTCTGTCCGCTGGACCCTCAGGTAGTCGTCATAGCTAACTTGAGCATGTCCTACGGAAAACTTGCACAGATAATACGATGATGATGAACCATCACGTGCGGAGATGGTCCGTATGGGAGAAGCATGCTAAGACAGAGTTCGGGACCGCGGACGATGACTGAACGTCTGAACCTTCAGCTTCAGCGGCGGAAGGGACTCCGCGTGTCCGCATGCCCACGCTGTACGAGGACCCCCGATAATGGTAGGCGAACCCGGATGCGCTCGTGCAGGAAATGGCACAAAATGTCCTCAGAAAATCGCGAGAATTCGGCCTGTATGTCCGGAAAAAATCTGGCTTCCGCCCCCTTCGGGGGCGGTTTGTCCGGCGCTTCGTACTGGGTCCCTTCCGCGTCCAAACTGTCCGGAAAAGCTGAACTGGGTTCGCCTCGAGGAACTTTTGTCCGGAATACATGAATTGATAGTATATGAAGTGAGCAAAGGTTTTCTAGACTAAGAGTTCAACGCATCTTCATAGAGAGGCTGTAATCTAAGACATGCGCCCATGAAATTTTGACATGTAATCCACCGACGTTTGCACTGTGGAATATAAAGCCTGTATATTATTGCCTCTGAGCTTCACTCCAACAAACGGTGGACAGTCTGACAACACGCTTACGCACTTGATATACTGACATATTAAGTCGAATAAAGCTGAATTCTGTGTTTGTAGTCATATAGTGCTCAAGCTGTAGACGACTACTGTATATAAGAGAGATCAGTAGCCTCATGGCGGACCGCTGTAGGTCATCGGTCCGGTCGCTGCGGTAGCCGGTGAACTGCATGGCTGTTCAGATGTCCGCAGAGTCCAGACTGGGTCTGGCATGGCCGGCCAACAGACGATTTGTCCTCGATAGCAGCCTAGGTTTCTACCTAATTTGTGCGATTTTTGTCCTCAAAAAATCTGGCATAGGGGGGTCTGGAGACCTGCATTTTGTCCGAATCTGCATCCAGGTTCGCCTACCATTTTCGGGGGTCCTGCTGTACGTGCCTCCGCTGTCGAGCGGAGGAAGCCGTGTATGGCGCGCATGGTACATAGCCGAGCCATGCACTACGTACGCTCTTCAACACGGGAAGCGCTGGAACCGGAATCGGAAGAAGCGCGAGTGCCGAATGCGTTGGGAAGCGTCTGCCTGGGCGTGCCTGGGCATACTGTAATTGAGGACGCTCCACACCGCGGACGGCGGCGTGGTTTGGCTGTCAGACAGGACTGCGCCCAATGACGCGTGCCCACGCCGCGGAACCGAACTGGCATGCCGTGCCACGAGGGCGGCGGGCGTACCTGCCGGGACATCGACACCGCTCGTCTGCAAGAATAACATCGAAGCTGATCAGGGCGGGAAAGCTGGATGCGGAACAACGCCTCGGGTGGACGACGCTGACGGAACCTCTCGGAGGCTGCGGTGGATCGCACTCGCAAGACGTATGTCCGTCTGCCCCGTCTGTTCGTGATGCATGTGTTGCTTCAACGTCGATGTACACGCATAGATAGAACGCCCGGAGAGAACGAGAAGCAGGTGCACCAAGGGACGCAAGCCGTGAAAAGAACTGTCAAGGCGCGTGCCGCTGTGATATCGGCCATCCATGAGACACGAGATTAACAGCGCAAGGCCTGTCTGCCAGGTCTGTCCACCTAAAAGTATGACAGCAGTTATTCGTTGGAGAGCGAACGGCAGACGTCCACCAGCGCACCACGCTGCATCGCGGGAAAGCGTCGCGAGGTATGGTCATGCGTGGGCGTTGGCTCTGCGCTCCCCAGGGACAGGGACGCAGAAACGGGGATGTCGGGCAGAGCGATAGGAACTGGACGGGGGCGTGCAGCGGCATCATTCGACACCCGGGAGCGATTCATTCAGCTCGAAGTGACAGACAGCCACTAGCGCCGGTGCCTTCATGTACATACATACCCATGGGATACTGTAGATTCTGCGTGCGGCTATCCAAATCGGTTCTAACATGACGGACATGGATGGCCAGCAAGACGTGAAGTCACAACAAGGTCACAATGACAGTAAGCGCACTGGTGGAGGACATGGAAGCCCGAGGGATTGTCAGGGCGGGGAAGCATTGTTATCTCCGGCGGGAGAATCAGGGAGCAGGGACTGCGAGCCATGGAACCTGAACGACTGTCGACCTTGAACGGGACTGCCGATCTCTGCAACCACGTTGGCTACAAAGAGAGAGCATCAATTTTCCATTGGGAACCGGTATCTTGCGAGAGTTGGGTAAAGCAGTGCCACCTGACGAGCAAATAGGTAGTGAACAACCCCGGCGTTGCGTAAGGCCTGCACTAGCTGAGTGAGCGATGTGAAAGCAGTAAAAAGACCGATCATGCTTAAGCGAAGATGTGCACGATTATGGCAGAGTGGAAACCTCGGCCCATGCGAGCATAACAGACTGCAGCGGGCCACGGATGAAAGCCTGTCGCAGTTGGAGACCGACTTAAGAAACCGGGCTGTCGACGAAACGGAGAGACTACCGAGCCCGTCGACTCAACCTTTGCCGGTGGTGAGCCTAGCTGAGCGGACACAAAGAAAGAAGTCCAATTGCCATGGGTAGCGGTGCTGAGTCACCAATCGGTTCGCGCACAAGTACACAGAGAACTTGTTCGAGCAGGAAGCAAGCGGCACGCAGAACAGAGGTAAACGCCCAGGACAGCCAGAAGACGCCGAGAAAGACGACGATAGCACGATATCACGAGCGCTAGCACTGACAGGCTTCCGGAACGAGCGGAAAGACCATCCGTCGATGTTCTCATGCTCCAGTCCACCTAGGTTCGGTCTGCGAGGAAGTAGCGCTAAACCCCAGGACTGATCTTCCAGCCGAATGTAGCCTTAGAGGCCAGAGCAATTCCAGAAACCCCATAAGCCCATATGAATGCCACGGTGAAACACAAGCTGCTCGTCTTGCGCGCCAAGGTGATACGGCGCAGAGTGAACCTTACTCGACTACAGATTGACGTCTGGGTTCGTGGAGCGGCCGAGCCTGCGTGGGGTCCAGCATGGGAGTCAGACTTGTCGACCTGAGACGCAATCACGACCCAGACCAAACGATCGCCATGAACGTCACGTAAGAGACATTGGGTGCGAGAGGCGAGGCGAAGCCGCCATCGGTAGCTTCACTGGTTGAGAAGCAGGTGAAGCATCCAGACCGGTGCAGGAATCGCAGGCCTAGATTGTCTCCACGAAGAGGTCGGTGCGGGAGGAGAAATGGCCGTACGGAGATAGCGTACATGTGCTACGAACCACCGCAAGCCCGGATCGCGGAAACCTTAACCAGTCGAATCAAGTGGGGATCTCGGCGAAGCAAGGAGGTAGTTGAATCGGCTGATGGAATGGACGGAGAGTTCGAGCGCGTGGCAGGGAATAGCTGGTGGGAGGCCGAGGCGGGAGTGAAGCGCATAGCCTGATTGGTGGGAAGCGCAGCTGAACAAGTACTGTATGAGGAGCCAATGAGGGACGGGATCTGCAGGGCCATATGACCTTGCTGGGGGAAAATGATTCGGGGAGCAGCGACAGGGGTCAGAGAGGCCAAAAGCAGAGTCTGAAGTGGCTGAGAAAGCACGCCGCGACTGTCGTGGGTGGCGGAGCTGAGAGCCTGAGACAGACTGCGCAATTGGGGAACAAAGGTGCGAAGGGCAGGAATTGCAGAAGGCGGAGAGCGATATCCAGACGGCCCCTCCTGGTCTGCTCTAGCTGCTTCTGGAACAGGATGCCGAGGTCAGAGAAGTGACAAGCCAAAGAGCCACGTGTGCACGATCACGGCCACTTCGAGGGAAGCTCTGCCATGAGCTTCAACTAAGAGTCCCAAAACCAATGTAGTCCGAGCAGGACAAGGATGCCGATGTCCCCCGTTAGTCATTCAGTGAATACTGGGTGGTGGTACGGAGTGCGACCGCAGTACGCCTGTTGGCTGCAGCCTCGAGGTCAAGCCGAAACAGCGACCAAAATCGCAAGGATCAGTAAAATCCAGGAGCAACCAAGTATAGAGCCGGTTCAAGAAAGGACCCTTGAAGAAGTGACCAGCCACACTCGGCGGAAAAGGCGTCGCAGCCTACAGCGAGTAAGGCACAATCAATGACGACCAAGTCCAGAGAAGCAGAGCGGTGCTACGGATATCACCATGAGAGGCCATGACATACAGCTCGATAAAGGTCAGAATTTGCAGGATCATGGTAGTCATCCCAACTAACTCGATAATCCTCAAGTTCTCTCTCCAGAGGACGAGACTCACCTAGAGACACGGGATAGCAGGGCAGGATATCCTCAAACGTGACACATACCGTACGTCTATACCTCCAACGCGCTACCGGATACAAGTAAGATATGTCTTCTTCCTCCTGACAAGTCGCAGATGGTTCTCTTGACGCAAAAAGTGAACCGCCGAGGTTTGTGGCGGACGAGTGTCACGCGCGAGGGAGGTTGTCCGAATGCGGTCATGACCACGCGAGAGAGGCGGCCGCCACAAGCCAAGCATGAGCAAATAGGCTCCCGGCGATATCCGAGCCATTGGGATAGCGAGCAACGGTCATCGTTGAGCAAACACCTGTCCTCGTCGTCTGCTACAATGCTCAGACACCCCTCAGCGGCGGCGCGTGCGTTTTATGCACCATTGATGGCAGCTTGAATATACTGACTGGTTCTGCCGCTCTCTCCAGAGATATCTCGGCCGTTCAGGGCCAAACTACGTCGCGGCTTTGCGACGGTGCAGGACACTCCTGTTCGCCGCTATGGCGGTCTCAAGGACCAGGACCGCATCTTCACAAACGCCTACTCCAGACATGATCACGGTATAAAGGGTGCCATGGTGCGTATTCTGCATCTAGCAGCGGGACGTATGACGTGACTGAGGGCGCTTCTTTCAGTCCCGGGGCGACTGGCACAAAACCAAAGACATTATTCTCAAAGGCGACTCTTGGATCATCCAGACCATTAAAGATTCTGGTCTCCGTGGGCGTGGAGGTGCTGGTTTCCCCAGCGGTCTCAAGTGGAGTTTCATGAACAAGCCTGGATGGGAGAAGGACCCTCGGTACGCTTGCCTTCGTAACTTGCCTAAATCAACCCGACTCATGTTCGTAGGCCCCGGTATCTCGTCGTCAATGCCGATGAGGGGGAGCCCGGAACATGTAAAGACCGTGAAATCATGCGTGGCGACCCACACAAGCTCATCGAGGGCTGTCTGGTCGCTGGTCGCTCTATGAACGCCAACGCCGCTTACATCTACATCCGTGGAGAGTTTTATCAAGAGGCCTCTCACGTGCAGCAGGCAATCAACGAGGCTTACAAGGCCGGTTTTCTTGGCAAAGATGCTTGCGGCTCTGGCTACTCCTTCGACGTATATCTCCACCGCGGGGCGGGCGCTTACATTTGTGGTGAGGAGACCGCTCTCATTGAGTCCCTCGAGGGCAAGCAGGGCAAGCCCCGTCTCAAGCCTCCATTCCCCGCCGATGTTGGTCTCTTTGGCTGCCCGACGACTGTGGCGAACGTCGAGACTGTTGCGGTCGCGCCGACAATCTGCAGGCGCGGGGCTTCCTGGTTCGCTAGCTTCGGCCGCCCGCGAAACCAGGGTACCAAGCTGTTCTGTATCTCCGGGCATGTGAACAATCCCTGTGTCGTCGAGGAGGAGATGAGTATCCCCCTCAAGGACCTCATCGAGAAGCATTGCGGCGGTGTTCGCGGTGGTTGGGACAACCTCCTAGGCATTGTCCCTGGCGGAAGTTCCGTTCCCGTTCTGCCCATCGACAAGTGCGCTGAAGTCCTGTAAGTTCCTACATCCCTGCTACACATCGCCTACTCTGACTCATACCAACCAGGATGGACTACGATTCGTTGAAGGACGCTCAGTCCGGCCTCGGGACCGGCGCGGTCATTGTGATGGACAAGAGCACTGACATCGTGAAAGCGATTGCGCGCTTCGCACACGTGCGTCATCTGGTCTTTAGTCAGTCTTCGCTCCATGCTGACTCTCCGCTCAGTTCTACAAGCACGAGTCTTGCGGTCAATGCACCCCCTGCCGCGAGGGCACGACGTGGATGATGAACATGATGGATCGCTTTGTGGAGGGTCGGGGGCACCAGCGC
The DNA here is from genome assembly GCA_025528855.1 of Trametes punicea. NCBI lineage: Eukaryota > Fungi > Basidiomycota > Agaricomycetes > Polyporales > Polyporaceae > Trametes > Trametes punicea. The sequence continues at coordinate 797,883 of VICQ01000011.1, forward strand.
GAGATCGACATGCTGCTGGAGCTCACAAAGCAGATCGAGGGCCGTACCATCTGCGCCCTAGGCGACGCCGCTGCGTGGCCCATTCAGGGTCTCATGCGCCACTTCCGCCCCGAGGTCGAGAGGCGCATCGCGCAGTTCCGCAAGGAGCATGGTCCAGTGCTCTTCGGCGGCCGTCTGAAGAGCCAAACGGACCCGACTTTGGCTATCCCTGATAATCTGGGCGCGAACTTGCCAGAGGTCCCTCCTCCGAGCGCATAACATAGTGTCGCAGGGAAACCGTGTCACGTAGTGTTGGAGTGGATTAATATGATGAGATCGCATCATTGCGGCATTCGAATGCATCCAACTGGTGAGCGGCTAGTTCCTTAAGGTGCGAAATTGGTACATATCACAATCTGCATTGCTCACGAGTCAGGCGTAGAGTGGGTTGTGAAAGTCTGCAGACTTGTGCGTGGTAACTTATTGGCAGCTTGATTGTAGTGCTCGGCTTCGAGCATGAACATCCCACCTATAGATGAATAATCGAGGCGTCCGTCCTTCCTCGTTAACGTTAAGTGTACTCAGCGAAGGACAAGTTCCATGATTCCCGAGGTCCGCAATCCATGCCAGAATCGTCTCTGGGTCTCAAGTCGAATATCCCCGCGCCTTCGTCAGGTCAAGGATGCAGCCATGCACAGAGTTGCATGCTGAACTTGAGAGCGGGCGGGCCGATGGTTTTGCTCGGATTGCTCGCACTCGGAGCTGAAGGACGGTTGGGCAAGTCTAGAGGTCCTCCATCTCAAAGTGGCACTTGGTCACGGAAGATCACAAGAACTCAGCCAGGTGGCTTGAGGCGTCGCCCTATGTCCTTGAGCAATGTGACGCTCATACAAAGTGGCGGTTCTTTGCGGTGTGTCTCGACTTCGAGCCACAGGCCCTTTGGGAATTGTGACCGAAGAGGGTGCGTTCTAGCAGATCTCCGTATGTAAGAGTGGCATAAGCTTCTGGATCGCATATTGCACTGTGTGGTATATCTGGTCGTCGCGGTCACAATACCAGTGAGGTTATTGGCATTCACAGGTGCCCTGCTTGCAGGGAGACGAAACCTCCCGGGCGATGAATCGAGCCCCAACTTTCAATCGATGGTGTTGGATTCCGAAGCGTTTGAGAGGATTGAATGAGAACGGATGCCCATGGACGAATGGTGAGGATGACGGTCCAGAGCATTCAGAGTACACGGCATCGACGACTCCGTGAATCAAGCGCAGGCCGTGCAAGCGATGTGGGGCATATCTTACGAGTGTGAGTTGGGCTGACAGTGTGTAAGAGGACGAAATGGTGACGCCGATTGCATTGCTGAGCGTACGTGCGTCGATCGGAGCGTTGAATAATGTCCTGCCGGTGACTGATCCCGTGCTGTTTCGCGCGGCCTACAGATCACCTCGGGTGACCAGGATGATCGCTGTCGATGATGGTGTGCTTGTTAAAACATGAGGGGCCGGTGTCCTGTAGAGAACACAGCTACACTGCCACCTCTCGCATCGTCCGATTCAAGGCGGTACGAACTTGAATTGGCAGTAAATGAGCGTCTTTCCCGTTGTGTCTTCGCCAAGAAGGCTCCTACTGGTCCCGCCCCAACTGCTCAACCATCAGGTTACAGGGGACGAGATTTGAATAGCACGCAGGCTTCAAGATAAAAGTAGACGCCGCGAGCCAGAAAGGTCTACTCCAGCGTGTGAGTCATCGCACGACAGACATGAAGATGCGGATTCGATCTGAGACTGAGCTCTAGACGACTCTCTCTGGCTCCGATCATACAGAAGACAGTACGGTCCAAATGGCACTGAGAACGAGCTTCCGCCTGTCCAATGCAATCAAGGCCACCAGCCGACCTCCGTGAGTTTCGCTCACCGGATCGGAATGAGACTAAAGAACCATGTCTAACGTATACCATTGGCCTGTAGAATACCTCAAGCCTATGAATGGGCTGAGAAGTACGTGGCTACGGCCACCCGTCCCTTGCTCGATATGTCGCAAGGCGTCCCCGGTGTGCCTCCCCCACCCGCCCTCCTGGAGGCCCTTGCCCGAGCTTCCTCGGCGCCGCAAAACTGTGGCTATATTCCAGCCGCCGGATTGCCTGACTTGAGACATGCGATGGTCGCCGAAATGAAGCAATCGTACGGGGCGGACGCAGATATCACCTACCATGACATCGCGATCACCGCTGGGTGCAACCTCGCATTCGTTACGATAGCGATGATTCTCGCCGATGCAGGAGATGAAGTGATCCTGCCTGTTCCGTGGCACGTATATGATCAGTCTGCCGCTGAATCGCAGTGCTTAACATGCGCGTATCAGGTACTTCAATCATGAGTGCGTTCCCCACGCCTGGTATCTATCAATCAGAGGACGCACTCGCTGACGGAAACGGCCCTTCAGGATGACTCTGACGATGCTGGGCATCAAGCCTGTGCTCCTCCACACGTATGCACGCGAGGGCTTTTTGCCGTCTCCGGAGCGTTGCGCCGCCTTGATCACTGAGAAGACCAAAGCGATTGTTTTAGTAACGCCAAACAACCCTGTAAGTGCTGAACCCTCCACGACTGGCTCGGCTGGTTCGTTGAACGCATTGGATGCAGACGGGGGCAATATACCCTCCGAGCCTCGTCGCCTCGTTTGCGAAGCTGGCTCGAGACCGTAACGTGGCTCTGGTTCTGGACGAAACCTACCGGGACTTCATCACCACAAGCGCACCTCATCGCCTATTCACGCGGCCTGCTGTGGAGCTTGGCGAGGTAGTCCCTCCAGCATGGGACTGGCGATCAACGTTCATCCACCTTTTCTCATTCTCCAAGTCCTACTGCATCCCTGGCCATCGTCTAGGACTGATTTGCGCCTCTCCTGACATCATGCCGGCGATCATCAAGGCGCTTGACTCGCTGCAAATCTGTCCTCCCCGCCCACCGCAAGTAGCGCTCGCCCCTCTCCTCCCGTCTCTGCGCTCGTTTGTGAGGGAAACAGCAGAGGCGGTTGCGCACCGTCATACACTCTTCAAAGCGCGACTCCCGCCGCGGTGGAAGATAGGATCTCAGGGGGGTTACTATGCGTTCGTGAGGCATCCATTTGCAGGACAGCATGCAAACGACGTGTGCCAGCGGTTGGCGCAGGAGATGGGTGTAGTCACGCTTCCTGCGGGCTTCTTTGGACCTAAAGGCGAGGAAGACCAGTTGGTGATGGACGAGGACCGATGGGTACGTTTCTCAGTGGCGAACGTGGACGACAGGAGGGTGGAGTTGGTATGCGAGAGGCTCGCCGAGAGTGAAACGGCATTTGGATGGGACCTGGATTAACAAATGAGGTACTGAAGTCTGAAGAGCGAAACAAGTTACGGTAGAACAGAGGTCAAGTGAACTACGCATCCCAGCGTACTTTCTTTGCGGCAAGTATGAGCGGAGAGAGTGAGTAAAAATGGACCCTCCGAGAATCGAACTCGGGACCCTTGCATGGCCTATGGTAACCTCATAAGTACAAAGCTCTACCGATTGAGCTAAGGGTCCTCAGCCAGAGCCGGCTCCCTGGCTTTTATATCCCTCTGTCACAAAGGGTGGGACGCGCTCAGAACGCGTCCGCCACCCGCGCGGTCGGACTCCGCGCTGCTCTCGCCATCCATTCCTTCCCCGCGTCCTCGTCTGTTGCCTACTCTCTTGCGTCGCACTAAGCCTACGTAGTATTGGTATCTGGAGAGACCACTGGAGCCATGATTCAGACTGGCCTCATATCTGATGCCCATAATGACCTTGTCACAGACGCATCCTACGACTTCTACGGCCTCCGCCTCGCCACCTGTAGTCTTGACCAGAGGCCAGTCGATCTCTCAGTCGCAGGCGTGCGCGCGGTTTGACGAGACGGCTATATGCAGAGTCAAAGTATGGAAGCTACATGAAAGCAGCGGCTCGTGGTCTTTGGAGCACGAGTGGAAAGTACGTCCGACCGATCCACGCGAGTCGTTACCGTGCGGCATGTTCACAGCACATTGTCCCGTTCTTGCTCCTAGGCGCACGATGCAGCCATCTCCAAAATAAGCTGGGCGCATCCCGAATTTGGTGCCATCCTTGCGACCGCGTCTTTCGACCGCACGGTGAAGATATGGGAGCAGATCCCGGCGACGGACGGGGACGGCGGCGTGCAGCTCAACGGCGCCGGCTCTGGTGTAGGTGTGGGCTCTTCAAGCCCTTCGCGTTGGGTTGAGCGTGCGATGCTCGTGGATGCGAAGGGCACCGTACGCTCAGTGGAATTCGCGCCGCATCATTTCGGGCTGAAGCTGGTGAGTGCATGAGTCCGCTGCCACCAGGGAAGTCCACGTATTGACGGATGGCGGACCATGAAGGCGACCATCGCTTCTGATAACTATCTGCGCATCTATGAATGTCTTGAGCAACCATCCCTTGCGACATGGCAGCTTCTCGAAGAGGTCGACGTCCTCTCACTGCCTGCTATGTCTTCCACTGGACGATCCGTCGCGCAAACATTCTCACAAGCCACGCCGACACAAGTTTCGGCACCTTTCGACGGGAATTCCGTCTCACTGGTGGCCAATGCGCTACAGCAACAAGCAGCGCAGAGCCAGCTTCCTGGTAGGCCAGGCTTGGGTACGCGCGAGGTACGTGAATGTCGCGCTTGTACGAAGACACTGCAGACTCATGATATCTCCGGCGCTCAGGCGGACGGTGGTTGGTGCATCTCGTGGTGCAAGGACAAGTATTGGGGGGAGATAATAGCCGCCGGATGCGGCATAGACGGTATCGTGAAGGTGCGCGCTCTCCGCCTGGTTTGTTCTGGCCCTACCTACCCATGTTGGAGCAGATCATCCAAATTCCTCCCTCGCGCCGTCCCTCCACGCTCCTCAGCCTCAATCCTTCCCCATCCTCTGACACCTCCAGATCCGCGGCATCAGGCCCCACTTCGACGACAGCGAATGGAGATGGGTCCGATGGCACGAAGACGTACGCAGTCACGTCCGTCTCATGGGCGCCCTCGTGCGGCCGTTCGTACCACCTCGTCGCGACCGGCGGCCGTGACGGACACGTGCGGATATGGCGCGTGAAGCCGCCGACGCCCAGCGAAGACCTAGACGGGGAGGAGGCCGACGGAGACGCAGGGGGCTGGTCGGCAAGCATCGTGGGCGACTTTGACGACCACAAATCCGCAGTGGGGAGGGTGGAGTGGAATATCACTGGGTATGCTTCTCTTCCTCTCGGCTTGTATGGATGGGCTTATGACTGATGTGACAGAACGATATTGTCGTCGGCGGGCAATGATGGGAGGGTGCGGCTGTGGAAGATGACGGCGGGGAACGTATGGCGGCCCGCAGGGCATATCAGCGTGGAGCAAGCCGAAGAACAGCAAGCGGATGTCGACATGGGCGATATGACCGTTGACGATTGAGTAGAATGGGTCGATTTAATGTAGTGATATCCGCTCTTCGTCTTTTCTAACGCATGCGGTTGCACTAAGCTCCCGGAGAACGACTGTCTGCTTTACTCGGGGGAGCAGTCCAGGCTCAAAGACCAGAGCGACACCGGTAAAATTGTAGGGGGGACGGGTAATCGTGACAGCAGATAGCGAGTGCGAGTGTACAACCAAGGTTCATAAGAGTGCAAGCAACAAATACGGGGCATATAGAGCAGTGTGAAAGTACTAAGAAAGCATGATAACAAAGCGTTCATCAGAAGTTAGATTGCTCGACCTAACTGTGGAAGGACTCCCTCGTCAGCCTCTATAGAATGCATCGCACGAGGCTCGTAAGACACCAACAGATGGAGCAGGCTGTCTGGGCTATGACCGAGAGGTTCTATAGCCCGTGGTCCATAGCCAGTAAGCGGTCCCAAAGCTGGCAAGCATCGCGCATGCAAGGAGGACGACGAGTATAGCCATACGCTTCTCGTATGACCCGGGCACAAACACCGTCACTGAAGGACCGAGTCCCGATGAGGCGTCTCTGTGAGAGAGAGGCTTGGCCGGTTGATCCGCGGAAGAGGACGAAGAGGAATGGGGGACTGGAGAGAGACGGCTGGGTGGGGCGCGAATGCGGTAGGAGCCCTTCTCGAGCGAAAGAGAGGGCGAGGCCTGGGCGAGGCGGACGGAGGGAATCTGGAACGGCATCGCATGCAACGACGATGTGGACGTTCTTGGCGCAATGGGAGAAGGAAGGGTTGGGCTTGGAAGATGCGCCGCCGATGGTTAAGGCTGCAAAATGTGGCTGGCACAGTAACAGACGCGTCTTAGTTGCGGTTCATACAGGTAGAGGACACGAAGAGGCGTACAAAGAAGGTGGATATGACAGAGGGTAGATGACAGCTGGAGTGTCTAGTTCCGTTGCGTTCGTCTATCCAGGGCTCGAAGGCCGAGGTATGCAACCGAAAGGTCAGGTATGAGCCTGTCGAGATGCCCTGATGCTGCAGAACCCAATTCGTCAGGACGAGCGCTGACCAGACGGAATAGCATGAACAGGGAAACTAGCCGAATGCACCGGTCGTAGTCCTTGTCAGCCTCTGGAGGTGGATCCGGATGGCGGTAACGGAACAGGGACACCCGGCGTCAGTACACGTACCCTGTGTAACTCGCATACCGAAGCGCATCACAGTTCTCTGTCTCTTCAAACTGTTCAATCAGTCCTTGTGCAATACTCGTCTAATTCAGTCCGATCCAACAACAGGAAAGCGTGTTTTTGGGCGTCGCTCGCAGACGTATTGTATACGTGACGCATGACGAATCCAGCCGCACATGCACACCGACCAACTGGCAGCGCGAAACGAGGCGGAAGACACGAGAGACGAGAGGCCGTAGATCGATGTACAAGAGACGACACAGATGAGAGATATGTAACAGTCATTGCGAAGATAGTACTAGTCGTGAACGTACGCGGGGTATTACGAACAGTAACTGTGAGCGGGCGGCGTCAACAAGGGGGAGTGGAGAGGGAAGAAGGGAAAACGAGCAGTAACAAGGACGATGCGCTCCCGCCAAAAGACATCCAATCTCGGTCCCAGCTACAGCCATGTGCGTCCGTGTCAGAAGCGAGCGACTCGCGAGCACCTCCTGCCCGAAGCTCGACGGGCCTGGTGCGCGGGAGGAGACGACGTCGTACGACACGCTTAGAGCACGATGCAGTGACCCTTCTTGTGGTGCCGGGGCCGAGTGAGGAGCGCAGCACGAGTCGCGTACTGGAACACCTCGCGGACGCCCTCGCCCGTCTTGGCCGAACATTCAAGATAGTGCCGGGCGCCGATCTTGTGCGCGACAGCCATGCCCTGTAAAAAAGGTGTCAGCTCACTGACAGCTAGGCAAAATTGGCAAGGAAAGATGGAAAGAGGAAACGCAGCACAAATCGTCGAAGAACGGCGAAGAGGAGGTCAGCCCAGATGCGCCGACACGGCATGGCAGAAATGTGTAAGAGGAAATGACAGCGAAACGCACCTCCTCAGGGGTCACCGGCCGCTGATTCGTCTTCCTGAGCTCCTCGATGACCCTAGGGTCCCGCCTGAGATCCTTCTTGCAGCCGACAAGGATGATGGGAAGGCCAGCGCAGAAGTGCATGACCTCGGAAATCCACTGCAGCGCCAGGGACAAGATAAGCCAGACAGGGTGCGCGAGACAAGAAGCGTTCGAGTCAGCAACGCGACGCGACAAAATGTGATGTGAGTATACAACCCACCTTCTCCTGTACGTTATCGAGCGAATCCGGGGAGTCTACGGCGAAGCAGATGAGGATGACGTGAGAGTCGGGGTAGGAAAGGGGGCGGAGACGGTCGTAATCTTCCTGGCCGGCAGTATCCCACAACGCCAGTTCGACGTGCTTTCCGTCGACTTCTACATCGGCCACGTAGTTCTCAAATACGGTGGGGACGTAGACCTAGAACGAAGTAAAAGGAAGGTTAGCGCCAGGGGAAATGCACACGATCATCGCCACGTCTGCAGTCGCGATTCGGGGACGACCGGCGACGAAAGGATGAGCACTGACCTCTGGGAAGGTTCCCTTGGAGAAAACGATCAAGAGACAAGTCTGTAGAGGGGTTGCAGGGCGGGTGAGTAAGAGGATGGGACGATAATTGAGAATGCTGATACGACCTTTCCGCAAGCACCGTCGCCGACGATGACAAGCTTCCTGCGGATTTCAGACATGACGAGCGTATCAAAGAAGGAAGTAGGAGATAAGTGGCGGTAGGACTAAGACGGGGAAAGGAAGAGGGAGAGGGAGAGGACGGGAGATGGATAAGAGCTGAAGGAGACGACGAGCGACGGACAGATGGCGGTGTGGAGAGACGCAAACCCGCCCCAGCACTCGTCCCGCGTCCAGCGGAGCTTGGCAACCCCCGCTCGGGGTCGCATCGGAGTCCAAGCGGCCTTTGAATTCCAGCCACCACCAACACTGCTTCTACCCTCATTATCTAAGCTATCAAGCCCGTGCGTGGGAACGTTTGTCCCCTTCAGGACCTGCACCGCCCCGCCCGTTTCCTTTTCCTTTCTTCTGCCGACCGTCGCACGCGGCCCCATCCTCGCCGTCTCCGACTTCCCCGCCATCGTCTCCTACGCTAACGCGCATCGGTGCACGGCGACGTACTCTCCTTCGGGGCCCCAGCTCCCCATCTCGCAGATCTGCACCTCATCGATCGCCCATTCGCCAAAGTCGACGCGTACGGGCCCTCTGCGCGTCGTGTCTGCGGTCTCTTCTGCTCCTGCCTGCTTATGCGCCAGCACCGCCTTGAACGCTTCCGATGCCAACACTGATGGGTACGAGAACGGCGTCCTTCCTTTTCCGCGCGGCTTGCGGTAGACGGTGTTCAGGACCGTGCAATGCAGCTATCGGTCCCGGTCAGCCCCCGACGAGCTCTGTGCTTCTGCAAACTCGGACTTGCCTTCAGTGGTCTTTTCTCGTCGACTAAAAGCCCCGCATCGTTGAATGCCTTCATGATCACGTCTGCGCAGATCCTCTCAGCTCGAGCGTTTTCGCTGGCGTGACTGCATTGCGCTTGCTCACCTGCCACCGCCTTGAGCTTTTTTCCGCTCTCTCCGTCCAATGACGGCCCCACCCACATCACATGCGCCCGTTCCTGGTCGCCCCGCTCGGGCTTCATGATGTCCATGCTATCCAGCGTGACCCGTAGCCTCTCTTGTCCTAGCATCTCTACGATCTTTGGTCTCAACTCTTCAAGGACTCTCTGCGCGGCCTCTAGCGTCCGCCTCGGCTTCTTTGTCTGCGGTGCGTCTGCAACCGCGGGCGTGTCCCTGTCGCGGTCAAGCGACATGACCCCGAGCGTGAAATGCAACCGCCGAGGAGGGATGACGATCGTCCGGTCCAATCCGGGTATCGGGGGCGTCGCTGCAAGTAGCGCGTCCGTAAAGGTCGTCATCCTCTCGCGTAGAAGAGCATGATGTCCCTGTGAGTCTGTTAGTCAGGCTCGCTCAACGCGTGGCGTGTGCCATACGACGTACGATAGGGAGTGCGATGACTACGAGGCAGAATGATCAGTTTCTGAGCCCACGTTGGGTGTGCGTGAAAAAGCGAGTGCGCACAGTGCGTGAGCGGCGGTTTTGGGGCTTTCTCCTTGTGAGTCCTGGTAGACGTTGCGCCTGCGGATCCGGTGCCTGCACTCTCACCGACTGTAGTCTCCGAGGCACGACCGCGACCTCTGCCGCGCCCCGTTGGTCTGCTACGTCCACGTCCACGCTCACCGTGACCGCGACCAAGACCGCGACCTCTTCCGCGCCCACGGTGGTCTGACGCGCTTACAGCTGCCAGTGGATTTGTGATCGCGGTAGATGTGTTTGCAACCGTTGGGACGGTGCTGTCCATGCTGAACCGGCGAGGTATGCGGGATGCGTGCAGTTGGATAGGCCGAGAGGCGATGGCTCGCAGCATATGGCGTTGGCGCAACGACGTCGTGCGGGAGCTCCGTCCCGAACCCGGGACGTCACACGTCACGCGTCACGCCACCTCGATCGCCAGACCA
>VICQ01000012.1:600000-792098 GCA_025528855.1 Trametes punicea
AACTGGGACTCAAGAGAGGCAGTACGTCACTGAGGGGAAAAATATCAACGAGACTGCAGGTAAGCGGCCCTGCGGTGCTGAAGGCATTGTAGCCCCATTGTAGGTGGGTGACCTTGGCAATCTAGCCGGGCCGAGACTTGTGTGACAGATCTGGACGTATGTACATGTTGAGTCCCATTTGCTGGAAACTGGAAACCATCTGGGCTGCGGCTGTGGCAGATGCTAGCGCCTCGGGCGCGGAGTGGACGCCGTGAGCTACAGAAAACTCGATATTTCTTATAGTTGGAGATCTGGTGCTTGTAGCGCATGATCGCCCAAAAGCAGGACATAGAGATATCAGGTCGAATTCTCTCCGGGACTGAGGAGGTACTTACCGGAGTGTGCCGAAGCGCCCGCCGTTGGAGGGAGGCTGGTGGAGATCAATATCATCTCCGCTAATTTTGGCCCGAGGTGAAGCTTTGAAGTACGAGCCAATGCGAATCGTCAGAACGATCGCTCGAGAATATGATGCATCTTAGAGCACCTCTATGATGGCGGCATGTTCTGGCGCAAATCACGACTGCACAGCGCCATCAGCTGTCGTCTAGTATGGGTCGCATTCATGATGTCTGATATCAAAATTGGATGCGACGAGGAGCCTGGTCTCGTTGATGCGATATACTCAGCGGGATGGTGAGCCAAAGAGTGAGCACCGCCTACGCAAGAGGGCTGCAAGCGCTGACTGGGAGGGTACCCTGTGGGTGCGGGCACGGGACCGTGGGAGAACGTACTGGGCGAATGGGGATGGAGTTGTTGTGGCGAGTACCCTCTCGGTCAGGCCCAAGATGTCAACTGCCAGGTTTTCCGTCCGGTCTTTCAGATCTCTCTGCATATCTTTTCCAGCGCTCTTCGCTCTCTCCCCTTGTCGCTCCCTTCTCTCCTCCTCCCTGCAGGCCTCCGCCTCTTCGCTGGTATAAATTCGAGTCGGCCAGCGCCTCTTTCGTCCGAGTTCCCACCTACCCATCCACCTCTTAAAAATGCGTCGTGCTCACCTTCTCGCTCGTGATGACGACAGCGACCTCAACTGCGGCTCTGGCGGCGGCGACCGCCGCTTCACGGGCCTTCGAATCGCATCGATCTTCATCATCCTCGCGACCTCCCTCATCGGCGCCCTCTTCCCTGTCCTCGCGAAAAGGACTAGATGGCTGAGCGCTCGTATCCCCCCTCGTGTCTTCGACACGGCTAAATACTTCGGAAGCGGTGTCATCGTAAGTCTTGCGTGTCGCAGTAAGTGCAGTAATGGGCTCTAAAACATTATTCTGGCCGTCAGATCGCTACATCGCTCATCCATCTATTGGATCCTGCGACCGACGAGCTCTCGTCGCCGTGCCTGCCGGCAGGTTGGTCAGACTACGTGAGTACACTCCTCGGCTCTCATTCTGACGCAATCAGCTCATTACGCCTTTGAAGCCTTACGCCCTCGGTATCTGCCTCATCAGTATCTTCATGATCTTCATCACCGAGCTCGTCGCCTTCCGCTGGGGGACTGCCATGCTCGCCCGCATAGGCATGGTGCACGACACGCACGGTCACGGTCTCGCTTCCCACGCTGCACATGGCCCGGAGACCGATCAGGCCGCCCAGGCGATATCCAGGAAGCAGCATGGATTCAATGGGTCCCTTATCCAAGAGAAGAACCAGGACGTTGAGAGCCAGCATTCCGACCGCGGAGACGATCGTCCTCACTACCCTCATACGCACTCACACGGCAAGCAGCTCAACGGCGACGACGCGCATCCCGGCGATGCTCTCGCAGACTCGCCTGCTGCCCAGATTATCGGCATCGCTGTATTGGAATTCGGTGTACTTCTCCACAGCGTTTTGATAGGCCTTACGCTTGCAGTAAACGATGAGTTCAAGATCCTCTTCGTCGTCATTGTCTTCCATCGTAAGTCAACTGCCTCTTGTCTACCGACAAATGTTTCGAGAAAACTAACCTACGACTGAAGAAATGTTCGAGGGTCTTGGTGTCGGTTCTCGATTGGCCTACATGCAGCTTCCGACTAAGTACAATTGGATCCCCATACTCGGAGCGCTGCTCTACGGTACCACTACACCCATCGGCATCGCGGTTGGTCTCGGTGTACGTCAAACGTACAATCCGGATAGCACCACTGCGAGCATCGTCAGCGGCATCCTGGACGCGTTCAGCAGTGGCATCCTACTTTACACCGGTCTTGTCGAGGTAAGCACGACAATCTGGCTATGGATAACCAGGTGGCTCATCGCTATGTGTAGCTGATGGCGCACGAGTTCCTATTCAATGCTGACATGCTCAACGGGTCGAACGCCAAGCTAGCTTACGCACTTGGTTGCATGGTGTTCGGAGCGGGTATCATGGCTTTGCTCGGACGGTGGGCATAAGCTCCTACAGCGTCGCTGAACTTTCCGGCCGCTTTGCCCCTGTCATCTCCGACTCCGCGCTCCTGGTGTCACCGAGCCTTCGGTAGTGTTCAAGACGTCCGTCCCTTGCTGCTCCTTTCATCCACATCATGCACATCACTCTCACGCTCACCTCATGCATCTTTTGACGACTTGGTTTTGCACTGGCACATTCCTATCATTATCATTCCAACCCTCACGACCAGCCTGCCCAGTACATACCTATTGTACATGACGCCGGTATATGAGAGAGGGGACTGTTGCCATCACATCCTCGCTTCGTACCTATATAGATATCAGGAGTAATGTCTTGCTTGAGGTAGTCTCGGGGCGTGTATGATTTTGTCCGTCGGGTTGCAAAAACATAGATGCGTTACGCTGCGGTTCGAAGATCAGTGAATCACTTCCGAGTTCAAGAAGTTCTTGTCCGTGAGGGTCGAAGGGGCGAATAACACAGCCACTACAAGAGCCTTGCCCAGAAAAGTATTGTATATTGACCGCCCCCCACAACCTACGGAATCGATGATACTTCATGCTTCAATTTAGATGTATTGACCTGACGCCGATCGGCCAATCTCGGTCAACCCTGAGCGAGGTGGTTCTCAACAACTTGCGCCAAAAATTCTCGTTGCACATATCCACCTTCTCACGACAACCGTTAAAAGAGCGGGTATTGCACCTCGGTGTGGAGAGATTTGCTTCCGGCGCAAGGCCATACCGATTGTGGCTCCTCCGTAACTACGTTACCCATAAACGGGAGTCACGGATGAGGAAATAATGCTGACGTAAGCAGACATCCGCGCGGAAGACGGCTCGACGGTTACTCGCACGAAGATTCGACCATTCTCGCACCTCCGTCATCCTCCGCCCATCGCTGCCGCCTCCTGCTAACCACTATCTCGGCGACGGCCTCAGTTCCGACTGGGTTTCTCTCTCAGGGTCGATAGCTACAGACGAGGCAGTGCGCCGAGGTCCGCAAGCATCCGCAGCAACTCCTTTACCTAGCACTGAACAGGCCAGTTACTGCCATTCCACCACGTCTATGAGCGAGCTCGAAGACGGGTACCGACCGGGGCGTGCATCCTCGGACAACATCCACCCGAACGGCGACGGCGGGTCCGACCTCGGGCACCCCGCCCGCTCGCACGCTGCCGGCCAATACCCGCGCATGCCACAGACGCACTATGTGACCTCCGCCGAGTCGCTCGACCACCAATCCCAGCAATCTCACCAGTCGTACCAGAGCCAAGCGCAGAACTACCCTCATAACGATGGCGCACCTCCGACCCCGACCAAGTCAACATCTCCGCCCCGATCGAGCGCAGAGTCCGCGCACCGTCCCGCTGCGAGGTGGAGGGACAGCACCTTACCTGGAGCGGGTGGCCCGAGCGACTTGGGGCATGGACAGGCGCTGCCGAGGGTGAGCGTGGACGAGAGTGTGGAGAGCAGGGAGAATGACCTTGGGGGGCGGCGAGCGCAGCGGAGATGGCTACGCTGGTCGAGCCGAGCTTTGACGAGAATATCCTCCGGGCACTATGTGAGACGGATGTGAGTGTTGGATTTTCACCTCGGGACTGTGGGCTGCGAGGGTTGCTGTGGTTTGCACCCGCTGCCGCCTCGGTGGCTAGTATGGCGGAACGGTGAGAACGCCACTGACTTCGGTTCGCAGTGCGGAGTCCCCCTTCTCCTGGACAGAATCAAGCAGAGCATGGTATCATGTAGGGTGCGTATGATGTCTTGTTGGGTGAATGATGCTAAAGTAGCTCCTGATATGAATACGGTATATAGGAAGCAGCAGCATTCCTGAAACGGCGTGCGGGAGTGGAAGATGAATATGGCCGGGCCATGCAGAAGCTTGCACGACAAGCGGCCAATGAATACGCAACCAGCGAAGCTAAGGCGGGGTCCTTCGTCAATGCTTGGCAGTCATCCATGCGCACGCACGAGTTGATGGCGGAGAACAGGATCAAGTTTGCCGCGCGGCTCAATGAGATGAGCGAAGAACTGACGAACCTGGCGAAGGAGGTCGACAAGACGCGGAAAGTGGTCAGTGGCATGGTATTCGCTCTGTTTTAAGCTTGACTAGGACCATGCTCTGGTACGGTGACAGACCAAGGATCTCGCTACCCGATATGAGCGGGCTCTCCAAGAGTCCGAGTCGATAACAGAGAAAGCCAAGGCACGATTCGACATGACCGCTGAGGAGCTCGAGAGGTTGCTCTTGCAAAAGGAGGGCGAGCCGCTGAAGGACAACGCGATGCAGAGCCGGTCTCCGGTGAATGGGAAGCGGGTGATCGGGAAAGCGGTACAGAAGGGCGGCATGTTGCTGAAGGGTAAGAATCCGCAAAATGTAGGTTTTCCGCACGCGCGCTTCATCTTGGTAATATGGCTGACTGAAAGACAGTTGCAACGACAAGAAGACGATATCCGGGCGCGTATGTCCACCGCATCGGACGCGTACCGCAAGGCAGTCACAGATACCCAAACTATCCGGCAGGAATACTTCAACTTCCAGCTACCTCGCATTCTTCGAGTGCGTCTTGTATCCAACTACGCATGGCTGACTCATGTTGACCTTGACCTTCCCGACTTGTAGGCGTTCAAGGAGTGCGTGGACGAGATTGATCTCGGAACACAGTATCACCTCGCTCGCTACGCTTTTTTGTGCGAAAGTATAGTACACAGCGACGCAGCTATCATAACACCACCGGATGAGAATGGTACTCCATCACTTATATGGCTCCCTACTGCCCACTGACGGTGCTCCAGTTCCGGGCCTCAAGGCGACGATGGAATCAATTGACAACCGAACAGACTTCAAGACCTACATGCAGGCGTACATTTATGCACATGGAGGTACGAATACGCGTGGCCCGCGCCGTAACGGACCGCAAGAAGAGGGCTTCGTAAGTTCACGTTCCGTGCATCTGGAATCTCATTTTGACGCATGGGCCAGCTCCCTCCCATTCCTCCACCGCATCAGTACGTCGGCAATTCACCGAGTCCCTCAAATGCACCTATACCCGACAAGGGTCGGCCTACGTTCGGCGTGAGCTTAGCAGAGCAGATGGCGCGCGACGACGTCGACGTTCCGCCCATCCTTGTCAAATGCTGCGAGGCGATCGAGAAGTACGGTCTGACCACACAGGGCATATATCGCATCGGAGGTACGCATAGCAAAGTAATGAAGCTGAAGGAGCGGCTCGATCGAGGTATGTTCTCTCTATCTATCGTTGCATGTTCGAGGAGGGTCTTGCCTGCCTTGAGCACCGACGTAGGATCCGGTGACTTTGGATGCTGACCACGACGCGGGTCCGACAGACCTTGACTCCGTCAATCTTGACGCTGAAGAATGGTCCTCTGATATCAGCAACGTCACGAGTGTGCTTAAACTTTGGCTGCGGGAGCTGCCCGACCCGCTATTTACTTCGAGTCAGCACGCGGAGTTCCTCGATGCCGCCCGTAAGTCATGATTCTCCGATTGGGCCCGGACATGCGATTTTGAGATCTGGCATCCCTTCGTCGTTAGGAAACGAGAATGAGCGTGCCAGGCACATTCGGCTGCATGAACGCGTGAACGCATTGCCGGATCCTAACTACTCAACACTGAAGTACCTCATGGGCCATTTGCACAAGTACGTGTCTCCTTGTTGATCCGTATATTGAATATGTCGGGTCCCTAGCACGGCGCTCAAGTGCATCTTTCCCCACACCCATAGAGTCGTCCAGCACGAGGCCCAGAACGCGATGTCCGTGCAAAACCTCGCAATCGTATTTGGGCCAACGCTATTTGGCCAGGGTCAGCCGGGTCTCAACGGTCAGATGAACGGTATGGCCGACGCGTCGCTCCAGAACAAGGTGAGCACGGGCGATTATCCCGAGATTATCATGTTGGTGACGAGTCACTCACTGATTGTGTGCTGCCCAGGCCGTCGAGACGATTCTGGAGCACTATCTCGACATCTTCGTGGACGAGGGCGAAGAGCCGTAGAAACCCTCTCCGCTGTTCCTTCGTCCGCTCTCTGCGCTTCCTGTTTCGCCCTCTCCCATGCATTCTTTATTACTTTGTATACCCCTCATACCTGCATGTATCACTTACAGCCTATTTTCCATGTTCATCCCCTCCTTGCCCTTTGCCCCTGTCAGTTACCCCGCCTTCCTCCGACTCAATATCCCGCCCTCCTCTCTTTTCTCACGTTGGTATCATGTACCCGGAGCTGGCTCCGCGCCGGCTGAAGCAGACAGTTAACTAGGTAGTAGTGATGTACATACTTGTACTCCGGTTCCGGTAGCGTGTAGTCACACCCCCGCCTAGTCATTATCTTATTGGTTTGGCTTGTTGTTAGCTCGGGCTTGAGATGCAAGCGCGCGTGCACCTCTCCCGTTTCATTTAGTTCGTCCTATGTGCTATGAGGTTAGGGGGTTCCTGGGTGAGTCGCGAGTGCGGATGCGACATACCTTCCCATGCCTCGGAGCACGGCATGTCGTCAGTGGGAGCACGATAAACAGATGCCTACATCTGATGCTACAAAGCATGCCTTGAGGGACTTGGCGGATTACTCCGTGCGAGACAACCAGCAAGTGCTTCAGCACCGACACTCAACGAATCCGAGTGGCAGCAGAGTGCATATGGTGATAAGGCGTGTGTACACGTAATAGTACATGCTTGGGTTCCTCCGGACTGCAGCGAGGATCCCGTCTCGGAGTAGGTACGTTGATGAGGGTGATACGGCGGACCCGACGTGCATCCGGTGTATGACCCTGTGCGCGCCCTCCACCAAGGTTGCGCGAGAAGGTGATCGAAGGCCAACGTACCTCACCCAGTGAATTCGATCATTCCTCCTCCAGCCCGAACGATCGCCTCCTCGAAGATACACCCAAACAGCAACGGGAGGCTAGTATCTCGTCCATACGGTCGTCGCGCCCGCGTCGGCGACCCATACGTCCGCGAGGCCGTCGCGGCGCCATTCAGTGTGGCTGGGGAAGACGACGGAGCGCAGGGCAGGGCATGCGCGTGCCCACGTCGTGCATAGCGCGCTCTCCTCGAGTGCGTTCCCGCGCCCGATGCCGTCAACGGGCGTCGGCGAGAGGTCGAGCTGGTGCAGCGCAGGGAACGCGCCGAGTACTGGCGAGAGGCCCGCTAGTAGGCTCTGTGGAGAAGACACGTTGCGGTGAATTAGCTGAAGTTTAGTGCATAGAGGGTGTGCAGAAGGATACAGCTGAAGGGGGGGGGTCACAGAGGCGCGGATGGCGAACGCGAGATGGGATGGGGAGAGCGAGATGAAATCGACAAGATGGCTGCAATTGTGAAAGACTTACGATGCCCGAGAGCGCAAAGTGGAGAGTGTGTCTAAGCGCAAGCTTGACCTTCAGCACCTCGACGACCGCACCCAAGTGGCGCGAGATATCCCTCAGTAGCGTTGGCGTGACGCTCATCATACTCAGGTCGAGGTACCGGACCGGGACGCTCGTCCGCGCGATGCGCTGAAGGTCGCGTTCGGTGATGAATTCGTGCCCTACGAGCCCCAGCGACTGTACCGGCCTTCCGGGGAGCACTGACGCTGCTGCGATCGCCGAGCCACGGAAGGTGGCGAGATGGGGAAGTGCCTGGGGGGGCACCTCGAGCGTCTCGTAGCAGTCGAGCAGCCGCACATGCTCGATCGAGGGCGTCGCCGCCAGGAAGTGCGCGACGGACGCGCCCAGTGCGTTCCCTCCCTCGGGCGCTGGCGGTGGGTGGTATAGCTTGGGGGATAGGCTCCCTCGTCCAACACCGCTAAGTGCAAAGACGCGCAGGGCGGGAAACGTGCAGCCTTCAAGGACCACACGTGCATCAAGAGTGCCGCCTGTGAGTCCCAGTGCGAGCTCGAGCTGCTCGAGGTGCACGAGCGTTTGAAGCGCACGGTGGAGGAGCGCGAGCGCGAGCTCCGCGGCGGCAACGAACGGTTCACGCGGCCCAGGATCCGTCTGCCAGCGGATTGTCAACCGACGGACGATCTCTGATAGATGTGGGCGTGAAAGTAGCGTGTTCGCGCAAATGGCGGTGTTTATTGGAGTGGGCGCACGGTGGGGCAAGGACTCGACGATCGTGATTGAGGAGTAGAGAACGCGCTCTGCGATGAGGCGAAAGCGATGAGATGTGCGAATGACGGTAGCAAGAGATCCCGGCGACAGGTTCTCGAAGATAGCATGGAGAGTCTCGTTTGGTAGCTGGGCCGCACTGGCCATCGGTGCTAAGGATCTGTTCGCGACGGTCGTGGCTGGGCGTTGGAAGTCGTACAACTTCGAAATGTCCCGCGCGATGAGACGGAGACGAAGAGATGAAGCCAATGAGCGGACAGTGGATGAAGAGCAGGATGGGGAGGGGGCGAATGCGCGTTGGGACGGCGGGCGAGTCTAAAGCAGGCGTGGAGCAAGAGCGGCGACACTCACAGACAGTGCGGATCGACCCACTGAGAGACTGGCCGAGGAATATGCCTGGGCGTATATCGCGCGAGAATGACCGGTGGAGGAGGAAGACGCGATGAATAGGTGGTCGGAAGAGTAAGAAGAGCGAGCGAAGGTGGCTTGTGCAATCCAGAAACAGTGAATCAGATCGCAACGCGGGCAGGCCTTGCCCGTCAAGAGATGCGACAGGTGAGCGGAGAATTGCCGGGAGGAGGGTCCGAACGGTTCCCAAGAGAGGGGAGGAATATAAGACTGTGGTAGAGGAGAGCCGTTGCGGACACTGGAATCGCAGAGGAATCACCGCACCGCCCATGCAGTCGGACTAGTCTATCATTGCCTATGCCCACAACCGTGGGTAACCTTGCAAGAAAGAGACAAATCGAAGCCTTGAGGCATTCTGTAGCACTCGGTAACCACAGAAATAAGCAAACAGCAATGTCCCTACGGACGAGGGAGAGGACGCAAGGGAAAGGGGCAAGCTGAGAAGAGCGGATCGAACACAACGAACGCACCCGCACCGCGTCTCCGAGATTGTTCACGGCTCCATCACGCGCCGTCCAGGGTCGCGCGTCAAGAGCGTCGATTACGAGAGAGCCTGTTGTACACTAGATACTGATACACCGAGAAATGTCCGAGTCATACAGCCCAAACAGCACTCTACGCGCCGAAACCGTACAGTGTGCGCCCGGACCGCTTGAGCGCGTAGACAACGTCCAGCGCTGTCACCGTTTTCCGCTTAGCGTGCTCGGTATACGTGACCGAGTCCCGGATGACCTGAGTAAGCAGCGGCGAGTGAGTCAAGAGCGGAGACGGCTACGTCAAACTATGCTCACGTTCTCGAGGAAGATCTTGAGAACACCACGCGTCTCCTCGTAGATGAGGCCAGAGATACGCTTGACACCACCACGACGGGCGAGACGGCGAATAGCAGGCTTGGTGATACCTGGATGCAAGGTTAGCCAAACCCTGAGGGAAAGGCATCGCAAAGTTCACCTTGGATGTTGTCGCGGAGAATCTTTCGGTGACGCTTAGCACCACCCTTTCCGAGGCCCTGTGCAAGTCGCCGAGATGTCAATAACCCGCGAAAGCCAGAAAGCCAGATCCGAACGTACCTTGCCACCTTTTCCACGGCCAGACATGTTGATTCAGATAGTAATTCGGAGATTACTTGAAGGGTGAGGTTGGTAACTTCGACGAGTGCGAAGGCAATATCGAGAAGATAAGTGACGGAGGACAAAGACGGCAAAGACAAGTGTTGCCCTCATGAGCAGCTTATATGGGCGTGGGCTAGGAGCTCGGTCACGTGAGAAACCTTAAGCCTGTTGTTGAACGCCTTCAACGCGACACTCACGTGACCAATGCGCGTCGCGCGGGCGGCGCCTGTATAAGTATGCCAGGCGGCCCAGGTAGTATGGTACCTCATTCGCTCTCCGGCTCGCCACTCAAGCTCATCTTCTCGCCACCGTTCAAACAACTCAGGCACACCCATTAACAATGGCCCGCACTAAGCAAACCGCTCGCAAGTCCACTGGTGGCAAGGCGCCTCGTAAGCAGCTCGCTGCGAAGTCCCAGGCTCGCAAGACCGCCGCCGTGAGTTCGGCCATTTGTGTTCCGCATTTCGAGATTGTAGCTAATAAGCACTTCAATGGCAGGCGGCGACGGGCGGTGTTAAGAAGCCTCATCGTTTCCGGCCTGGTACCGTCGCGCTCCGCGAAATTCGGCGGTACCAGAAGTCGACAGAGCTCCTCATCCGCAAGCTCCCCTTCCAGCGGCTCGTTCGCGAGATCGCGCAGGACTTCAAGGTCAGTCGCGAGCTTCTTTCACGTTGTTTGACATGTGCTGAGGGACCGTTGTGTTTCATAGACCGACTTGCGCTTCCAATCTTCTGCCGTCATGGCACTGCAAGAGGCGTCCGAGGCGTACCTTGTTTCCCTCTTCGAGGATACAAATCTGGCTGCAATTCACGCCAAGCGCGTCACTATCCAGCCTAAGGACTTGGTGAGTAATCTGCTCCCTCCCAAAATGCAGCCCGATATTGATGAATTGTAGGCACTTGCACGGCGGTTGCGTGGCGAGCGCGCATAGAAGGATGTCAGCCGTGTTCCCTATTCTGTATCTATGTATCGGGTTGTACTTGTATTGTTCACTAGTAATATTTCATGCTATTCACATCGCATACTGGACATGATCGGTAGCAGATGTTTGTATGAATTGGGCAACTGTGAATATGTAGGGTTATAGCACGGACAATGCGAAGGTGTGTTCCGAAGTGATTGTCGCGATCCTAGTACAGACCACCTACATGTATGCAGGGTGGGGAAGGTTTTTGTAGAAGCCGATGGATCCTTTGAACAAGTTGTTCTGGTTTTTGCCAGTAGCTGGACTGCACCGGACGAAACATGGTATTGCAGCTGTGCTGAGAGGTGATGGGGGCGAAACCATTATTACCGTTCTCAAAACAATCGGCACGTGATGTTTTTGCACATGCACAATGACCGCCACACATGGCAGGCATCCCGGGATATGTGTCACGGTGAAGCTCCTATCATAGTCCAATGGAATGTTTACCTACTGTTCACCTATGCAACGAATGTGCACAACTGCATTAATTCCATTCACTATGAAGGGACTTTGGCATGGCTATTGACCCTTTGACGGTCACATGGTCTATTGTGGTCGGTTGATATAAACCTTTGCAGCAGAACATAGTGTTGGAGATATTGTTGAGTCTCATAGCGAGTGAGAGCCGCATATTCTTGTTTATGTCATAGATTTGATTCGATCTTTTGGTCTTTGAGAATCTGTACTTACTTCATTTAGTATTGTTCTTACCCTTTCCTTACCTTGCATCATACTGTTTGCTCCTTAGTTTATTCTTCCCCCTTTTTGTAGAACTCTGAAACCCCTGATGAGTTACAATGTAAGTTGTTTACTGATTAATCCTTCCTTTTATTGCTATTTTCATAATAGTTGGCACATCAGTAATTTTGCACAGAAATATGATCTCAGTTGAAAAATCCATAGCTCCTGAGATACTTCATATATCTTCATGATTTTTGTACCAGGAGGTCCACAAAAAATTCAGCTTTATATTGGTATAGCTTTAGTATGCATTAGGGTCAGAATCTGTCTCAATAATGAGAAGAACCTGAAATCAGACTTGATTGAGGAAAACTAGTGCCTTCTACCCATGCAAGGGCATTTGTCACAGAAACACACATTTGAAGCAGCCCTTCCTGGGCTGTGAATTTCTGAAGTGCAGAGCCATAGGCATGTGTGAGAAATTGCATGTGCCATTTATTTTGAAAATGACAATAATATACAAAGAACAGCTAGAATGCTAGAATTCCCTAGTTTAGATACTCCATTGCTTTTTATTACTCATCAATCAATACTTCTTGTACTTATACTTACCTCCAATAATACATGCTTTTTTCAGACTTCAGTACATATATTATTGGACTTTGATCACTTATTTGTTTTGCTCTCTACAAATAAGAAACACATAACAAGGTCACTTAGGGCATTACCAATAGTCTTGCCAAAGTCTCCACTTCTCATGTTGTAATCAAACTTTCCGAAAACTTCTTTGCAACTCTGCCCCTTGCTAGAACTTTCTTCAGCTTCTAACAAAAATTTTCACCATCACATACAGAAAAAATCAAGCTTTCAATGATAGTAAGCATGTGTCTGTATTCCTTAGTTTGGATATCTCATTAACCCTTTGTTAGTCTTTGATAACTCTCGTTAACCTCCTTCCTCTAATACACTCATTTGCTACCCCAAACTCTGAAGTCCAAACTCCATCTGTTCCTCTGAGCAATCTGGCCCCTGCAAATAGAGGATACCTGGTAAGTAGCTTGAGGCATTGCCAATAGCTTTGCCAGAGTCCTCCCTAGCCCCAAAGTCTGAAACCCCCTGTTCTGAACTTTGGTTCTGCCTGCACCTCCCCTTTGGCCTGGTTCCTAATAAAGGCCCTTAAGAGGTCACACCTAGAGGGAGGGCACTGCCATGTGCCATGCCTGAACTCTGGACTCTGGACCTTGGACCTGTACTTTGCATCTCAACCTTGTACTCCACCTTATTTCTAATACTTGGGTTGCACCATCATTACACCTTACTCTCATGTTTATTCTCAGACAATAAGGCTATTGTCTTCACACTTACTAGTTCATACTCTGAGTCTTCCTTTTGTCTATATTAACAATAAGCTTTGAATGTATTTAAGCAGACCTGGAATGTAGTAGTTACTATGGTGACCTAGGAGTTTACACAGTGGTCACAGATCTGCTAGAAAACTTTAGTGCAGTGCTGCAAAACACCTTCAAACCTTTGTAGTCCAATCTCTACACATGTCCTGTACTAGCTTGTGAAAAAGATATAGTAGTCAGAATTGTGCTTGAGTCCGACATGCAAGCCTAGACTTTTTATGCACCAGTCAAGGCCATGTGTCACAGCTACATCACACTGCTGAGACATGCTGAGTTCAAACTCTGACCCAAAAGCAGCAAACCTTTGTTTTGATACTTCTCATCTGATATCATCTCAACAGTGGCTCACTAGCTTAAAAGGAATACATTGGCTATTCTAGCATTCTTGTTGGTACTGCAAGATATCTAAACAGGCTAGTAATAGTATGAGTGAGAAGGAGGAGGAAAGATGTGAGTGCTCAGAGATTTGAGGTTAGCAGAGCAACTTAGAGATATGAGGATATTATCCGAGGTGGTAGCTGCAAACTCGGTGCAGTATCAAAATGAATGAGTGGGAGTTAGGACAGGGGTAGGGTTCTCAGTCAGTGTGAGGAGTCTGCACTGGAGTCTTGGGAATACCATTAGCAGATCACCAGGTCATAGTAATCTTGAACATCAGTGAAGGCTTGCTCAGAGCTGCATCATGAGTAGATAGTGAATGTGAGCTGTCAAGATAGCATCGCTTTAGAAATGAGACAGGTATGTTTTCATCATCAGCATCAGGTGTGGAACACCACTTGCATGGTCAGCTAAAGTCCTGGGGGGAATGGTGCGACAGAGGTGGTAGGGATCATGATGTGTGCATCAGGGCCTGATGCGATCAGTATGCTTGCAGTTAGTCAAGCCAGTAGAATGGCTGCAGATTCTGGTACAGAGGCTGTAACACCTCTAAAACTCGCTGATATAGAGTCTGGAAGCTTCAGCCCAGTTGTAGGAATGTACAGGCCCATGAACTTATAGGTTCATGCATAATTAGGGTGGCCACGTAGGTAAGATTTGATCAACAATGTGAGCTCTGTGTTTATTCCTCTTAGGGGAAGGCCCAGGACGAAGGCAATATTCTTTCAGGTCTTCTTTGACTTTCCATGATGGGGTACCAGAGAAGACATAGTTCTCGTTACCTACACTGTGAATACGGACAGCATGACACTAGGCCTCCTTGTAGTCCTTATGTGCCTGTTCAGCTGCCTAGCACTTAGCCTCTGCACGAGCTCTTCTTCTTGCTGCTGGCTCAATGTGAGACCCTCACCTGCAATCAGGAGCATTGCAGATATTTGAAAGTTCTGCTTCCAATGTTGCAGCTTCTTCATAGCATAGTGGAATTGCTGCTGAAGATTGTTGATGTGAACTGCAGCGAGTTTGGAGTATGCTTTAATGTGCCAGAAATGTGAGTAAAGCTCAGTTATCTCGCACTTGAGCTTCACAATGCATGTTTGGAGTTTGGTTAGACGATCTTGGTAGTATGAGCAGGGTCAGATACACTGGTGATGGTGCCTGCGCTCTTCACTTTTAGCAATGGCTAGAAGTGAGCGAGCTCATTCAAGGGAATGTGCCCATTATTGCAGCTGTGCACATTCTTCTGTGGATAGTGCTATAATAAAATATTAGCGCTTATTAGGTAAATTCTATTAGCAAAAGTGGCACACCTCTTTGTATGAGTGATTCATCAGTGTTGGCAGACTGTGCTTCTAAATCTGAATCAGTGTCAGCCTCTAAATCAGATGGGTCAGTTCCTGAAGTAGCTAAAAAGTTGTCATTGTGATCACTCGAGCTTGCACATCACCAGATTACTAAATGCATGCTCTGAGAAAAGAGGATGCTTAGTTGGATATGTAGAGGGCACATGGGCAACAATAGAGGATGCTTGACTGGGTGTATAGTCATGCTCAGAGAATATATTCGCACTGAACTGTCCAGATGTGATTCCAGAAGTGTTCTATATGCTACATATCAGGCATGGTGTGAAGAGCCAGTTCTGTAGAGCAAGGTACTCACACACGAACTCGTCATGATTCATTTTCTTACCATGTGAAGTTCTAAATAATTGGTTTGCACAGACATGCCGAGCCCCCTGTAGCACATTAAAGATGTCAATGTCGAGAGGTTGAAGGCGATGGGTGGTATGCAGTAGGAAAAAAAAGATGTGAATGTTATTCTGGATCACAAGTCAGAGCATCTCCGCTGTGACATAAGACCTATATCTGTCTATGATGAGGAGAATTGGTGCATCTGAGATACGATGAGCCTTAGTCTGCAAGATAAATGAGCATGTGAACAACTGTATGCAGATTGCATTTTGTGTCCAGCCACTTGATAAGTGAGCGTCACTGAAATAAATCTATATCAGATCAGCACACTCTTCAATAGCTGCTTGTAACATACCATACATCAGGGTCCACACCCTCAAACATATTATAGGTAAATTTCTTGCCTGTAAAGATAAAGGTAGGCTGGATAGCAGACCCATTAGTGCACATGCACTCAATGATCGTGATCAGCTGCAAATTTGAACTATACAGCTTATAATTGGTCTGCTGAGAATGGGGTACTGTTAGGACTGTGCGATGGGAGAACTCCTGAGGAGGTCAGAGTTAAGTGAAGTTCATCCAGAGTTCAGACTATGCATGAGGGAGGACTTCTGTGAAGCTGTTGGCAATGCACGGGTTCTGTGATGGTTATCCTCAATTTCGGACAAAAGGGATTACAGACACAACTTGGATGAAAGGATGGGGCTAGGACAGAGATGAGGCAAGGGCAAGACCAGATCAGAGGTTGGACTTTGGACTTTGGATAAGCAGGAACAGAGTAGTGAGCTGGTATATGAGATACCCGAACTGAGTAACTACTACATTTCAGGTCTTCTTGAATACATTTGTAGCTTATTGTTAATGTAGACAATAAGGTAGCCTGGAGTACAACTAGTAAGTGTGAAAACAATAGACTTATTGTTCAAGAACAAATACAAGAGAAAAGTGTAATGATGGTGCAATCCAAGTATAAAAAATAGGGTGGAGTTCGAAGTTAGGATGCGAAGTACAGGTCTGAGGTTTGGAGTTCAGAGTTTAGGCACAGTATGTAACAGGTACAAGGTATTTGTTACGCTTAATTTGACCCTTTCTACCCTTCTGCATGCCCTTCTTGTCCATATTATGGATGTGGCACCAGGAGATATTATATTTTTGATGACCACCTTAAGTTTCTTAAAGGAGTCAGCAACATTGGTGCAGTTGAACATATACACTTGCTTTGGTGCAAGCCCATATGGTTTGCCCAGCCGTATCTGTGGGTGGTGGGTAAGAAAGCAACACACACATTTCTTGTTCAAGAGCTGAGAGCTACCTGTGATCACTGTGACCATGCTCAATAGCATTTGCTGATCTACTAGCATAGCCTTGTGGGAGAGGTGCTCAATTCAGTCACAAATGGCTTTCTCCTCCTTCAGTGTGAGCAACTGCTAACCAGCATATCTTGCATGCAAGGAGGAGTGCTGTCACTTGTGCTGCACCAGTAGTGTTGACTCTAGGATACCAAACTGGGCTGCAACAGAAAGGCGACTCACCCCAGGTTTTGACTTGAGATATGCAAGTGCTTCTCACATAATCTTCTCAGAGTATCTGCAGACCTTCTGACAAGTGTGGGACAGTGCCTTGCCTTTGTAGCAAGGTGACAAGAGGGCAGTCAAGTAGGGTTTGCAGGTTGAGAAGGGCAGTACTTAGAGCTGAAAGATTTCAGAATAGAGAGATAGAGCAGCAAAGAAGAAGAACAAGTCAAGTGCAGCAGATGTGAGGGTAAATGCGAGTATGTCGCTACAGTAATGCATCAACATGAAGTCAAGCCTGTTGCCTGAGTGAAGTGCCAACACTTCCGGTGTGGCTGCAGATGCTGTTACAACTGCCAAATGAATCGCAGTCACTAGACGGAGACACTTGTCACACTTTCTCAGAACTTTTGCTCACTGTCAAGGTTTTAGCATATATTTGTGTTAGAGCACTGCTAGGTAATGAAGTCTAAACCTTGAAGGTGATCTGTAAGCTGCACAAATAAGTTCTTCAGTCAATGAGTGAAGACTATATTGCATATGTAAGTACCTGTAAGCCACACAAGTAAGACTACAATTACTTAAGTAAGTAATCTGCATAAGCATACATAGAAGTCATAGTACTTACTCTTCAGTCAATAAGTGAAGACTGAAGAGCTGGGGCAGAGAATGTCCTTATATATAAGTCCAGAGGATGCATGAGTAAGTGAGGAAAGCGAGAGCATGTGATTTATCATATGCTAAGTAAGACTATGGTGCAAGAATAGTGTAAGAATCGCACCATAGTCTGCTGGGAAGATCCAGAATAGTGTAGAACGTACTACAAAGATGTCCAGATGTTATAGTATAGGTGTATCATAAAAATGTCCATAGAACTACCATATTGAGTATTCAAAAAGGAATGTCCATGTAGCTCTATCACCCACCATACGGTGCATTACTGCCACAGTGCACATTTGATCTGGTATTGCCAGTACACAAATCTGAAAGTTCAACACTAGGATACTCAGATGTCCTGCTATTGAGTCTGCAGAGAAAATTAATAAAGTGCAAGCGAGATATGGATTGTTAGAATCAGGCTACACTCTGTTATGCTAGGTTCACATCACTCTGACTTCTGCAAATCTGCTGCCTTTTTCTTGGTAATTGTTGTGTTTGGTACGTCTGACCTTTGGATATCTATTCTCAATTGAATTATAGTCTACAGATGTTCAAAGTGGGACCTGTTCACTGATTTGCAAACTCTGGGATCAGTCTGGTGCCTGCGCAAACACCTAGGTCACCACAGTCCTCACTTCAGATATCTCATATATCAGCTCACTGCTCCATCCTATCTTGTCTGAAGTCTGACCTCTAATCCAGTTTTCCCTGTCTCGTCTCTGTACTAGTCCCATCCTCCTATCCAAGATCTACCTGTGTTTTCTCTTGTTTGAAATTGAGGACAACTGTCGCAAAGCCCATATGTTGCTAATAGCTTCGCAAAAGTCCTCCTTAGTGTGTAGTCCAAACTTCAGATAAACTTTACTCAGCTCCGACCTTCTTCAGAGTTACTTGGACTGCATGGTCCTAACATGAACTAACTGACTATTGATATCACCCTTCACAGTTTAACGCCCATGCAGCCATATTGAGAGCATATTTTACCTAATCAACTTCAAGGTCAAGCTTTATTATGTCACATATGAGCATGTGTGTAGAATTTGGGATGATGCCCTTATGTACAAGTACGATGATGGGTGACTGCTTGGTATGTTATCATAAGGATTACCTTTCTGACAGTATAAGCTAACTGGTCAGGGTGTACAGATGGCTTGCATGTGGTATGCATTGTCGCACCTTTAGAGAGTTTTCAGGTGCTTATAAAAACATTTGACATCATTGTTGCTTTATGAAGCTGCTTTAATAGCTGCTCAGTAAATTGCTCATTTGTGGCCCACACCTTGCAGATCTGGTGTGCATAGTTTAAAAATCTATCAGCCCCCACCATAGCAGCTGCCAGAGGGCTCTTAACCTCTAAGATCACCTTTTTGGCTTGCTTTTCTGCATACTCAATTGCAACTCATGATTGAAGCTTCTCCTTTGCAATAGTAGTATCTGTGCAAGCATCAGTGTTTAAATTATGTTGCTAGGCATTCATGACCTAAGAGTTGGCAGTGGCTTGCACATTAAGCATAGTGTAGTAGGCAAGCAGGATGACTTTGGCTAGTGTAGATTGTTCTTGCTTGTAGAGCTTGGCAGTCTGTTTTATAAACTTGTTCTGCAACAAGGTCATAATCTTTG
Organism: Trametes punicea; assembly: GCA_025528855.1. NCBI lineage: Eukaryota > Fungi > Basidiomycota > Agaricomycetes > Polyporales > Polyporaceae > Trametes > Trametes punicea. The sequence continues at coordinate 618,934 of VICQ01000012.1, forward strand.
TCACCTCAAAATGAGCTTCTTCTGCTAAGATGATTATAGCAAGAGCACATTCTTGGGTGTCCTCTACCTCCTAAGCAGTAGTACTTTGGACTTTTTGGGCAAACTGCAGGGCCTCACTGACACAATGCTCAGCTGCTTCAGTAGGTGTGTTGGCAATCCTGACCTGAATGGTGGCCTGATAGAAGGTATTTACTATAGCTGCCTCATTTTGCTCCTGAGTTACCTGAAGAGCAGCAGATGTGTGATCTAACTCCTAATGAAGTTCAGCAGCAACACTGTTGACCTGGCTAAGCATTACTGAGGCATCTTGATGTGCCTGATGCACTTGCTACACTGCCTTGGTAGTCAACATACATCCTACCCTCTTTAATCAGACCTCTGCTCTCTGAGGCTGCTGCTGCTATCTGAATCTTTGCTGTCTGCTGCACTGCTACTGCTTCTGCATGAACCACTACAAGCTTTGCATTGAGCTTACCAATGGTATGCTTATCCATACATGCCTCTCTATCCACCTCCTGAGGCCTCCTTTAAAGGATGCTCTTGACACCTTGTAACTGCTACTTATAACAGCATGTACTGAACAGATTGTGCTGCTAAGTGTCATACTTTGGGTGCTTAACTGTCAGCATCAGCTTTTGAAGTTTGCTTTAATTAAAGAGGTGGTCTCAAGTCAGGATAGGCATTGGTCAGTTTTTAATATTATGAAGAGCTAGATATTAATATGTAGATATAGTAGGATTTGACAAAGATGGTCCAGGAATGGGTTGGTTCTCATCTGATATTACTATGCTATGTTAGAAACCAGGCCAAAGGGGAGGTGTGGGCAGAACCAAAGTTCAGAACAGAGAGTTTGGACTTTGGACCTGGGGTCAGGGAGGACTTTGGTGAAGCTATTAGCAACACCTCAAGCTACTCACCAGATGTCCTCTACTTGCAGGGGGCTGATTGCTTGGAGGGACGAACAGAATTCAGACTTTGGAGTTCGGGATAGGTAGGGGAAGTATTGAAGTGAGAAGGTTAACAAGCATTATCAAAGACTATCAAAAGGGTAACAAGATATCGGAACTAGTAAAGGGTTAACACAATATCTGAACTAAGAAATATGAACATTCTAGGTAGGCTTATATATTACAAAGACCTATTACAGAAAAGAAGCAAAACATCAGGCCTAATTGTAGTCTGGTAAGACCTATGGCAGATCCAACATCTAAAGGTCAGAGTACTAAAACTGCCGAGGTCTGGAGTCTAGAGGCAGCTAAACCCCAATGTGGCTTAGTAAGTATATGAAGGCCTAAAACAAATGGTGGAACAGTAGTAATAAAAGACTAAGAGGGCATGAAGGCATACTGTCAGAAGTAAGGAAATACTGAGGTCCAGAAGGTGGAGTTGCATGGAGTTAAGGTCCAGAGTTCAGGGTAGGTCCAAAGGTGGCACTTGTGTGCATGGTCATAACATGCTGCCCTGTTACAATGCATGAATCTTGTGTAGATTGTTTAGAGCATGATAGCATTAGGCTGGTGGGCAACATTTGAGAAGTTGTCAGGTTAAAATAAAGTAATATAATACGTAAATGTTTTCTTTAGTCTCAAGATGTGCATCCTGACCTTTGCTACTAGTGCTACTTCAACTTGCCAAAGTGATTTCATGTGCTTAACTTACATAATTATATCTTGAGTTTCCTTTTTAAAGCCTCTTGAGCATCACTAATACCTCAAGAACCTTCGCAAAGTGCAGAAAATACTTAGTGGATATACATACTACAAAATGGCTAGGACAAAATCTCCATAAACATGCTCTGTATAGCAGGAGGTTCTGAATGTTTCTAAATATTTATGATTTACTCCATTCAAGTCTAGACATTTGGTCCATTCTAACAAATAACATATCATTCTATCATTCATAAGCTAAAAAATATGTCCATTGATGCTATAATGACCAAGCAAAGTTGATGCCACTCAGTTGAGCTACGTGTGCATACAGTGGCTGATCTGCAACATGATGGTCAGACAGTTGCTTAGCACCAATATATCTTATCAGTTTCTTAGTTACTGAATGCACAGCTAGCTCACCATCACTTCTCATCCTTATCAAGTGCCTTAGATGCTTCCATGCATGCTAAAGGGTTTTAGCAGAGCATTGTCAATCCCCTTTGCAAGATGTCATAACTCTTCATACACATTGCATGAGCAAGCCAATACTCTTTGCTGTTATATAACTGAGATGTTGAATTAGGTGCTCTGTAATAGCCACTGTATCAGCAACCCGAAACACCAGTTAGCATTAGTCATAACTATCACGCCCCATGTCACCCTAGGGCAAGTCTGGTCCTAGGAATCTCTCTTCCGGAACTCTGTCTGGAACCCCTCTGGAAACCCAGACTTACCCTGTTTGGTTTTCTTCTTGTTCTTTTCTTCATCATAGCTTATGGATCACATTATAGTTACCCTTCTCCTCTGCTTGCATCATAGCCCTCAGAGAGCTGGAACCTCTAACAGGCGGTTGATGGTGGCTACATCATGACCCTCAGAATCCTGGAACCTCTAGTAATCTACGACACAAGCTACTGATTGATCAGCCCTTTCATTTAGTATATAAGCATAGCTGGTATACCAGAATTCCTCAGTTCAGATACTGTGGCCACTCATTGTTCATTATATGTTATCTGCTGCTCATTACTCACCACTTGTCATCTTAGCCTCTTGTTCAATACAACCCTCCAAACTTCCGATCTACTCTGCTGGACTCCATGTCATGCCTCCTCTGCAAATAGGGGACAGCTGATGAGATTGTTGTCAATAGCTTCACCAAAGTCCTTACTCCTCATGCTGCAGCTGGGCAACCCAGAATTTCTGTGTAACTTTGTCTACTTTACCCGGAACCCCCCAGCCCAATAGTAACACGTGTCCTAACAATAACTGCTGATGACTGTACTTAGAGTTCAGTGGCTAGTAGTACTGTATAGTTCTAGCACAGCCACATGTACTGTAGTATATAAGGTTGCTACTTGAGCAGACCTCAATAAGAGATTTTCGCTACCAAGCATCAAAGCTAACCTCGATGTGTCTCCACACTACTCTACCAGGTAAGCTGAGCATAGCGAGCTTTCCCTGCATGCATAAGCCCTGCTCAAAATCAGAATCAGCTCCAAGAGGGGTACCTGAACATGCTGAAGATAGTTCAGAATGTACTGGACTCTGTGCATGTAGTATAAATTTATATTAGAAGGCAGTGCTCATTGTCCATAAGTGAGCAGTAGCCTGTCACTATGGGGTCCCTCATGTATAGCCCATACAAAACTGAACATGCCGAGAATACCTGGATTACCTTGCAACCATCTCAGAGGAGCCTCTACCAAAAGGGGGTGGATTTGGAGCACCTGTGGGCAAACCTCAACATGTACTTGCATTTGCTGCCACCCGCCGCTGGGAGTTCAGAGGGTTCATCCTCGGTTAGAATGATGTAATCAACCCGTCGAGATGCAGGGGAAGAGCCTACAGCTGCGCTTCCGTGAACTAATACAAACACACCCTCTTGTGTACAAGACGAGCAGACACAATGACTGTATCATGCTAACCCACATGTGCTCCTCACAATGGTATCCCGCAGCGTGTAGAAAGCGCTTAATGGGAAATAATTACTGTAGGTACAGCATGCATACCCATGACCGCTTAGTATGTTGTACACTATAAAGATACACCGGAGAAGATCCCAGTCATAACGAAGTAAAACTATGCGCCAAAACCGTAGAGTGTACGTCCTGAACGCTTCAGCGCGTACACAACGTCGAGTGCCGTCACCGTTTTCCGCTTAGCGTGCTCGGTATACGTGACCGAGTCCCGGATGACCTGAGTAAGCAGCGGCGAGTGAGTCAAGAGCGGAGACGGCTACGTCAGACTATGCTCACGTTCTCGAGGAAGATCTTGAGAACACCACGCGTCTCCTCGTAGATGAGGCCAGAGATACGCTTGACACCACCACGACGGGCGAGACGACGGATAGCAGGCTTGGTGATACCTGGAAGCGGTATTAGCTAAAGCTGAAGGAAACGGCAGCCACAAGACTGACCTTGGATGTTGTCACGGAGGATCTTACGGTGACGCTTCGCACCACCCTTTCCGAGACCCTGCGCAACGTCAATAACCCGCGAAGGCCAGAACGCCAGATCCGGGCGTACCTTGCCACCCTTTCCACGGCCAGACATGTTGATTCAAATAGTAGCTGAGAAGTTATTTGGCGAGCGCGCTTGGAGACTTCGACAGATGCGAAGGCAAGAGGCAAATGACGAGAGGAGCGAGAGATGAGCACAGAGCGGTCGGTAGCGAACTGACTCCCCTGCGGTTATATGAGGCGCGCCTGTGGCATTGATCACGTGATGAACCTTATTCTGCGTTGAGACTGTTCACCGCGTCGCGAGAGTGCACGTGACTTTACGCGTCGTGCGGCGCGGGGCCTGTATAAGTACCTGAGCCTCCCCAGGCACCTTTGATTTCGTTCACCCTCTCGCCCGGCCGTACACTTTTGTCCTTCTGCCACCTAGCAACTCAGGCACATACATCAACAATGGCCCGCACTAAGCAGACCGCTCGCAAGTCTACAGGTGGCAAGGCACCTCGTAAGCAGCTCGCCGCCAAATCTCAGGCCCGTAAGACTGCCGCCGTACGTTTGCTCTTTATGTCCAGGGCAGTTTCATTCGGACGGCTGACGTGCACTGCTACTTAAGGCGGCGACTGGCGGTGTGAAGAAGCCTCATCGCTTCCGGCCTGGTACCGTCGCACTCCGCGAAATCCGGCGGTACCAGAAGTCGACGGAGTTGCTCATCCGCAAACTCCCCTTCCAGCGGCTTGTCCGCGAGATCGCGCAGGACTTCAAGGTCAGTTGCTTGATTGCTTAATGCTCGAGTCATGCTGACGGACCACGATGCTGGACAGACTGACCTGCGCTTCCAGTCCTCTGCCGTCATGGCGTTGCAGGAGGCATCTGAGGCATACCTGGTCTCGCTCTTTGAGGACACTAACCTCGCTGCGATCCACGCTAAGCGCGTCACAATCCAGCCCAAAGATTTGGTTCGTTACTCCCTTGTTCTCTCAACCGCATTTATTGACCATAGTCCAGGCTCTTGCCCGGCGGTTGCGGGGTGAGCGTGCATAGAGTGACGTCTGTATTTGTTCCGTCTTTTGTATCTTTCTACTGGGCTGTATTTATATCGTGCATTAGTAATCTCTTTCCTCTGACATTGCGGTGTGCAAAGCTGAGATGCTAAGAAGCAAAGTAATCGTTCAATAAGTGTCGTAGTGAGACGAAAGGAGTGGCGATTGTAATTCAACAGACCGGGGTATAGGAAAACTATGGGTACTGACATCCGAGAAGACAAGGACCAGATAAGGGAAGGACACGCCTTGGCAGTTCTTAATCGAAGCCCTCAGCTTGACCGCCGTATCGCTTGGGGATCTCCTTCAGGTCAATGACCTGCGAAAGCTCCGCGCTGATGGTCTTTGCACCCGAGCCAACCACGCTCATCTTCGCGAGCGTGTTGGCAGAGATGAGAGGCTTGAAGAGCCAGAAGATCCAGGTGAGCAGCGTCGGTACGTTGATGAAGTACTTTCTCGACTACGCAAGCAGATACGTCGTCAGCCGCATGCCGGAAGAGACACAGGCAAAGACGTACGAGGAACTCAGGGTAATGGTTCTGGAAGATGGTCGTCGCCTCTTTGGCCGCAGCTTTCTGATTGGCATCGCGCTGGGTCATGCTCACGCCCTCGTAGTCTGCAGAACGCTGTAAGGAACCCAAGATAGTCTAGAGGGGCAGACAGGGACATACCATGAATCTGAACCATCTGATCGACAGTCTCGAAGTCGAGCAACTTGATGCTCTCTTCCATAAATTGCACGCGCCACCTTCGGGATAGAGTCAGCTTGATATCCACTTTCTGGCTTCCGTAGTGCAGTTAGCTATACCTTATGAACTTCTGCACGTCCCCGAAAACGGCCTTCATGTCTTTGACCGCGCCGTATAGGTTGTACGTCACCGGTCGCCCCTCTTTGTCCTTGCCGAAGACCTTGCCAAGCTGTCCAAATACGTTGGAATCGAACTGCTCCTGCATGACCTCGTCAATCTTGAACTCCACACGCCACCTCAATGTCGAGATGAGCATCTCCGACGCCTGCGCAACATCGAGGTTACGCGCGCGCACGAATTTGGCGAGAATAACAGATGCCTTAGCGTTCGGCTCCGTCGAGAGCTCCACGCCCCACAGAGTGACCGAGGACGGTGCAGGAGAGGCATTTGGGTACGCCTTGGCGAAGACATCTGGTAGTCTCGACTACACAGACAGGTGAGCGCCAGACTTGCTTCACTAGATACACTCGCACAAGACTTACACGCAGCTCCTTGACCGCCTTCCATTCCGCGTCGGTGAACTTACGCGTAAGGTCGTTCTGCGGCTCCTGCGAGGGCGCGTCCGCTTTCTCTGCGGCCACAGTGCTGGGCTCAGCTAAGTTTCTCTCTTCCGTCTCCTTCGTCCTCTTTGCCTCTTCCGCCACCGCGGGCGCCGACTCAGGCACGACGTCAGGAACAGACGTGAACGTTGGTCCGGACGCTGCCGCAGAGTCGGCAGTTAACTGCGACTCCGTTTGTGGCGCAGACGCCGCGGCGGGGTCTGGAGCGGGAGATGGTACAGGAACGGGTTCGGGATTCTCTGTAGACATGACTGTTATGTCGGGTCGCGATATCCAGATCGTGAACGCGGATGGACGACTGAGAGAATGTAGGGTACGTGTGAGACGGAGAGGAAGGTTCTCGGCAAGCTTCAGCCTGAGGTCGAGAACTGGTTGAGACGCGACTCGAGCGCTTGTCATTTATCTGATAAGATAACGTTCCCACCGATGACCGCCTCAAGACTTCCTCTCGTTCTCCACCTACTCACCGTCGACCGATGAGGTATCTCTGTCACCCGAGTCCACGAGACCTTGCCGTATGATTCTGAGAAGATTTAGCTCACATAAATGGCGTCGAGCAAATCGCGATCAGTCGCACGCGTCGAAGCTGCTTAGCTCATCGGGTCCGTCTTCAAGCCGTGGATATAATGGTCCAGCTGCCGATGACCTGGTGAACACCGACAGCGTAGCGACTCTTCACATCCAACATTTACAAAGATGCGAGGAGCATGATGAATTACCGCAACTGCAGCATACCAGGTAACGTGTTGGTTCTCCCAAATTCAGCCATGCTCGTGCTCTGAGCCGTCTGATGGTGCCATTCCGGCATCTCCGTATACCATCCATCCATGTGAGGGTCGAAGCCGCTATCGTCTATCTGTGCCATCGGCCATGTGAGCTGGTAAGGGACCGCTGCAGGAGCTGCGTGGGAAGACCTTTGGTGAGGTTCACCAAGGGACCATGGATGCGTCTGTGGCCACTCCAAGCTGGATGGAGTGCACAGAGGTACAGATGCCATGCCACCATGCTTGGCAGGGTGCATAGGATGCTGTATCGATCCTGGCCGGTGAGTTGCAGATGCATTCACATCTGCATCAGATGCCCAAAGGCATGAAGGTGGCATCTGTTATACCAGACGAGCAGATGATTGTTAAACATTCAGTTGTATTGCAGACGTTGCCCGATCCAACTCCAAATCGCATGTGCCATGCTGTTTGATCGTTTCGGGTTTTGATCTGCACGTCCAGCTGTCCCCTTTCCAAGACTGCAACAGGGTTCTCATACTGCTGTCCTTTAGTACTTGCCGCCCATAGGGGTAGTAGCAGTGCTGTAGGACATCTGGGCACGGGAGCCCGCCATGCAGACTGGGCACCTGCCAGCTGTGTTGTACTCTGTTGGGCTGCCGACTAGGCAGACAGCCTACGGGTGTATGCATCTCAGCTGGCTGGGACTCGGCTGTAGAGTGTGTGTGATTAGACTCAGCATGCGGCTGCCATTGAGTCTGGTGCGGCAAAGACTGCGCTGTGAAGCTGCCCGCTTGCACATCATTCCCTAGCCCATAGCACGGAGGGTGAGTATACTCTGTCTCCCGGCCTGGCGCCGGGTAGAGCGCGATGTGCTCTCCAACCCATCGGCTCTGGAGTCCCGGTGGCTCGATGTGGTCAAAGCTGTCGACTTCGGGGCTGTGGTGCCGGAGTAGGCCGGATGGACGGCAGGCGAGGCCCTATGATGCGCCGGGAAGGTGGAGGCCGACGTTGCAGTAGAGAAGCCGTGTGTTACCGGGGTGCTGGAAGCCTCTTCGGTAGACGAGATCTAGCGGACGGTGGGTGGAATGATACATGTCATCATGAGCCCGCCCACCGCCACCTCACGGCCATCTACGTGCTGGCTCGACGGGAATGTCTGCTGCTGTGCGCCATCGACTCTAGGCGTCTTGTCAGCGTTAGTGCGGCTCTTGCGGCTGCTCTTCCCTTGAAGGCATCCTTGTAATTCCTCCCCCAGAATTCGGGTGGGAATCACGTAGAGAGCTGACATTATACCGCTTTAAACCAGTGATCTGATCCTAAAGCTCCAACAGCGCGCTTGAGGGCTACATGTGGCTCCCGATCGACCTTGGGTTTTGCGCCATTTGTTTTCTTCTTGTTTGTCTTCTTATTCTCGAGACCTACATTACGCTTCGCAGTCTTGCGCTGGACCATGGCAACGGGTAATTGGAGGAACAAGAGAACACACAGACAAGGTACGGGTAACAACAGTGGAGGGGCAAGGCACCGCCATTTCGACGTGCACTATATGTATGAAAGGTGACATGCGTATGGCGACACAGCCGGACGTCCTGTTCCCTCCGTAAGCCTCGGCATCATCATGTGAATATTCAATCACTGATGCTCGCGGCGTCGGGCCTATGAATGCGTGGAACTTCGTCTATTACCACCGCTATAGTGCCCAATCCGCACAGGATATCGAGAAAGTGACATCAGTGTTCTTGATATGGGCGCCGTAGTCTACTTCGAACGCAGATCTTCCCGCACGAGTCTGTTGTCTTCGTCCTCGGAGAGGTAACAGACGGCTCGTCCATAATTGAATGCAAGCGGCGAATGGCGGACGACACCTCGAGGCATTAATCCCTCCTTCCAGGTATGTCCTAGCGTGCTCCATCACTGCCAGTCACTGCCCATTACCTGGCTTCGAATACTGGTATGGAAAGAGAGCTCGGGACACAATCAAGCGCTTCGCCACCGCCAGGACGGAGCGTGGCGTTCTGTATCGACCTCTGGTGTGGGTCGCTCTGGCCAGAAAGATGGTGCACATATACATCCATGAGGCCGTGCTTTGCGTAGCACACGCTACGCCACCAACATAAATCTTCCCTACGGCCGGTCATTATAGTTGGGCTCAAGCCTTGCCTCATGATCGTAGCCTTTTTGCGTTAAGCAGCGCTGACGCAATATGCGAGCTTGTCAATGCCGAATTCATCTCTTAGTGTTCTCGCGGTAAAGGATTGAGGCCCGTGCTTCATTGCGCATGGACCTGAGCACAGCCCGATGGATAGCTGGATTTTATCAAATACTGAACGCCCCTTTCAGTGCTCTATTTTCTATAGGCCGCATTGGAGACCGCAAGGCAAGCAAGAGCGGCTGGTCTGCACTCCAAGCGCGATACTGCGAGAACTCGGACAGCTTCGTAAGATCGAAATATGCACTGGTACAGATGGTGGCGCTCACACTGAAGTTCCGCATGCTTCAGCGTAATGATCAGATATCAACCGTCTGCGTCCGAAGCCCTGATGGTAAGGAAGGGATCATAAGGACCGATGTGAAGGACAGCGTCACCGCCTGTCCCATATTGGTCTCCTCCCTTGGATTGGAGGGCGTACGTACGCGTCCTTTCGGCCGCGCGCGTCTCAGCATCGTCCTAAGGTCGACCTGCCTTTGTGGTACAAGCTCCATGTCGGCATCCACTAATACAACTATCGTAAGAAGCACGTGCTCCTGCGATTGGGCATGAGTATCATGGCCTAGTCGACCTACGGCCTCATGAAGCGTCCATCTCCATGTCCCGCGTCTCGACATCTACTAGGTCGCCTGCGCCCGTCGAGGTCGTTCCTCCTGCTCCAGAAGGCTCGGGTACAAAACGATCATCACCTGCACTCTCCGATCGCGCCCTCTTGACCTCGCGCTCCGTCTCTGCCTCGCCTTCTGTCCCGGTACAAGTGCCCTCGCGGCTGAATCGCTTCTGCCGCTCCTGTTCCTGGATTTTCGCAAGCAGCGCCTTCTTCTTTCTGAGCCGGCCGAGTTCGCGCTGAGTAAGCTGCTTGCCTTCCCCGTCTAGAGAGGCAGCGGCGGCCTCAGAGAGTGTGTCACGGATGAGCGGGTCGTGCTCAGGGTCCACGTTCTTTGGCAGAGAGGAGAGCGCGGAATATAGGTCGAGCGCCTTTAGATCCGCAGGGGACGCTACAGAGCCATATCATCGATGTGAAGATGGAGAGTATAAGTAGATTGGCAGCTACCTGGTACAATGCATTGGGAGTTGAGAGTCTTGAGAAGTGTAGGATGGTCGCCAGCCAGCTCAGAGAGCTGTCGCGGAAACGTCAGTTCGTTTGAGAGAAAAGATACAGCTCTCATAGATCTCACTTACCGTTGCATTCTGCCATGACAGTAACCGGATGGACTGCACGTTTTCAGATAGAGGGCTATGACTCGTGCCCCACTCCATATCCAGGAATGTCCAGACATTGCCGTTCGAATCAACCGTGAAGTCGATCACGGGCTTGCCCAGGTCGACCGCCTGTACAACGGAGGACGGGAGCCTTTCACCGTCAACCGGGTAGGGAGCGTAGAATACCGCTGTGGCGCTGCACATATGGTTAGGCAAGTTCGGCCAAAACATGAATTAGCGCTTACCCAACAGCGTTGAAGAGGATATGACGGCCATGCTCGGCGCGGTCGACAGTTGCAAGCCTATGTACGACGAATATGAGACGATCCTCTTCAGAGCTGCCGTTCACCGCCTGTGGGGTAGGAGGCGTCTGAGCGCCCGATTCTGCCATCTCCACATCTGCACTCTTTGCAGCCGTTTGAGTGGGCTCTGACTGGTCTTCCCTCTGCTCGACGTTACCCTGCGCACGTGACTCCTCACCCCCCGCCTTATCCTTGCCTCTTCTCCGACCCTTGTCCTTGCCCTTGCTCCTGCCCTCGGCGGCTTCCTCGTCGCCACCATCGCCCTCATTCCACCCTCTGCGCCACCGTGGCGCCTTTACCTTGATGTACGGCTCTACAGCGTCGAAGACAGACACTTCGGATAGAAGCGTGCCGGACATCCAGTCCCAGAGCTTGAGCATTGGGTCACCTCCTCCCGAAATGAGCGCAGACGGCCGGAACGAAGGGATATGAAGCGCTGAAACAAATCTAACCGGGTATCGTCAGTGAAGTGATTTTTCCTGGTGAGTTCTGCATCTCTGTACATACTTCTCATGGCCGAGGCAATACCGCTCGATGACATAGCCTTTCGGGAACCAGCTGACGCGTATATGTTCGTCACGGTCCGCGGTTATTATGAATTTCTCATCCGATGTCAACAGGTAGGTAGTGAGCATTGATGCATGGCCGAGGATCAACGTGCCATTCGAAGGGTTTTCGTGGGAGGTCAAGGAGCCTCGCCTAGACGCGCCGGTTTGACTTGTAGAGGATATTGGTGTGGGATCAGGATGTAGAGGATAACTGAAGAGACGTTCAGCCACAAAGCAAAGGAGCGATACGGGACAGACCTGAAGACATCACCAAACTTGTCGCTCACGATGATCGTTCGACCCTCGTGAGTGAATCCGATTTTAGTGGGCCTTTTCGGGAGCTCTCTAGCATATGAACGTTGTAGTCATTTACTGCGAATGCCACAACTCATTGCACATACCGATCACTCAGGAGCTTCAGCTCGTCTCCGACTGCCCAAACCTTCAGCCTCTTGTCGTCTCCAGCGACGATGACATGCGTGAACGTAGAATCTACCGCAGCGCACCGTATAGCTCCGGACTTGTTTAGCCTGTCACGAACGCCCGCGTCGAGTCGGGCTGTGGAATGAATTACTTCGCCGGAGCTGGCTCGTGCAGACTTAGTTCGCACTTCGGAAAGCATATGGCATCAGCGTGACATACTGGGCGTTCAGAACATGAAAATCATATCCGGCAACTGCAAGTGCCTTTTGATCGCCTAGGATAAGGTGCGTGTAAGGAAAGTTCGGCATATCGCCTGGAGCAAGCTGCTGCTGAGGCTGAAGGTCTGCAGAACGCGTCGCTCGAAATGGCTTTCAGCCTTCGCAGTGTCACACAGACAGTCTACCCTATACTAGTGATGTCGACTTGTCTTTCCGCCAATTCTCCGTTAGTATATCGGTTAGTACACGCGCCTGTCACTTCAATTGGCCGCGCGAAAGCGGGGTTCGACTCCCCGACGGAGAGGCTTACCTTTACGAAGGACTTTTTGCATCTCTTTATCCCAGATATGAGAAGCTGTTTCGGAGGAAATGCTCTATTTTGCGTTTGTACTAGACGTCAAGGTCATTCTAGGTCCGACAACCCTCCACGCCTTTACCGACATAACACCTCGAGAAGCATACTTGTAGACACCGTAGTCTCTCCCGAAGCAAGGAAGCCACTCATCCAGAGCTAGCTTTGAGAGCCCCAAACCGGCATAAAACAATTGCTGCGGAATTGGGCTGTAGAACCCAACTGTCTTAAAGCCTCAGTGGTTGGCGTCCGGTATGACAAGGAACACGAGATTCAGACACATGAACCATGTTTGCATGTGCGAGTCCGAAGAACGAGGGAAACTAGAAAGATGTGTTGCCAATACCTACCTTGCTACACGTCGGAGAGTGAGTTATACATGACCGGGTTCGCAGTGCAGTCCTACCCTGACGCCAACCCTTGCCATTGCTCGCTGCATCAGCCCCGAACGTACATCCTGTAGCGGAGTATTCACCGCCCATGTATCCCGCAAAGGGAAGTCTGCTAACTGAGTCGCCCTGCGGCATAGGCTATGCTACCCCGACCTGGCCGGTAGCCACTCCGTCATCCCCAGAGCATCCAGATCTCGTCGTGCAGCCAGACGATCTATACGGACGGAATGCAAGGCAGGTCGAGGAGACCGGATACGCTGCTGACGGACCCCTAGAGGACACAGAGCCATTAAGTCTTCACTACTCATCGCGTGCAGCATTTGGAACGCAACCGCTGCACAAACAGACCAGAATCGAATACAATCGAACGGCGCCAATTGCGCAGTCCGGCACTGTATCCAACCCGGTATGTCTGTGCGGCGGCACAGTTGCAGCCATCAGCTAACCAGACCAACAGGCATTAGATTTGCTCCCCGAGGCCGGCAGTGCGGATCTCACAGACTTCGCCCCCTGGGCTATGAACAGCGTGGATTACATCCACTATCCAGGAGATCTCGAGGCTGAGCCAGGGAGGATGGCGCCTGCACATTCCCACGCCCAACCCGACTGGCCATGGCAAACATGGGATGACCCACAAGCGACCACGGGTTCCCCTCGGACTTTGCTAATCCGGGGGCCATAGCGGCCCCCTACGAGCCCTGGTGCCCTATGCTCATGACTGGAAGTAGCGGGTTCGTACCCTGCTACGAACCGGGACACGGTGAAACTTGGCACCTATGGTGCCCTCAGACGGTCCCCTGCGCGGAGCCCGAGTCTGTAACGGACTACTCACACGCTTCCTGGAACAGGTGAGACTACCTGGCGGCCTGTAGTCACCGGTGAGAGACTAATTCGGCGAAGTCGGAGAGCCGTAATCAGCTTCAATACAGTGGACGGTTTTGGGGCCGGGACTCGATATACGCACGACTCCACCTGAGACATTCAAGCATAATTTCTCGTTTAGTGGCTGAGAATCGTAGTATAGAAAAGCTGGGAGCAAACGGCTGAGAAGATGCCTCGCTCGTGGAAGTTTAGTACGTAGATGAGATTGATGAAGGGTGCTCAGAGAGCAGAATTGGAGACGGTCTGCATCCGCATGTCGGCCCCCTGCCCTCCATTGCTGTGAATACAAGCTAGCCTTGGTGGCGAGATGGCCGAGCGGTCTGAGGCGCCAGACTAGGCTGGCGGCGCGGAGATTCCCTTCTTATCTGGTCCGAAAGGGCGTGGGTCCGCATCCCACTCTCCTCATTCGTTTTTCGACCTTTTTTTGTTTCCATCTCCAGTAATTGCTCGGTACAATCGCATGTTGCTCAGCCCCTGAGAATACTGCTGTAAGGCAAGGGGTCTTGAAGCCATACGGTTTAAAGTGGTACAATGGTGATACTACAAGCGTTAATTAGCAATGACTTCTCTCCTCTTTGTTCTCGGACGCGAGGTCAATCAGACAGAAGGGGCGCTTATTATGTAGGCATCCAGCCGAGCGTTCATACGGAGGAGAATTGTACTGGACTACACACTGACTTCACTCAACTCACTCTCACCTCTCGCTGTATAGACCTTCTGCTGTTAGTCCACATCACAATGTCTGCGGCCAGCGAGGATGCACCGAACTCCTTTAGCTCGTCTCATCCCTCGAAACCTTCTCTTCCGCCCGGGGTGGTCATTGGCCCGGACGGCAAGCCCTGCAAGATCTGTACTGCGTTCCGCCACTGGAAGCCGCACATTGACCAGTCCAAACAGGTGCAGGGCAACGCCCAACGCACGGCGGAGCAGCAGAAGACCGCAGCCATGATGGCAGCCTTCGCATCTGGCACGGGCTTCGCGTCCAGCTCTCAGCAGCAGGCTGCCTCCGCCACTACATCTGCCGCCACCGCCCCCTTCCCGGAACATGAGCCGTATGCACGCCCGGAGTACTGCCCGCCAGACGTCGAGCAGCTCGGGAGCGCGACTTGGACCTTCCTGCACACGACCGCCGCGTACTATCCGGATAAACCGAGCATGGCGCACCGCGTGAACATGCTCTCGTTGCTGCGCGCGCTGCCGGTGCTGTACCCGTGTTCGGTGTGCGCAACGCACCTAGGCGAAACAATGAAAACGCACCCGCCGGATGTGAGCAGCCGCACGGCGCTGAGCCGATGGTTGTGCGAGCAGCACAACGAGGTGAACGAGCGGCTTGGGAAGGAAAAGTTCGACTGCTCGATCGTGAAGCTGGATGAGCGGTGGAAGGATGGACCAGCGGATGGGAGCTGCGATTGAAGAACACGAGTGGTGAATACACATGCCTTTCGATGCTCCTGGTCGGAATCACTGTACTGACACGCTCAAGCCGCCTAGCGGAATGTATACCATGCAGTGACCACCACTCAGTGTTTGTACCAATAGACATCCATGTATCGCAGTCGGATGTCCTCATCCCTTTTCCGAGCATGCTTGGTACTGAAGGAACGCACCAGGCACAACCAGTATCGGCCTTTGCATGGCTATGACCTGATGAGGATCCCTGGAACTTCCACCATACAAACCAGCTACGGAAAGCTCTCCCTACACATCAAATACTAGAGCACCACTCTTGTAATAACATGAATCAGAAAGCATGACGCGCATCTGCCCTATTGATACAAACTTGATACAACCTTGGCGTTCGTCGATCACGGCAGCTCCTCGATCTTTGCTCCCGCCTTGCTCTGGCCCTGCGCGGCTCTCTTGACACTCTGCATGTGACTTCCTCCCTGCGCTCCCTGCTTTGCCTCCTCCTCCAGCATCCTAGAGCGCATCGTCGCCTCGTCCGTCAGCACACGCAGTATGGGCGCGGGAGTGCCCAAGATGTACGCCGCGTAATACGTGAGCTTATGCACGATATGATTTGGCTTCGCCTTAGACTTTTCGGCCTCGGGTTTCGTTTGTCCTTTGCTATTGGCCTTGCCTGCGTGAGAATCGCTAAAAAATGCAGCGAGGTCGGAGAGGACGTGGAGGGCGTTCGCGCTTGGGTGCGCTTCGAGATCGGCAGGGCTGAGGGCGGACGTCCGCGAGAGCACGACTGTGACTGTGGCAGGTCGCAAGAGCAGGGCGGTGTCCTTCAGCAGAAGGGAGAAGAATTGCGGGTTCATGTGGTCCTATCACGAACTATAAGTCATCGCAGGGCAAGAGTCCTGAAGCACCTACCGGTGGAAATCTAGACCACAGATCTGTTACGACGCCGGATAGCGACGAGTGCACGAGGGTGGATCGACGGTCGGTAAGAAAGGGCACGAGTTGCGATATGGACTTCTGGATTTCGAAGCGATCTGGATCGGTCGGTGAGAGGGAAGACAGAGGCGAGATCGCAAAGTAGCGGATGACGTATACGTAAGTGATACTGATGCAAGCCTCTTAGCACTACAGTTCCGCTCCTCGGGGACATGCGTCGCACTCACCAAACTGCGCATATATTATAGAGCAGTACTGGCCCGTTTAGCGCGTTGCTGGAGCATTGTTTTACTAGCGGCTCGGGGATGGCCATCATCGGTGGCTTAGAGCCATGCCTGCGTTTGGGCTTACCGCTTGACGCAGAGGTTGATGAGACTGCAGGCTCAGCATCATCCGATCCACTGGCGGGTGCTTCCCACCATGGATCGACCTGTTCCCTCTCCAGCTCTTCGCTCGCCAATAGTCGTTGCGCAAGTTCGCTGGCGGGGTCGTTGAGCGCACGAAGGAACTTCTCGCGTTCCGCGGGAGTAAGTACCTCCCAGAGCTCTTCGTACGACGCCGAGTCTGTGGTAGAACGTCAAGCACGAGAACCCGCCGTACGACGCGAACGAACGCACCGAGGTCGATGTTTTGCAGTCGTTTCTGAAGATCGTCCGCTTCGTCTTCGTCGACGTCCGAGTGAGCAAGTAGCGGACTCTCGTCGAGGCTGTCCTCTTCGAAGCGTTTCAGGAGGTCCAGCATCCGTCGCTTCTCCTCTGCGCCCGCAGACGGTGCGCTCTTGACATCCTCTTCTATCTCTTTCCGGTAGAACGACTCCGAACAATCTGCGTGTTTCTGTGCATCGACGCATCGTCAGAGGCCCTGCAGGCACAAGGCATGCGGAGAAGAATTAATGCTACCTCGGAGCGGAAGCACACGAGCGAGCAGTACGGGATGTTGCACCGCGGACATGTGTAGCGCGAGAACTGTCTCCGACAACTGTGAGAGGTCTCAGGCAATCCCGCATATGTTCAAGAAGGACAAGGACTGACATCGCGCAGGGTATTGTGGTCACCGACTCTGTCTGGGCTGCAGACGCGATTATGGGTTCCTGCGATGCCTCCTCCGCCATGGCTCTGATGCACTTGCTTTTCACACTTCAACTGCGACCTTCTGCACGTGGCCGATTGATGCGGTTAGCGTCCGATTCTAGTCCTCCTTGAGCCGTGCGTGAGGTAAGTGTATGTAGCACAGTGCACAAGATGTAGTTAGCCTTAACCCTAGAATATGATTACAGTAAGGGAAGCGCGGTCGGGCGCCTCGCATGAGCTGTTGTTCCTGGCCGCGGAGCGTGGACTTGCCACTTCGGTGCGTTCAAACGACCACCCGCGACTCAGCCACCGTCCACGATGAGCTTCAAGAAAAGGTCGAATCCATTGAACTTAGCAGAGATCTATTACATTCGCTGATCTGTGTATACAGTAAATTGGACCTGCTCATCCGGGTCCGTTACTCCAACCCGTTACCTCCGCCTCCATGTCCTCCGAAGCTCCTCAATATACCCACCGACCCAAAGCGCTATTCGCGTCCCGAATTTCTCGATGATATCGCTGCGAGTACACCTTTGCCTATGATAGTGGACGGCGAACTCGGAATGCCGCTAGATTTGTCGCAGTGGGACTGTCTATGGGAGGAGAACGGGGACGACTCCGGTACGTGCGACGTGCCCCGTGCGTCTTCGCGCACTAATGTCCTTTGACTGTCTTCCAATCAAGAACTCAATCCTGACCCAAGTCGTATCCCTAAACTTGACCCAAAGGATCAATTCCTGCTTGGCGATCCCGCGTCAACAGCGGGTCCATTCTTGGGCCCGTCGACTCCCGGAGCTTCAACGCCTTTGGCCGCCGTGCCACATGTGCCATGGCTTAGGAAGACAGAGTATCTCAGTCGAGATGGCTCATCACGCATCTCACTCTCACAAGATCTGTACGTCCCCTGCTCCGGCAGCGTGGTCGGCATCCTTCTCATCGCCCACATGTTTAGCAAACAAGCCCAAGACAACTCGATTGACATCTCGCGCGATGCACAGCTGCGCGATATCGAGGCCTCCTTCGCTGCCATTGAGAATTCTGACCTTTCGTCCTTACGGCATCCTACTAAGCCCGAGCTCACTGCGGTGGAAGCGTTCGAGATTCTGCCAGACGCGGAAATCTGGGCGAACGCGTACGACCTCTTCAGATTTTCTGAACGGCCAGGAGACAGACCGCCGGATGTGAGAAGTGCTATGTATCTCACATGCCCAGCAGAAACGGAACACTGATGTGGCGTCCTGACAGGTGGAGGATCCGCGCCTGGATTGTGCAGTACTACGACCCATGGAGGCTGATGGAGACCACTTCCTCGCGTATTACCTTGCAAAGGAAGACGAGGATGCCATCCAATTCAAGCACAACCGCCTTATACATTCTGCCGACGATCCTCCTGAAGAAGAGGTGAGTGGTCTTGCTAAACCCTGATTGTACTCTCGGCTGATGTCTTCTGCTTGGGGTTACAGCCCACACTCTTCCACTTCGTACGCGACTATGAGACAGTCAAGATCGAGCAGGAGGTTCCAAATGAATTTTTGCTCGTGATGGACGATGGCGACCTCCACGACGAAGATGTGCACCAGAGGCCTTCGCGGCCGAAAGGCGCGTACTACAAGAACATCGAGCGCAAGATGCTCTTGAAAAAGAAGCGCGTCAATGTATGTATACTCGCAGCTCTCGATGCTTCGTGTACAGCATTGCTAAGCCGTGCGCGTCAACAGACGTACGAGTCGTATGGCGACAAGTGGGATGTCATACGCCTAACGCACACACCGATGAGCATGGAGGAGGCACAGGAGCGCGAAGAAGCACTCGCGGAAGTTGTGGACCCGCAGTTCCCTCTCTCCCGTGGAGACGCAGATGCAGATGCAGAGGGCGAAGTGGATGAAACTGCCCCAGGGGCGAATGGCCATGAGGGTCATGTTGAGGAGGGGAAGGGAGGGGAGGAGGTCAATGGGACACGCCACGAGATCGTCGATGCCGTTGACGTCTTTGGAGAGGAGGAGTAGATAGGTGGACGTTCGTTGATCTTTCAAGTCCCTACTGTACTGTCACTCTCATGTAAATTTGAATCTACTGTAGCTCCTTCTCTCCATCTGAATAATGAGTTGGACGACGACGGGCTTCCAGCCGCATGTCACTGCCCCCCGCTCCCGACATTGAAAGCATCAACAGACTACTATGCATCCTACACATCGCGTATCATTACGAAGAGGAGTATTGCTTGATGTGCGGATAGCTCGGTCCATGGTCTACTTATGATAGCAAGCAATGTAAGTGCAATTGCCGGAGCCACGAAGGGATTTATTGGACTGCAGGCTGTCAGTGTTCACTTGTCGAGAGGCGACTTCTCAGCGCGATTTACGCTATGACTCAAGGATTCCTTGCCACCAAACTCCGTCACCCCCGCTCGACGTCATTATCCTACCGCCATCCGAAGCGATGGTTGACACTGTATTTTGGCCATGAGCATCAATCTGATGCTTGACAAATCGTGCAGGGAGGCTTTAGTACTGGTTCGCTGGCAATGCCTTGCCGCAACAGCAGGCCCTGCTTGCAATAGACCTCGTGAACGGGCGGTGTGTTATCATGTCCCCCACTTTCTCCATACATAACTTGTGGGCGTACATTGTCGTTCTCCCTGAGCCCTCATCGGGCAAAATGTTGATCACGACTACATGCAAAACGCGTGTCGGTGTGCTCATCGAGAACGTGACTCAGGTGAACGCTCCCCTCAGAATTGGAACTCCAGGAGTAAATCCGTCCACAGTCAGTCAAAGTAACTCAAACAGACCGTAGTAGCTTACCTCCGTCCAACTTGGAAGGGATCAACACCGTGAGAGAATCTCCGTGAGAAAGAGTAGTGGCTTGACAGTAGATAACGCTATCAGCGGACTATATGATCGACAAAATTAGTCCTCCTTCGCATTTTTCTGCATCCCTTGCCCAGCAGTAATGAGGTTTTGGACACGAAGGGCCATGTCGAGGGTCATGATGAGCGGTACGAGGAAGAACGGAATGTAGCTAGATAGGAGGAGCAAGCGCTGTTCGGCGCTGAGCGAGATACCCAGGGCGTTCGATGCCTCCAAACCAACGGAGGATGTCGTGAGAGGAGAAGGAGATATGGGAGTAGAAAGTATCACTGCAAGGCAGGGCAGAGTAGTCGTCGTCGTCGAGGCGGCATAGATGAGCAGGAGGACGTATATAGACGTGGTCCCTACGAGAAACCTATTATGAACGAGTCGGCCATGATGGACGCAGAACGCACCATTCCATAGACCACGCAGGCCTATTATGAATACGGGAACTTGGAAGAACCTGCAATGATTCGGTGCATATTCACACAAGCCATGGTTACTAAGAGATACGTACGCTTCTACGACCAAGAAACTTCTCAACCAGGTGTACGCTTCCACCTGGTGCGGGCCGAAAAAGCCCATGGCACTTCCAATCAAAGGGTCGTTTGACAACTCGACATAGATCTTTGGAATATTAGCGATGACACTAGGTACCCATTGCTTGGGATAGAGAGCTTGCAGATCGACTAGGAAAGTAGCCGGCAAGTGGATCTAGCAAGAGATAGCAAAGGTTTGAGCAGATTGGACTACCATGCGTTTGATAGAATGGAGCGTACTGCGAAAAACAAGAAGTAAACAAGATCCCTCGGCCTCTGTGCCAAAGGTATCCTGGTCATCGTTGCGTGCTAAAAGGAGACTCCGCCGAGCCCCAAGTCCAAGTTGGCGCGTTGCAGTCGCGTTGCATTGTCACGGTTCGGGCGCCTTCGAGGACGACGCGAACGCGTCGGTCACGTGCCACGTGTAAGGACGTCCGAAATCAGAACTAGCCGTCCGGTACATCGTCTGCCACTCTACTATATCCTACTAGTATCAGTCCTCGTTCCCTACCAACTCGGACACAATCCGAAGTACGACTCGACGATTCGCTTAGGAACCTGTGGACCACTGTTCGCAATACAAGCCACCATGCCCTCTGACAGCGGTCTGCGGACTTGCCGTCGCGCTTCAGACGTCCCTATTCAATCGGCTCCCCTTAGGCTTGAGGGTCCATATCCCGTAGGCGGCTTTTCGTGCATGTAAATTTTTTGTCTGTGTCGCTATTTGACAATGGCTATCGCGAGCGGAATTCCGCTGGCGTTGAGGATGAACGATTATGAACGGCGGCGGTATGATTTGAAAATCTACAAAATCGCTTGCGACCTCGGGTTGCGGAGCCCCGAAGGCGACAAAAGGGCCTGGCCGGGAATTGAACCCGGGACCTCCTCCAAACGCTTTACAGCCCTAAGAAGGAATCATACTACTAGACCACCAGGCCTTTCGTGTCGGCGTAGCAATTTGCTTACATCAACACATGCACGCTCTTGCCGCGAATTGTCTCTCTTGTCCCGAGTAACTACTTATATACTACGAGCGTCAACTGGGTGCAATGGCAAGTGGCTTGTATGGGAGAATGCGCTCTGTTCCTTCATTCATGACAACCCCACTACCACTACGGCCGCCACGCTAGAGCTGGAAGTGCAGCAGAAGCAAAGATGCCTCGAGGCGTCCCCAACGTAAAGCGGGATGAGTCGGCAATGCGCTTCACTTCCTTTCATGTACCCCTCGCGTAGGTGTCCTGAACTGACTATGGACATGGGAATGTACGGAGGCTCACTGTGTTACCAGCCTTAACCCAAAACATGTCGGATCCAACTACTTGAAGTCAGACTCCCAGACACTATGGTCGCGGAACGCGGTTCGTGCGCATCGGTCAAGGACCGTCTTGGATGAGACCGGCTCTGCCACTCCTACGGAGGTGTGCGACGTCTCACGTCTCGATCCACCCGTAGATGGAATTCACTTTGAGATAGACTAGACGAGGCGCAAAGGTCGTGGTCATCCATCCGGGCTCACGTTTCCTACGGATAGGTCGTGCGTCCGATGTCACTCCGTTAACCATACCGAATGTCATCGCGCGAAGACATGCTCCCCTAGTTCCAGCGCCGGTATATGTGCAGGGTATTTCCCGGCCTAGGGATGATAGAAAACGATCAACGCCTTCCGTAGTAGCGCCCAGTGGGGATGAGTATGCAGTAAACGTGGCATCCGACGATCCAGTACGTTTCTGCGGCATGCGAGCGCATAGACCGACTTTTTCTGATATTGCTGCAATACTTCAGTTCGATGCGAAAGTGGCAGCTATCACCGTCTCGCTACGCGATAGAATGCGATTCTACAAACTTCGTGTCACGCCGAACGCGGCCTCAATCGCTACGACATTCAATGAGCAGTTCAAGCCAGAAATCATACCCGAAGCGAATGATCCCTACCGTATCGACTGGATACACTCGTCTGAAGAGCCCTACTTAATAGGCGAGAAGGCTTTGCGCCTCGCTGATCCAGAGCAGATGGGATACGTTGTCCGATGGCCGATCTACGGTGGCAACTTCAATACTCGCGACTACCCCTCATCACAGGTGATATATAACGACATTGAGACGATCTTCAGAGAAGCTTTGAAGCAGAAGGGCATTGAGGCGAGCATGTACAAGGTTTGTGAATGGTGTGCGGGTCAATGCTACGCCCTCACGTACATGTATACGCTAGGAATACTCCGTTGTCGTCGTGATTCCCGACTACTACGACCGGCTTTATGTCGAAGCACTCGTTAGGATTCTACTGGTGGACATGGGATTCAAGCAGCTATGCGCTCAGCAAGTACTGATGCCTCAAACTTTCACGGACCCGCTATATCAAATAACGTCGCATATGATAGGAATCCTTGGCTGCGACATACGGTGCAGGCATCTCGAATGCTTGTGTAGTCGACATGGGTGCAGTCAAGACGAGCATCGCGTGCGTCGATGACGGACTGGTCATTGCTGATACAAGGTGCGCCGTCATGTCCAAGTTACTCCATGCATGCTGACGTCGCGCTAGGATGGTCCTGAGCATGGGCGGCAATGATATCACCGAGTTCCTATATATCTTACTTGAGAAGATCGGGTTTCCATACCGCGACATCAACCTCGCACGGTCGTACGACTGGAATGTCATGGAAGATTTGAAGGCCCGAATTTGTACGCTAGCAGAGGTAAGTGCTAGCGCTGTTGGACCAAATGATGTTGTCATGACACGCCATGAGTTAGAGCGACGTTGCACTAAATCTATATGACTTCTACGTGCGACGGCCAGGAAAACCTACCGAGAAGTACGGTTTGCGTGCATATGACGAAATCATCCTCGCGCCGATGGTAGGCTTCATGCGGAGATAGTCAGGATCATGCTGACTGGTTTCACAGTGTCTCTTCGAGCCGCGGGTCATTGAGTTCGAACAAAAGAGGGCAGGAATGCGATTCCTCTCCCGTGCACAGGACATTGCGGAAGAGATGGTGGAGCAGAGTTCCGACAAGTTCACCGAACGCTATGTTCGTTTTGTATACGAAAGCCGGGATCCAGGACTGACATGGCGTCCTGATTCCGCAGACCCAGGCGATGTTGATCTCCACACAGCACTTATTCCCAGTGCTCGTCCCTGCCATCAACCTAGAGGGCACACAGCCTGTTGTTACTCCCATGGTGCAAACGCCAGCGACAGAGGTACAGTCTGCGGCGCTTACCCCTCAAGGTCCAAGCGGTGAGTGCGAATTCTTGCTAGCTTCGATCCGAGTTAACCTCGTTCACGAAGTCTCCACTACTACACCTGTTACCCCTGCCGGAGAAGAGCCACCTCCTACGACCAATGGCCCGAAGGATGAAGATGTCGAAATGGCCGATGCTGCGGCTCCCGCAACCGAGTCCGGAGCTCCCTCTACTTCGGGAGCAGATGAAGAGAAGTCATCTGAGAACAAGACGGCCGAGGCTTCTACCGGAGGCGAAGATGCAACGACTAAAGCCACTTCGAACGAACTACCCATTGAGATCATCGACGTTGGCGACGCGGATCCCAAGCAAGCGGCAACGCCCACGGGCCCCCCTCCGGGGCAGCAGCGGCAGCAGGCTCCGCCGCCACCACCGATGATCCACATACCGTACAGGGCCTTCAACATCGACGTGAGCTTCGAGGCAAGCAAGCTTCCGCTCGACGTCGCCATATTCAACAGCGCTCGTGCCGCGGGCGGAGACGAGAAGATCAGGAAGTATCTGCAGGCGGTCTTGGTCGTCGGTGGCACCGCGCTCGTGCCGGGCATGGCGCATGCGTTGGAAAGCAGGTACGTGATTATTGCTTAGACAGTGCGACTTCAAGGTGTTGACTTGTGCATGGTCCCTCGATGAATGTGCGAAGATTACAAGCTATCGCGACGCCCCTGGTGCCCAATATGGAGAAGGTCCAGATAATCCCTCCCCCGAAGGATGTTGACCCCCGAGTGCTTGTCTGGAAAGGCGCTGCAGTGCTCGGAAAGATGGATGGTGCCGCCGACCTCTGGATCACACCTGCAGATTGGGTGCGTGTCGCTCAGGGCCTTCAGGCGTTGAGGGAAGTGCTGACCTACCCGTACTATCGTTCTCCAGGAATTGTTCGGCCTGAGAGCTCTCAAGGAGCGCTGTTTCTTCCTCTGAGCCTCGTAGCTGCGCCTATGTACGGTATCGCCCCACCTTGTGCTGACGAAGTCCCCCGTCTCCGGGAATCACGCGACTCATAATCCAGCCTTGCTTTGAACGCTCCCAGCATGCCCCCCCTCTCCCCAACCGCCACCACACACACAGACACGTGCTTCGTTGCGGTGCAATTCAGGACGGGCAACCTTTGAGTTCTGAACTGATGCCTAATCCAAGATGAACCCTCTGGATATGCTGATAATATGTGAAAAGAGTGGGTGAACGTCGACATCAAACGGGTACAGATGGGCTGGACGAGTCAGAAAACAACATCATAGTGTCATATTGGCGACATGGATAGAGATGAGTTCGAAGGCAGAAGAAAGATTTGCGGGATGTACAGTATCTGCAAGGCGAAGATAGGGTAACATGATGTGCAGCAACATATGTGTCGCGTACCAAGAATGCGAATGTTTTGTGGATAAACATAAGCTTGCTGTGCTAGCGAAGGCAAGAAGACGAACATGTAGGAGTACAACGTTTGGTGAAGGGCAATGTCGTCGTTCGACGACGGTCGTGACGCGAAGACTGACATTCCAGATGGGATGGTGAGGGATGCGCGTCCGCCAAAACAATTTCATAGGGACAATCAAGAAGAATTTTGCGAGGAAGTATGAGGTCAGACGGAGAGACGATCTTTGAACGCGACAAAGTCGTTCGCCTGAAGCGTGGGCCATTCGTTGACAAGTATGGTCATCTCTGATCTCCCTCGCCTGCACGAAATTAGCCAACGACGAAGAGAGAGGGATGGGAAACTCACTCGTCACGCATGCTCCAGTCATCATAAGACATGCCGTTATCCCGCCACGCAAGCAGCCTATGGGCATCACACTGCGCGACTGTCGCGCCAGCTTTGGGCTCATTTCCACCGGTGCACACCCCCGTCCCCGCCTCAGGCTTCGCGCTCTTCACAGTCTCAATGAGCGCCTTGATTGCGGCATCTGCGAGACGGTTCGGAGTGAATGGAAATGTGAACATATGGCGAGGCGTCATGTCCGGCGTGTACGGGAGTTCCGCGCGGCAGAGCGGGCATTCGAGCGAGTCGTGCCAGTACCCGCATCCGCGGTGTACAGCAGCGAAGCACCATTTCAGGATGCAGAGCGCGCAGAAGGAGTGGCCGCAGCGCCCGGGGTTGAGGCTGTACGGGCAGGCCCTGACAGGACGTCAGCGGTCAAGTGAATGAGGAAGAGATAAGGCATACATGACTTCGTAACATCTATGGGACGGAGAGAAAGATGGAACTAGTCAGACGAACGCAAGTTGAACGGGATTGGGTTGACGTACAAAGAGCAAGTAAAGTGCTCCTCGAGATATGATAAAGCCCAGATCGGATTCACGTCGTGGTTGCCAGAGCTGGGGATGATCATTGCTGCCGCGGCTTCTCGCTGAGCCTGCTTCGCGAGGGCCTTCTCCTGTGCGGAAATCGCCTTGCCACGCGCGACAAGGTCCTTGGACTGCGCCGCAACGTCGCGCATTTTCGCAAGGAGGGTCTCCTTGCGGCCCCGTAAGCCCTCGTGCTCGCGCAGTAGGCTCTGTTCCTTGCGTAGAAGCGCATTCTGTTTCTTGACCACCGCAGCCTCCCGCTTTTTGAGCTCAAGCTCACGATGGCGGAGGCCTTTCTCTGCCTCCTTTAGTCGCCTAGCGAGGGACTTCACCTCGTCATCCTTGCTAACGGCACGTTGTCGCTTACGAACTCGAGAAGGGCGGTCCTCGAAGATTTCGGAATCCCTCTTCAGAGGGGTACGAGAGGTGTTCGTCGGGCTGCGCAGCGCCTTCGGCTGCGGGACAACACCAATCGAGCTGGTTGTCGTCCGACGGCTGCGTAAAGAAGACGTAGAGGCAGAAGAGAGGGAGAAAGTAGCAGTGGTCCTGGAGGAGCTTGGAGTGGAATGATGGGGGCTTGAGACAGGTATTGAAGTTGACGATGCTGTACGAGCACTACGGCGAGTAGAAACAGCCGGCGATGTGGTACTTTGTCTGGATTCGCGGGTAGCTGCGAACGTCTCTTTAGAACTATAAGAAGTTCCGGGAATCATTCTCACCTCTAGCAAACATCTTGGTGGGAGATGAGTAGTGGGATATGCTCGGGGTCCCCGAAGAGGTTGTTCGTGATTTCGGCTTCCTCGGACGAGTTGTCACTACACCGACTGCAGACCCAGAAGTTGCGGAGGGCTTTTTGAGCCTCGCACTCCTTGTCCTTACCATAGAGCAAACGATGGCGAAAGATCAAGGCCGTTTGGCACTCAAAGGCAAATCGATGGGTGTAGCTACAAAGAACCTCCGCTGCTCCAGATGCAGCGACCAGCCGTTCCCTTCCTTCCCACCGTCACGCAGACGCCCATCTCCGCGCTAGTCACTGACTCACGTGACCGCGCCAACAGGTCACGCATCCGTGGTGCAACTACTGCAACCCCGACTCGGAGCCGTGAACAGAATCACGTCGTTCAGGTCCTTGACTCCATGGACCTGTCCTCAGTCATCGTTGGCCCTCACTATCTCCTCTTCAGAGTCAGTTCGGAATACAGCCGGAACTCAGCAATCATTAGCGCGTCCTCACTCGACTCGACGCGCTCAAGCACTTCCAATCCATGGCCCAGAACCTACCCACCAGACACAACATCTAGAGACGTTACAGACAAGCCTCGGTTCACGGTACGGTATGAACTCGTTTCTGTCTTTTCTTCACCCTTAGACCCTGGAGCAAGCTCCTCACGTTGTGTGTGGTCGTATCGGGCTTCCCTCTGTTGTTCTTTTCCCTTTGAGGCAGCGTGTATAACGTCCTTGGAGCCTACCTCGTCTCGCTTAACTCGGCCAACCGTCCGGAAAGCCTCGATCGCTATATGGAAGTTCAACGCTAGCACTCAATAATCCGTCTCCGGCCCTGGATGCGCTGCAGTCCTCGAGACGGCAACGATCCCACCGTATATGGGCACAGCAGGTGAGGCCATATGGGACGGCAATTCCCTCACTCGGTGGCGACATGCTCTGGTGCGTTCTTCTCCTGGACTGCAATTCCCACGTCACCAACGGACGGTGCACGATATCCTGTACATATGTTATATGGCGATACGGTGCGCAAGTACATCCTACTGTGTGTCATCGATCAATGCTTCCTGAGTTCCGCCAGGCACCGTAATCCTCAGGGACAATATCGTTCCGTAAGGTTGTGTCGTGAGTCGACTGCTGTAAAGTCCCTGTTGGGTGCGCTGTGCCTGAACCTGACTGACGTTGTCCTCATGTATTTCTAGATTGAGCGGCAGTCTGTGAGGGATCATATGACAGACATTATCATATTGTCTCTTCCGACTCATCGGATGCCCAAAAAAGCCCAGCGGTCTCTGAGCTCCCTTCCCTGCCTAGAAGGTTGTGACAACTGCAGTCTTCAATGCGGGCACGTCCGTCAAGTGACGGTTATGGCTTTCCAGACGAGCCTATCCCTTTATTCTCGCTGCATGTCACGTCCGGAGAGCCGTCGAACCTTCGTCGACAAGGCGGCGACGTTGTCTCTAAGGCCTCGATCGATCATGGGCATCGGACGCTAGCTGTGCGGGGACCATATCACGGATTGATCTGGCTTGGGACTCTGTGCCAACCTAGTGCCTAGCACGCGTTCTGCTCACTGATGTCGTTCGGTACGTACGTACAGAAATGATGATGCACCAGTACTCTCAGTCGGAGGACGGTCTTCAAGTCGCTCTCTGCTCAAGATCCCCTCATACTTGGTATCCCCAGCAGATGTGATCGTAATCCCGCTACCACCATCTTCGTCGCAAAATACGGATTTACCTCGGTGGCCGTCTATGGGCGGCGTCGATAATGCGCAGCAAACCCCTCGGTGCTCAGAAGCCCACACCGCGAAGTATGGACAACCTCCCACACCCTCAACGTAACCGCCCCTGAGCCGATCGCGCGTTTATCTCGCTCGGCAGCTGCGAAGCTCGAAGCCTTTTCCCTGTCCCTTAAGTGCGTGGCATGTGCATAGAACTCCTCAATCCACGGTACGTCACGATGCTGGCCTTGGTTGACAGCATCAACGAGCGGCGATATGTGGTCCTGTCGGATGTTCTTTTCCTTAAAGCGCGATTCTGGACATTCTCTGTGTTCCTAGCTCTGCAACCGAAGCGCTGTCCTGCCGTCTTGCTCCCGTCAAGGCTGGTCGATAATCTGCGGCGCGGTCGTTTTATCTGTGGAGCATATCCCCGCGCGCGCAACTCTCATCCATGTTGTTCACTCGATCCATCTCTGCCGTCATGGGAAGGTTCAAGGAGCGTACGGCATCTTCTCATACCAGAGCTCCCATGGAGCGCATTTCAGGCAAGTAGGTCCCAAGACAGGCGCCCCTGTCCATGGCTCCAGGTCTTGACTCATGATCATTGTTTCTGTTGCGCCTCATTCTTTGCCCATCCACCTGTCCTAGGCACATGAGTGCAGTGACATGATCTTTAAGTCCACTCCAATAGCGCTCGGGACCGCTCGCACTGGCAGTAGATGTCACGCTGTTGGAACTCGCCCGTACCGGTCCCTTCTAATCCCCTCTGCCGAGATGCGCATAGCACTCTTGTGGCTCGGCATGCAGAGGTCTGGTCTCTCGTCACCCGTAGCACTGTGAGTAATCATTCTCCACTTGTCTTCGCCTTGCATCAGCTCTAGATGGTCTATCTCACAGCCGGGGCTCCTGAGGCTGAGTAAAGAGCACCCTGCGTACCTCACAATCGCCTTCGCGTTCCATATCCACATTTGCTCGAGACTTTCAATGTTCATGCTGCCACACATGCAGCGCTCGGGACGGATAGGTCATACCTCTTTTCCAGTCGCTTTTGCGGGTACGTCCCGGTCGGTCGCTCCCATATGTCAGCCTCAACCTCTTCATCATTTGGAATACTAGCCGACGTGGTAATAACAGTGTCCGTTCGCAGACCGTCCACTTGCTCGGAGGCGAATCGCTTGCGGTCGTTTCGTTTGCGGAGTCGGCCATTGAGCGGAACAGCTCGTGGTGCTTCTTGACCCGGGTCTAGTGCTTCCGAGATTGCGAAAGACGTAACTGGGTCTAGTGCCATTTGCTGCTTTAAAGACCCTTCTACAATGCCGCGCGCGATCGATTGGCGCGATGCCCCCGATGGCTCGACCTTCCATGACAGGACTTCTCTTCGTGCTGGGCAGGTGGCTTTCGTCTTCATTGGAAACAAAGATGGCATGCCCAAAGCCGGCAGAGGCTGCCGCAGAGTATGGAGCCGCTGGTACCTTCGCGGTAGGCGCCTCCTTCAAATACGCATGCAGAAGTGGGGTGCTTGCGTAGAATGAGTGGGTGCAACGTCAGAAACTGTCATATTCCCCATACAGAGCGCGTCAAGGTATCACTCAGGAGAAGGAGCTTCCTATTGATTGGTCTGGTTGGTGAGGACGTCGTTTTCTTGCGTGGACATTCTCTCATCACATGCACCGGGCGCTGCACTCGGAGCCATCATATCGTGCCGTCCGGGTCCTGCACGTTCCTCGCGCAGCGCCGCCCTGTCTCTGCTCAGCCGGATGACTCCGCCACGGCCATTGAAGCCCACATGCTCAGTGAACGTTTGGGGTGCTGCGCACACGGGCTGATTATGAGCGGCTCATCGAGATTGCTACACAAGAACAAGGTCGTCAACCGCCATGCGCTCCGGCTTGGCATATCCGCTCGTATCCCCGCCGTACCGATCGTCGGATAGCCTCGTTCCAGGTAGCCATATACTCGGTCAGGGCGGATCGGAGTGATGAGCATGCTGCCGCGTACTCATCACGCCCTCCTGGTCTCTCTCTATGGATACGCGAATCTACCGTGCTCTGATCGCCTCCCTGGTGATATCTTGCCACGCGAAGCATATGCATCGTGAATTCAAGCCATGCGATAGTTTGATTCATTCCCTGCCAGACGTCCATTGCATGTGTAACGCATGAGCATTTCTTTACGAGTTAAGAGGACTAGCAAAGCGACAGCTTGCAGCGAGAGCAGATTATGTGGATAAGTAACGTATTCTCTGTATCATTGATCTTCACGACCTGACGCAGTCCGAGCTACAGTCCGGAACGCGACTGAGATGGATGTCTCATCATTCAGCCTGTCGCTCAATCAGCTTCTCCCTTCGTCGCCTTGCCCCATGGCTGCGAAACGGCCATCGAAGATGAGGCTGCCCTCTTGATGTACGTGTCTGCTCTTGCCCAAGCTCGTGTATCCGCCCTTCACAGCGTGGTCACATATTCAAGGTTGGCTCCTCAGAATGATGCCCCTCACTTCTTATCGCGATATTATGACTGCCACACGAGGTCTGGCCTCAACAGTCACGACCGTCCTACGCCGCGCTCGGATTCAGGGATGGTGTATCTGTTGCAAGTGCGTCTGGCCGCCTCAGACGTCGCTGAAATAGTCGTATGATGATACGTTTCATCTTCGGTCGTGCGGCTGGACCCGTGCCCTGTCCACAGATGCGTGCTGTCCCTTGATTTGGTGGCCCATCGACTGCGTATTCATGGTGCCTAGAATCTCAAAAAGCGAGCGGTCAATTGTCGTTATCCCGCACTGTGAGCATGTTTCCAGCTTCCCGTGCCGCAAATGATGCATGAAGCCCATCTTTTCTGAAGGGTCCGCGAGCGCCCATCGGAGGGCATACAGACCCAGACTCTATCAGGCGTCACTATTAACTCAAATGAAGCAGCGAAGTCGACACGCCAGGTTCGCACGATAGACGGAGGATCACAGATTGACCCGCCATCACGCTACCTTCCTGACTGAACTCGCCACTGGCTGCATATCCTTGAGTAACGCTTGCAAAAAAAAAAAAAAAGGTGTCTCACCGAATGTCGGCCTTGCTACCATGAATCTCTGCCACGCTGAGCCTGGTGATCCGCAAACCTGCGTCAAGGTGTGGCTGTATCGTGGCCCGACGTTCCTCGGACTCCGAGCCAGGCCAAAGAGCTGTTCTAGCTGCATCTGAACAACTGAGCAGCACGGCCCTTCGGCGTCAAGGTCGGGCGCCCTGCAGATCGCCTGAGAATGGACCAGGTGGTTGTTGTGTACTCGATATCCAGTATCACCGCCATCGCTACGTCGGCTCAGGGTGATCATGGGGTGACCAAATGCCGCGAATCGTTTGCCTGCCGCTTGCCCCCTACCGCCTCGTACGGCGCGGATGAGCCGAAGGTGAGGCGTGTGAGGGTCCGATCTCACTGATCTCTCCTCAGACGATGTCCGCGAACGCTCATCCTGGTCAGCGTACTCTTCTGATGTCCTTATGTCCTCGGCCGTGTCAGACAGCGGCTTGCCAGAGCACTCTTTACTCCACCGTTTGAGGGATGCCGTCTGGCCGCTGGCGGCGTGCGCGTCTGCACTGGTGCATGCGGAAGCAGTTCTGATTTCACCGACGCCGGTGCCGTGCCGAGCGCTTCATCCCACAAGGGTTGACGACGCGCTTCATGATCGCTGGCCGTGCGTGGGCGCAGCGCTGGCAGAGCTGCAGGAAGGTGTATCAATACGTAAGTGCTTGGGTAAACTGCCAATCATCAAAACACATCGCAGCGTTCAAAGCGATCGCGAAGCAACCAGCGATTGCGATATAATGTATGTACCTGGTAGCGCGCAACGATGAAGCTGACCCTGCTTTCCAAGTTCCAACTCAGCGTGCGCTGTGCACGGCGCCTCCATGATGAGCGGCAGTCCGATAGGAATCCGCACGGGACTGGAGCGAACCAGCAGGAGGCCGTCCCGACGCCGTCCATGAGCAATGTCATTGGCCATCGACGGCACCGCAATTCCGGCGAACAAGGGTTTCTGCCAAACCTCCGCGTTGGGAACCCGGACGCCGTGCTGGATGCGACGCTACGCCCCATCGGGACATGTTTCAGAAGCCATCGATCGCGCAGGGTTTACAGTATGTTGTGGAGGAAATCAGAAGTGCTCGCGCGATCGAGATGCGTCCTGCTTCCGTTCGTCTCCCGGCTTGGAACGCGAGCTGCTCATACAGGATCAATGTCGAATATGATATTGAGTCCTCGCGACCTCGCAGTTCGTCTCACGGAGTCGCTCACGCTACTTCGCAAGTCGAACTGACCTCGTCTGCTACAGTGAACTATGTGAGGATGTTCGACTTGGTATAGGTCGCCTTCGACCTAGCTACTTGCGTAGGCGTGTTGAGGCATTGCACCCGGCAACAGCAGTCGTCTGTGGCTGTACAATATACGGCTGGCGTTGGACCTGCCCAGAGCAGCCCGATCGGACTCAAGTCCGCGTGTACTGTCGTTCGATCAAGTCCGTCAGTTCCTCCAACACTGAATCAAACACCCAAACATCACCCGGGAATAGCTGACTTGCTATATCAAGACCCTGTCAAACGGATATGAGTATCAGAGCATCGATTTCGAATCGGCCAAAGGAATTCGCCAGAGAACATGGACAGATGCCTCCGTACCGTCCCGTCTGCATACGATGAGGATCTGCGTAAGTAGCATCAGTCACAGTTGAACAATAGCCATTTAGGACTGAGTTTATTGTCAATAAACGGCCGTCGGTGGTTTCTGGACAGATTGATTGCAATGTCCTGTCTTCAAGGTGGAAGCAGAGGGGTAAGAGCCTCTTGAGATGGCTATTACGGTGCCAGCCAGTGGAGGTCAACGGGAGTAACCTAAAGACGCATTATTCTCATCATCCGCATATTCAGCCACAGAACCCGATGACGTTGATATTACAGCCACCTTCAGATGTTCGCGCATCAAGTCTTGGAGATTTGTCAAACCGCTCTGCTGGACCGCACTGCAGCCATCGGACAAGCATCAATCAGTTCGACCCTGCACGGTCTGTGCTGGAACTCTCTAAGCGCAACATCCGCGCCCAGCGCGTCAGATGTCGACAGGAGTATTAGATGGCAGAGAATGGGGACACGCTCGTGATCATCCGTGGGCGCATCCGCACTCCCCGATTTTGTCGCACTCGTCGACCTTCCATTCTACCATTGGGACAGGCACTGTCCTGCGGCTGCTACGCTGCGAGACAGCCTCCACGCATATCCGGGCGTCGCGACCTTCAAGGTGCTGCCAGGTACCGTCATGGAGCACGCGAGCGCGACTTCGTACGCCAATGAGCTCCTGCACGATGCATGGAAGTCGAGCGTTGTCGTGTGGATGGCATCCAGAAGGTGACTAACAAGGCGCAAGTACGCTCCCAGACCGTCTCTAGCTTCCAAGGCGACTTGACGCACCGCAGGACACAGATCGCAGTTACACTCTACGCAGTCCATGCTATGCGTTGGGTTTCGGCAGGCGTGTGAACATGAGGGCGTGGGATGAGTGTCGGGAACAACTGAAGCGACAGAGCCGGCAGGCATAATCAAGGAGGCGTTCTCACATACCGCCACGATGCTCGCTGCGAAGCAGACCAGAGGTCATCTGTTGCGGTGGCACTGAATATCGCGGTGGAGTTCATCTGAAAGTTATCAGCGCTGTCTATCGGCCTCCTCAGCTGCGGCTCGGGGGTATAGCGTCCATCAGCTTACATAACCTGGAATGGGTGAAATGTCGAAAAAGACCGATTGTCATTCCTAATGCGAACGACCCATCCCCAGCCAGCGTGATGTCACGCGTTTGCGGGTTTTCCTCCGAGACAAAACTCCGTAAACCTCGGACGCGGGAGTGTCTCGACTAGTGTCAAAATCGCCTAGCTCGTGCTCTCGGTCCAGAGCCAAGCAAGTCGATGGAGCGTTTCGACCTTCCGATAAAGGAAGCAGCATGGCTCGTCACACACGCAACAACATCCGCGGCGCCAGCGCGCGGGCGGTTGGCATCAACGTCCCATGTGCGGCAGTCCCAGACGATCGAGACGCTGTGCAGAGACTGTACATTGTCCCGCTCGTCCACCTACCACCACATCACCTGATCGCCATGAGCGCCACCCATCCAGCGCGCGCAACCATTCGACGCGTCCTTTCCATCTAAACACCGATGGGCGCGTTCCAAGCAGAACATCCCCGCGTGTCCCATACGCTGCACTTGATGCAACACGACGCATCTACGTCGAACGTCGAGAAATTTGAGAGAGTCGAACCGGATGCCAGGCGCACGGCGTTATCATCGACCTGCTCCGGACGCGCTCCCTTGGCTGCGTACGGGGGTCATCGCAGTGTACAACGGCGCGCTGCGACCGGCCGGAGAGAGAACAGGGTGTGACGGGAAGATCAGATGGTGGCGCTCCTTGGCACCGTCAACTGGAAGAGCATCCGGTACGCTCCGGGCCTCCACGGCCACAATTGGACGTAGCACGGCAACGTACGAGACTGAGCAGAGCACAAACAGAGCGACTCGAGGAAGTCCGCAGCGCGCAGGGAGCAAAGGCAAAGAACAGGTCTGGAGGGCGGGGTGGTGTCATACCGGTGCCGTACCCGGAGTGGAGAAAATCTAGCGTGCGAGCGCGATGGGGCAGACGTATGATCGAAGACGCAAAGCAACGGGGACACGCAGGAAGGTAGGAAGAGTGCCATAGAGCGTGCAGCAGCGGCAGCAGCCCAGGAAAGAGCGCAGCCATCGGCGGCAGAAGATCGCAGGGAAGCGCGCAGAAGCAGAGTAAAGTCCGCAGTAGCAGCGCACGAACGGGAACCACCGCACTTCAGAGGGGCCGCAGAAGGAAACCGCGCATTCCAGGCCGTGCGACATCACCAAGTTGCTAAGCAGCGAGCCACTTCGTCGGACTGCGACAAGCAGCGAGCATCAAACACAGCTTGCAGCGGCTACGCATCCTAGGCTCGAGAAGGCAGCAA
This sequence comes from Trametes punicea, assembly GCA_025528855.1. Lineage (NCBI taxonomy): Eukaryota > Fungi > Basidiomycota > Agaricomycetes > Polyporales > Polyporaceae > Trametes > Trametes punicea. Next base: position 654,421 of record VICQ01000012.1, read on the forward strand.
GCACGCAGGGGCAATGTCGTGGCATGTACGTATAGATAGGCAGGACCTCGTCGCCAGAACGCCACACACGTCTGGCTGATCGGACCCACGCACGTAACTTGTTAACTTTGTTGGTCCCAGCTCCCACCGCACACGTTCTACGCAGAAACGCCATCAGCCCAAGACGTGAGAGTGGACAGGCAAAGAAGGAAATGCCACTTCTGAAAAGGCTTATATCCGTCGGTCGGCGCGTGCGCATGTAAGGCCCGGGTTCGAAGGACGCGGGGACCGTCAACGGAAGCGGTCCACCGCACACGCCATGGCGTTCTCTTCGAACATCGACTCATCGACGTCACAGCTCGCCTGAGAGGAGCGGACAACTTTTCCGTGAAACGTCGGCGCGGTGAGGCTGACGGGATCGTTCGACGGCGGAACGTCGAGAAGCACAGCGTCGATGGAAACGTCGTCCTGCAGCGAAGCCACGCAGTCAAAAGCTTCATGTACGGGCACCGAGGTAATGCCCGCCACCAACTTTCGCATCGCACTTCGTCACGCTTCGGCAGAGAAGACGATCATCAGGAAATTTGTCCCGCCTTCGCGCTCGTCTCCGTATTGGTGTTCCTCTCCGTGTTGGTCCTCGTCTCCCCGTTCGTCCTGGACATAGGCGTCCGGGCGGCGCTCCAAGACGACTGAGAGCCCGTACGTCGACAAGTCACGTACGGATGCTAAGCTCGAGCGCTCGAGCGACAGGGGGCGCTTTCCCCCATGCCGTACGCGTGCCCACGTCGCTCCCCCTCGATCCGGAAATGAGAGGACCCGGCAGAGGACATCGACATCTCACCCGGGGATCGCGCGCGCATGCCTTGCTGCGCATACTGTACAACGTCGCGGATCGTCGACATCCGCTACGCAGCATTGAGGTCCAGGGTCGGTCGCTCGGGATCATGGATGTTACGTATGAGTTCCTGCTTCTCATCTTCTGCGCAGTGCGAGGGAGCGAAGTCAACTCACGGCGCCTCGCAGGGGTGAATCAGACCGCAGGCAGCTCTATGCACGGATGCAGACCGGCTTGTCACATGTGCTTTCGATGGTGGTGAACGATGATAGGGTCGAGACAGATACACAGCACAGAACTGGACCCCAGGCGGCGGTTTGTTCACCGTTGAACTCGGTTGGAGGTCGGAGCTCACGTCGACCGACAACAGCGTCCGCAAAGAGCACACTACCGGACATGGGCCTGGTGCAGCGTGTTCGATCCTGGGCGACCGCAGGCATTCGCCCCGATCGAGCACACGGTCGATGAGAACAGCACCAGCCACGTCCGGGCGGGGAGGGTTCCGAGAAGAAGCGCGCACAATGTCCGAGGGAACGGAATCAGCGGGCGGGAGCGCCCGGAGAAGAAGACGCGGACGGTGGCAGATGTCCGTCGCCTGGGCGATGGAAGGGCGCATGTGGGAAGTCTGGAAAAGAGGAAGCGCGGGAAGCTGTTCGGCTCATGACGCGAATGACGCTTTCGGGATAGGATAGACGCGGGCTGGCGGGACCGATCAGCGGACAAGGCGCGTCCCCGATACCACAGTGAATGGAGATGCCATTGTCACGCTTGAGACGCTGAAAAGCGAGCCATGACAGTAGCAAGGACTTTTGAGAACCAGATGATTGCGAAAACGCGTAGGTAGACCAGGACGATGGTGGAGCTGGAGGAAAGCAAGCGAAGAAGACGTGGATCACGCGACAGACGCGCGAGCAGAGAGTCGGGTCATGGGGGCGGTGCTGCTAAGTGATGTAATAGGGCGAGGCGAGCAAGAGGAGCGAGGGAAGGATTTGACTGGAGGAAAGAAGAAGCAGCGGGGCCGGGACGCGAAGAGGGGGGCGGGGGCGCGATAGGAGAGCAGAGCGTTCGCTGGGCAACGACGTGGCGGCCGCGGTGGGCCGTATGACAGTTGGTGGCGTCGCCATCAATAACAGGGGTGACAGCGGACGGTGCGGTGAGCGGACACAGACTGGAGAGGCGTCGACGTAATGAAGGTGGAGGACGAGAGGATGGGAAGGAGGGGAAGGAGGAGGGGGAGGGGAAAGAAGAGGAGTGGCCGCTGCTACAGAGAGGATGAAGACGACGAGGAGGTCACCACGATGCGATATCGTCCGAAGGAGACGGATGATGTTGGCGGGGGGGAAGGGGAGAGTGTGTTTCGGGAGGACGTACATGCGCGCACATGGGATGCTGAATATGGGCAAATTACGTGCAGAATGCCGGAAAAGGAGAGTAGCTGACGAAGGAGCGGGTGGCCAATGGGAGAGGGGGGACAAATTAAAAATACGAGGAGGGGGATGGGAGGCAAATGGAAGAAGGGGAAGGGGGAAGGAGGAGGGATCGCGAAGGGGGAAATCTGAGGAGAAGCGGAGATTGAACGAAAAAATGTATTGGGAAGATGAGTGATGGGAGAAGGAGGGCGATTCCAGATCCGCTGTGCTGCAGATCTGGGTGAGACCCTGAGGACGCGGTGGGCGCCTACGCGAGGAGGAGTGGGCGAAGACGGGGGCGAGCGAAAGAGACGCCGGAAAGTGGCAGCTGCTCTTTCGGATTCGGACTCGGATTCGGACGCGGAACGCGCTCCTTCGCTCGAGCCTCGCTCCTCGCGCTCGTTCGCTCGCTCTCTGGGCGGAGTGCAGAGGGTAATATTATTATGTCCCTCTGATCGTCCTCGTCTCCTGCTCCCTCCCACCTCCTCCTCCCCTCATCCGGCTCCGTCCTGCCGCATGTCCATGCTCCTTCATCCTCCCCAGCCCTCTTCTTCTTCCGCCATCGCCCACTACAACCTCGACATCCCCATCCCCTCCGTCCCCCATCGCGCGACCCCCCGATCCCTTCCCGCCGTGGACTCGCTTTCTCTCCAGCCTCTCTACCAGGCCCAACGTGCACCCGAGCACAGGCACTCGGACTCCCCTCTGGAGCACCAACACAACTACCAGTATGTCCCCCGCCCACATCCGGCCCAATCCTCTCCCAGTCCCGACGCGATGTACCAGCACCATCCCCACGCTCATTCTTTGTACGAAGAACACCAGCAGAATCCACAGTCTAATAGCCAGCCTGAACCTCCACAGCCAAACTCCCAGTCGGACTTTGACCAGCCCCGCCAACAGCCGTCCACCATCCACACAGATAACCTCCTCTACCTCTCAGACGCTGGAACTTATTCTCCGTCTCCCATTTCCTCTCCCTCGGCGGACAATCCTATCTCTTCCCAGTCTTCTGCCCCTCGCCAGTTCTCCTTCCCCCAGCCCATGAGTGCGCCGCACTCTCAGAACGCGTTTCCGCCTAGGTATGACAACGATTCCGCTCTACCCCGTTTCCCTTTCGCCAGCCAGGGCTTGGATCGCCGCATGTCTGAACCCGTCCTTGGTGCCGGCCGGCAGGCGTATGCTCAGCCGCCCCCTCCCGCTCATCATGATACGTTCGCGTACTCCGCAAGTCCCTCAGCCACGATGATCCAGCCCTCCCCGCTCTCCCCGCGTCCGGCTTCCTCTTATTCTTCTTACGGGTCTTACCCTGGTCATGAACGCGACAACAGCGGTGCGTCCGTGAATTCGACAGGTATCACAGACCCGTACGCGCACTCCGCTGCACCCGGGTGGGGGTCGGGCATCAAACAGGCTGACTTGGACCAAGATGCCCCGTTGAGGAGCTCTCCGCTGTCACCGTTGTACGCGGCGAGCGCGGCGAGTGGGTCGGATGTTTCGGCCACTGGTCTGCCTTCTCCCCCAGCACAGTCGCGCCCGTCTCCAAGTCACGCCGCACAAACTACGGCCCGTCCTCCGCAGCCTCCTTCAACGATGACCAACACTCCGCGTTCGTCCGGCAATAGCAAAACATATTCCTTCGTGTCGCTGCCTGGGAACGCGGTGAAGAAGCGGCCGCGCCGACGCTACGACGAGATCGAGCGTCTCTATCAGTGCAGGTGCGCTCTATTTTCCGCGTCCGTTTCGCCCTCGTGCCGAGTCCCTCCCTACCGCCCATGCCCTGTCTATTGATGTGTATGTTCCATGCCGCCCAATTACATCGCTTGGTTTGGCATTTGTTTCGCGTCTTTGCCGTGATTGTTCTTTGCGCTCAGACGAGATGCTCACGGAGACATTCGGCATATTTTTCGCGTACCCCAGTTGGCCGGGTTGTACGAAGGCATACGGCACGTTGAACCACTTGAACGCCCACGTCACGATGCAGCGGCATGGCCCAAAGCGCAGCCCCAACGGTATGTGCTTCTGCGCCACAATACCGGCCTAAAGCATATGCTCATTGACTCACATTCTCTCCTGTCGACGTTCACTCTGTACGTTCCTCCGCCACTTGTGGCTGCCCTCCCTGCAGAATTCAAGGAGCTCCGCAAACAGTGGCGGCAGCAGAAGAAAGAGCAGGAAGAGCAAGAACGCGAACGCGAACGGGAAGCCGCTCACGCCCAGGCCATGGCTATGCGTGAGATGCAGCAGTTCGCACATCACGCGCAGATGGCGGAGTATGATCATCGTCACGTCCGCCGACGTCCCAACATGCTTGAGCCCTATCCTGACCCTCACGCCCATCCTCATTCGTTGCCCAGCCACTCGTATATGCATAGCGCGATGCACGGACAGGGTCTCGGTCCGGGACAGGTCCAGAGCGCGTTCGGAGCCCAGCCGCACGCCGCGCCGCCGTTCAGTTCGCTACAAGGTCCGGGAATGGGCATGGAAGCGCGATACGGCCTACCTTCGCCTGCGGATGAGACACCGCAGTTTCGCTATCCCCCAGCCCCTCACTCACAGGTCGGCCAAACTTTGCCCTCTCTGAGCATGACGCAACATGCGCCTTCTGGTCCAGACGAGGACATATATTTTCGCAATCCTGGCGGCGCAGGCCAGCCGATTCTGCCTCAGCCTCATGGCGAACCTGTGGGTCCAAGTTGGGGCACGCCGCATCCGCCACATCAGCACGTCCAACCTCCCACCCCTGTACAGCGCCATCAAGCGCACGGCATCCGTCAAGTCCAGCAGTTCTACTCTGCATCCGGCGCGGGCTCCACCATCACGCTCCCGCCTCCACACTCACTCGGCTCGCTATCTGTATCTGCGCCTAACCCGAGTCCTCTGTCTAGCTCAGCGTTTCCGCCTGTCGGGCACAGCGCCGGTCCTGGTGCTCCGCTAGGTGCGGCCCAGGAGGTCAGCATGGGCTTGCCTGTTCCCCTCGCACCGGGCACAGAGAGCGGTTCTCCTACCCCCGAACTCGCCGCTCATGTCTCGCTTGGATCAAACAGGCTTCCTCCGGACTCGACTCTGCTGACGCCGCTGCCGGGATACCAGCCTCATGTGGAACAGGGCGAGGCAGAGCACCTTCGCGACGACTATGACCACGACCGTAGCCGGGACTATGCGCGCGACAGGGACGACCGAGAGCGTGGACGCGAGCGTGATCGGTATTACGCGAGCAACGGGCAAGTGGGCGGGCGGGATCAGTACGAGTAGGCATCCGCGCCCTCGTCAGGGCCGTTGAGACGCTTTGGTGCAGTTGACGACAAGGCTGGCCTTGTAATGCCGTAAGCCGCGTCCCCGCTACATCTCTCAGTCCGTCTCTTGACGCGTGGCCCAAACCCGGATCCTTTGATACCTTCCGCGCGGTTTGATCAACTCTCCGACGGCATCGTCAAACGGCGTCTCTTACCCAATCCTTTGGTCAATCCGCGGGTTCCGTGCATAATGCACAGGGCCTGAGCTGAGGTCGTTGTTGTCACCGCAGGGCTCGGCGACTCGCGGTTTGCACACTCTCGGATACCGAACGCTCCATGCGCCTATCGTGATGCCCGCCATCCAGTTATCTCCATATTGCTCCATCTTCCCAAAGCCGGTTCCGCAAACGAATGCGTTGCGAGTCCTCTTCGCGCGCCTCCTACCGCAATAGCCTAACGCAATTTCCCTCTCCATCTCAAATTCTACCCCGTTCCGGATCACTCATATGATGCGGACAATGTATAGTCGGTTTATTGTGTACCTGTACGGTAGTAGATACCTCTAGTTCGTTCTTGGTATACATAGCACGCCTGTTTGGTTTAGGTTGTTACACCCATCATCCCCCTCTGGATTTCTCGCTCATCCCTTTCCGATCCGTCATGTGTTTGTTTGTCCACTACCCTCGATCCTCGATCGTCCAATTTCCCACGCGCCTGCCCTCCCAGGGGACAAGGATACTCCCTCCGCTGGGCTTGGGGCGCGCCATTATGCATTATACATACGTAGTACATGCCCTATTCGACTTCGCCCGTTCTCGCCCCGCCCCGCTGTATCTTCTCGAGTTGTACATAGTATTCCCGCCGCGCGCGTGTAGTACCTTCACATCATTATTCCCTTCTTGACTCCGCACGTCTCTCACACTCGCTCTGCCTGCCATACACTTACCATGCCGGTCTCCGGGACGCGACTTCCTCGCCGTTCCCGATGCTCTCTGCGCACCGCCGACCTTCTTCGTTCGTTGATTCCATGCGCGCGTTCCTCTCCACTTTCTAGCCTTTACGTACTACGTTGCTTATTTACCGTACAGCAGTTACCCAACCACAGGCGCGCTTCGCGGCGACCCAGCTGTATATAGTCGTATAGCATCATCTGGTGGCTCACCGGTTCCTGCCCCTCGCGCCAGCTGACGATGGCGATCTCCTATGTGGCATGGGCCTGTCAATCGACCGGCGCCTCCCTTGCCTGACGCCATGGCCCAGTTGCCGCTGCCCCTGGCTCGTCCTTCCGCCCCAGCGTGTCCGCCTCTCGTTCCTGAAGAAGGCGTGAGGCTCGCAGCGAGCCGGAGGTGTGCAATATCTCCCGAAGTGCAATCTGCGTGGTGTCGTGCAATCTTGAAGCAGGTGTTAGCACCGTGTTCGACGTCAGAATGAGTGTCGAAATCATATCGCGGTAGGTCGTCAGGTACCAGACCCCTTCCTTAAGAATCGAGATGCGACTTCCTGTACGTCGTAACATTCTGCTCCAGTGTAGGCCCAGTGAGTCGTTGGACCATGGGCCTGCTCATCGCCTGCAGGAAGTACTAGACCATCCTTATCTCCGAATGTGACCAATCGGGGCCTCCATTGTTCACATAATGATGTAAGGCCCATAAGCATGACGACGTAAGGCCAATCGTATGATCATGTTCCACATACATACCCTTCCCTGCTTATCCTATGCAGTGTAACACTGGCAGACACTGTAATGTGTCCGCGAATCGGGATTGCTACCAGTAGTTTCAGAACCTCTGCACAGTGGTCGTTAGATGACAATACTGGACCGTACTTGCACTGTCATCCCGGCGTTCCCCAGGTTCCCTGGGACCCTGTATGATACGATGTAGGGACTCTCCATAGATATGACGATAGATAATGATCTCTGAGGCCGGCGCCGCGCTGCGCACACCGCGTCGCCGTCACCAAGATCGGGGGAGACGGTCTTCGGCATAAGAGCGTGTCATATGGCGCGCAAGTACCGTTCTTGCGCACGAGTCGTCAAACGCACATGCGCCAGCGGACCGCGACCTCGGAGCCCGATGCACTCGTCGGACGCTCGGCGCTGCTGGACCACGCGTGAACGGTTTTGCTTGATACGCAGCAACTAATACTGGAGGCCTCCGACGTCTGCCGGGCCGAACGGGAGCGCTTTGGACTTCGCGCAACCCAGATAGTGTAAGTATCGCGAAGTCACAGTCGGGCGAACGCGCCGGTAAGTGCGCTGGAATCCTCACTTTCCAGAGTGAGGGTTGCGAAGGGCGAGGGTCTTCCCTGTCGTGATTCCCGATATGGGGACAGCCGCGAGGTGCGCAACTGTGGATGGCCACAGTCCGGTACACGCGCGCATGCACCGCTGCGAGCACGTGTAACGGTGTATGTCCTTCGGAGTCCACCCCGGCAGTTTGAGGCCGCAACGTCGCGCCGGGTTGGCGAAGAGGGAAGGGGACGGAAGAAGTGTTAAGCAGGTCGGGTGCTGACGTGCTTTCTCCGGCTTCTGCGGGCCCACTGGCGGCGTCCGACGAATATCACGGGAGAAACCGTCCACGACTGGATGCGCGAGGGCTTCCCTTCGCGCGAGGCTCGCAGAATCCTTCCCCGGGGAAGCGCGGTGCGACCCACTCATCGCGCACGCGCGAAGGCATCTCTTGCGCGACGCACACGTACAGGACGTTCAATGCGCCTCGTGCTTGCACACGCCGCTGCGATGAAGGATGCATACGGATCGAGATGAATGGATGGACTGCCTGTCAATGTGGGTCACATACTCTCGAAGGAGGTTCGAAGCTCAAAGATGCGCGCCGAGCCGTCAGCTGGTCCGACTTGCGTCATCGGCGGCGGGAAAGAAGGGTTCGTGGGCCACACGCGTGAGCATGCACAGACAGAACAGTCGCAGAGACAGCATGTGGTTTGCGAAAGTTCTGGGAGAGCAAGCGAGGGAGGCTGAAAGTTGAAGAAGTCGTTACAACCCGCAGAGAGATTGAATCATCCGCCATATGCGGAGGTTCGGTTGGAGGCCTCGTGAGATTTTGGTAATTATTGGCTATGCTACATAGTGTTTCTCATGTTCGCAGGAAATACTGGCGGCTCAACTTCAAATTAAGCGGAGCCATGTACGCACCGTACATCGACACCAGCCACTATCGCAGCAAGGTTAAGGTGAGGAACGTCATACGAAGCAGAATGGAGATGCGACCATAAGTACGTTAGTCATGTTCCTCGCGGGACCTATAGATGTAGAGACATTGGTGCCAGCGAAAGCCAGCAAATTACAAGTGGTCGTCCTCAGCCTCTTCTCAGAGCGGTAAGTAGCCACTAGGGAGCGCGAGATGGGAAGAACCGAGTTTGCACGGTTTGAAACCTCTGGGAAGATTGCGAAGCGACAAGGCTGAACGAGATGAGGCGTGTCTGCCAGACGGACGGCGAGCTGAGCATGAATGGACCGCAGCATTACGAGATGCGAGGCTGGAACAATGTGAGAAGAGACGAAGTTCCTGCAGAATCACGAGGCAGAGCGGAAGGGGAGAGATGAAAGAGAACGGTCGATATACCCGAGGCGGAGAAAAGATGCGATTTTCGGCCAAGGAAGTGGAGAAGGCGAGACCACAATAATTCAGAGCCCGTTTCGAACCACGGAAGCCAGAAGCGCAGCATAGAAGCTCGAAGGCAGGATGAATCAAAGGAGCTCAAGCCTGGGAATGTCCGGTCCATAACAATGCGTCGTAAGAGCCCTTGAAGTGGGAAATAACCATCCGAAGCAAAAGTAATCGCATGCCAGAGATATGCTCTGAGAGAGATTAGTAGAGAGAGGCGGACGGCAGTGCGAGTTCAGATGTCCCAAGTGCAGAGGTCTCCCCCAGCCACCTCATCAAAGCGTCAAGTGAAGCCAGAGTCTAGACATGGATGTGTCCGAATAGAACCACCGGAGGAGAGGCCCGACGTGGCGGAGCGCTTGGAGAGAGGACGCAGACTGTGCGCGCTTTATGCGGTAAGGTACTCGTACACTTCTGTAGGCCCTTGTGGGCGTTGCGCTGATATGCGCTGTCGAAAGCTCGAAAGCTGTAATACGGGACATAGTTTTTCAGGCCCGGAGTCCGCGGAAAATGTTGGACGTCTCAACCGATATTCGACCGTCCACGGACCATAGGGCGTTGCTTGCGCCTCGGGAAATGAGAGTTGAGGAGAGATTCTACAGTTCGGCACAGAAGGCGGTCGACGTCGCTGGGATAATACTGAGATAGTTTGGGTTGTCAATGTGCGGTGCTCGTGCATCTCCCAGCATCTTCTGAGTCGCCCGACGGAGTCTACGCACTTCAGGTACGCCAAAGCGCATTCAATGAGAAGTTCACAGTTACAGTAGGTCATAAGAGTTGCATGTCAAGCAAAGATCACTGAGGGAGACGGAGATGCAGCACTACGCCTACATTTCTTTTTCAGCGAGTTGAGAAGTCCATTCATCTGCATGGCTCAGTCAGCCACCCGCCACAGTGCAGAATATGCGATACCGCGGCGGACATTACGACCTTTCGATGTACTGGGAGAGGGCGCTGTCTGGCTCGGGCCGTCGAGGTTGCAGCACGAATCGTTCAAGGGCCTGCAAGCGAAAGTGCGGCCGTGTCACGGCGTTGGGCGCTAAGCTGAGCGTGCAGGCGAGATGGAGAGCCGAGTGACGGTGGCGTAATAGAAACGTCAATAACCCGTCTCGGAGAAGCGGTCATTCGGAAGACGTGGGAGTCATCTAGCCCTTTTCTCTCCTTCCTTTGCGTCACAGAAGCCTATCCTGCACCTATCGCCATAACAGGCGAGGCGAATAAGCTTACGCATTCGTCAGCCCTCAAGCATATGTGAGCACTTCACAGAGGTGCCAAATATGACGACGTCGGGTCGGGGTGAGGATGACTCTTCAAGAGACATTTCAGCGAAGAAGAAGGCATATGACAAGTCGTGGCCAGATGGCCTGCTGCATGCTGAATGCGACACCGAACTGTACGACGCGTGCAGCTGCCGTTGCAGGACGTTGCGTGCCGAGAGCAGTGGGTCTGATCCAGGATGGAAAGATGAAAGACATCGAGAAGAAGCGTGCGCCGCGCGCTGATCTGCGGAGGGGCATTCTCGATTTCCAGAAAGCAAAGCTTCCTCCGCATCACGTTTCAGGGAAGAAGAACCATCGTTGCATCCCTTCCACGCCCTCCACGCGAGCGAGATCCAAGTCCACGGTCTCGGGAAAGGGAATTCTGGAATGCCGGGCAGGACGTTTCGTTTGACGGAGGAACGCTGCGCCATGGATGCTTCGAAATTGATGCCGCCTTGCCACCTCCAACAGCCAACCTTCAACTCTCAAGCAAAGTTGGTCAAGTGGCGGACCGGCTGGTAAGGCCTTGCTATCTCCTCCAAAAATGCATGCATCCAGCAGCTACAGCGGACGGCATGCGTGCTGGTACGTCTTAGCTCGTCCGTAATTGAGATGGCGAGGCGACACCTCATTTGAACACAATTGATGTGCGTGTGCATCAAGCCTACTGTATACTACCCTTTCAGTCTGCAAGCCATAGACTGTACTCATCGACAGTTGATAGCGACAGACTTTCCGCCGCTAGATTTCGGCGGCCTCCGAGACTAATCCCTGGTGGACGCCATCCAAGAAACCTGTGTTGCTGGCTGCCTCATGCATCACCCATCATGGCCGATATCGTAGGCTCGTGCATGGAATCCATGGGGCACAATAAGCACGTACTGTACCTCATGCCTCTCTTTCCTCTGTGAGATCGCTGGGCTTCATACTTTGTTGCTGCCGCTAGCGTTTTGTTCAGGCTCTCTGAACTTACTCCGGATGATGAGACCAAGGTATGCGCCAAGAGGGCGAGCTGTCTCATTGCCCCTATAGGCAACACCAGACGACTCCCACAGGACCTCTCCGTCCTTGTCCGATGCGGTCTGTGGCAGGAATATGGTCAGTTTGTCGGTGATCGCGCCAATACAGTCCCCGCTGATTTTTCTCCCGCGCAGTCTGATCAATTTTCACACATTGGTGAAGTCTCTTAAGCATTGCCGCGTGATCTGCGCTTACGGACAGGCCACCTTCCGTACCAATATGAACAGCAAACTTTACACTAGTGCGTTGCAGGCATGTCCCCGCCTGCGTAGACGAGCCGTACAATCAGAGCTCTGACAGCGGTTCCTTTGGACTACGAACGCCGCGGCACTGACGGTGTCCTCAATTCTCGCCAATCTATCCGTAGCACCCGCTGTCAGAGTGGACAATCTCAAATGAGGAGACCGATCCACGCCATTATGTCAGGGTCAGAGGAGGTGGTCAGAATCTGGTGAGCATATCAACCCAAGTTTTGCTCAGCTCGCCGTGAAAGTCGTTGGATCACGTTGGCTGAACATGTGAGACCTTGTCGCTCCGAAGTAACGATCACGGTAGGACCCGGTATTCCTGTACTTATCACTGTTTGTAATTCATACGTAGATGCTTGGATTTCCCGCCCTCTGCTGTATCACGCGTCCTGAGGGCGGAGGACATTTGACGTTGTGGCGTCTGTCCTGCAGGCAGCTGACCTCAAGACTTGGAGCCACATTCATAGCCCCGGGGTGCGTGTCGACTGATCACGATCGCGAACATTAACTGACACTCGGGGCGGGACGCCTGTGCAGAACAAAAGGAACATCCGGGATCTGGGCGCTGTCCGCGTTCTATGTAACGCCTAGTAGAGATGTCCCCATGTCTTACCGTATTTCTGGCCTTATTGCAATCACTGACGCATGATGCGCGGCCCAGACCAGCAGGGAGAGGCTTTACTCCCTCCGCCTTGCTCGCAGGAAAATGCGGAGCGCGGCGTATGCGCAGGCGTTCTGCATCCTACGTCGCGATCTCGCACTATCCCCGTACTTCCAAGGACTTCGTGACGCGCACAGGGTCGATTATGCTCAGCCTCATCTAAACTTTGCAATACCGGCTGCACTTCTGGATGATCTAACCACTATGGGCGGTACCCATTGCTGCAGGTGACATACCGAGAGGATTGGGTTCTCGTCTACCCTCTTCAAGAAACGTGCAAGCCTCTCCCAGCTCGTGCGTCCGTTCTGACAGCTTTTTTGGCACCACTAAATACTTGCATACATAACAAGGGCATTGTCCTGATTCATAATGGTCCTTAAGGATCCTGTCAGGACGCGCCGCACTTCACCCACTTCTACACGACTAGTTATGGTCCCTTCTTGACTTATCCTGAAGCGCGGCGGGGTGCATGGCGCCACATCCTCGAGGCAAATTCGTCACTGCCAACGTCTCCAATACAACTTCTTGCGCATTCAAGACGGGCCCCGATATGCTAAGCTCCGAACGATGCCTGACGCCCCATCAATTCACGCCGCAGCGACGCAGCCCTGGCAGCCGATTCGGAACGCTCTACGAAGGTGCTACCATACCACTGATTCACATCGATATCCCCAGGAAAGGGACTGTCAATGGAGCGACGGCAGAGAGATGCGTCAGTGCAGTGCGCCTGCGGTCCTGGCGCTTGCTGCTCGCCATTGATGATCCTCAGGTCAGGGGTGCCGGTCCAGCGCGGGTCTGGAGGCAGGCTTTGATACATAGGCCCCTCAGCGCCAAGATACCACATCGGCCGCCCGGCCTAGGCTTGCATAATGGGCTTGTCTGTTGCTTTGACTCAACAGAACGGATATGGACAGAGTCGCGGGTCTTCGCCGACATATGGCCCATGACATACGAGCGCCGCCTGGCGGGTGAGTTATTGTAATCGCGGTGTGCGCTTTGCAGGCACGTCCGGTATGATCGGCACTGCGGTTTAGCTTCTTGACCCGTCGAGAGTTGGTCTGGTCCGGCCCTGCAGGTCTTTGCGCTGCAGCACATGTGGCAGATGTTGCCGCTGGTTAGCAAGGGTGGCGGTGGAAAGAGAGTTTCTGATGGGTGGCTTACTCGTTCCGGCGACGCAGCGCAGCAATGGTTATGAAGCTGCACGCCCGTCCGTACGAACGCGCAGAACGCACAGACTATGTTCCTGTACGACCTACGCTTGTCATCGTCTTATCAGAAGCTCGACAAAGTGCAGTGAACAATGGACACCAAGAGGTACCGTTGAACCACATGGCAGGACTGAATATCACTGTTGTGGCCTGGTGGTCTGGCGATTCCTTCTGAGAGTAACGGCTGGTTGTAGGAGATCCCAGATTCACGTTCAGTTCCAGGCCGAACTCATAGACGATGTGATCAACGCATCTTCCTGTTCGTCAGCCCTTGTCTGCAGTCAGCAGGCAGAGGCGCAGCAATCAAACGGCAGCTCAGAAGCCATTGCAATGCGAAATATGATCTCCTCGGTTGGTGATGTCTATTAGCACCTCACCTTCCAGTGCTTCGTGATCCGGCATGCAGAGCAGGGGACGCTCTCATGAATATCGCGACACGTCTAGCTATATGTCATCACTCGTGCTATCGTTTCGAGTAGGAACAGTTGCAAGGGGGCCCCTTCAGCTGCAGCGTCAAGAATGTGTTACACGCCCAATGATTTCGTACAGATAGTTGCAGTTTTCGTGGTATGCTTTCGCCTACGATTCCGTTTCATGTTAGTTTCCGCGCCCGCGGCCAGCACCTCGGCCAGCAAAGCCGATGCGGAACGCGTTCAAGCCCGCGCCGCGCCCGTGAGGTAGGATGTGCACCATTCCAGGCAGAGGTGTGGACTCCGGCTCTTGTTCGAGAGGAGGGGCCGTCGAGCCAGAGGGAAAAGCGCCAGGCATGTCCAGCCTCTCCTCTTCCGCGTCGTCACCGTCGTCATTGGGCTGTCAAAGAAGAAGCGGTCACAGGTGGGGTCCGCCAAGGTGAGACGCTCCGCAAGGCGAACGGAATTTGTGATACGTACGTCTAGGTCGATAACGAGCGCACCGGTGTGCCAGCCGAGCGCGGCTGCGGCGAAGCAGTACTTCTCGCGCTTCCTTCGTTCGCCGTGGTCGAACCGCACCTCCGCCGGAACGCGCACGTCCGGAGGGGGCCGCATGACGCCCCATCGCGGGTGCACGGACGTGCGGCGCTGCTCATCGTCGGCGTACCCGCCGGGCTGTCCTAGTGGAATGAGCGTCGGGTCCCCGAGGCCGAGCGCACCCTTGGAGAAGGCGCCCCAAGTGAGGAGCTTGCCCGTGCCCGTAAGTGCACCATAGTGATAGTCTCCCAGAACGACGGAGATGACGGAGCGGTTCTGGAGTTCGGGGATGACGGTGGGTAAGAAGGTGTCCGGGGATTCAGCGGACGCTTTGCCCATGAGGACCGTAGAGCTTCTGCCAGTGGAATAGGCGACGAACGTCTGGAAAGAAGCGGAAATCTTCAAGATATTGGTTAGTCATTGATCGCGTGGCAAGCGCAGGAGCCGTACGTGGTTGATGTGCATGGTCTCGGGAGGAGCGACTCGAGGAGAGTCGCGCCCCTCCAAGACTCTATAAACGGCGTGTTCTTGAAGCCGCTCTATGTCGCTGAAATATGGCAGCTGTGAAAAGTGACTTAGTGACCGTGCATGGCATTGCCGACTCATGCCCTGCTACCCACATATTCCCATCGTCCCTGCTGGTAAGCGTCTTCGCCTGAGAGCCTCTCGTAGCGTAAGACGTGGCCCTTGTTCGTGAGACCAACGATGCAGTTGTCCATCCCAGCGATCTTCACTAGCTTAGTCTCCTCGTCGAGCTGGTCCTGCGTAAGTCCAGTCTTTCGGAGGACCGGTAGGCTCTGGACAGGAATCGAGGGAAGCCGTACGGGATCAGCCCCGTGCATGACCCACCAGTAGCAAGGAATGACACGTGGATCGTTCTGGTCAACCCGTGCCTTGGCAGTGTTGTTCAGCTCGGGGTTCTCGACGGAGTTGAGCTCCTCGTTCTTCTGGTCTATGATGGTCTGCATGCCACCGCCAAAAGGCCAGTACACGAGCACGTCGCCGGACTGCGTGAGGACAGAGGAGAAGGTCCACCCGCTCTCGACTTGTACCGGAGTGGTCTCCGGGGAAGATTTGTCGACAAGCGAGGAACTCAGGCGGAACGGCCGACCCCATGAGGTGAATGTCCACACTTGTGAAGCCGCGTCAAGGGCAGTGGTATGTAACCTCCCGCAGCTACAGAGGTGCGCATTTATGAGGCGAGGCTGAGGACCGATCCGATATGCTCACCTGAGGCTGCGGAACTTGGTGGGCAGTTTCAGCCGCATTGGCTGGTCGGCTTTCTGTCCTGACTCTGCGAAGCCGTCATTACGCAGGGCAAAGGTATCGCCATTAAGAACGCCTTGGAAGGCATTGTGAATTTCCCGTTTGATCCTAGAGGCGGACCTTGATGGCACTCACCCCAGACATATACGTCTCCCCTGGAGTCTATGGCATGGAATGACCTGACGAAACCGTTCCCATTCAATAGCTTCATTTATGTACGCTGTTTCTTACATTCCGCCTGCCACGAGGCTGACGATGCGAACACCGGGTATATCCAGACGGACGGGATAAGGAACTCCATCACGCACAGAGGTCTTGGGCGGGTCGGAAAGCCCTAGACGACTCTGGCTCTTCTCACTGTGCAACCACGGTGAGCACATCAAGGTTTCATAGGGTGAGTTCATTCATACCCCCAGACATAGAGATAAGGATCACTAAGGCGTTTGTAGAGGAACTTCCAGCCCGACTTGCGGGCTGTATCTGATCCCGAGAAGTTGAAGTCTTCTTGGAGGCGGCGGTGCCAATATGCCTCATCGTTCGTAAGAGTGTTAAAGAATCGATTTGTGGACCCTAGGCGTAGGAGATCGGCCACGGGGAGGTAAGGAAAGATGCCATCTAGGAATAGCTCGACGGGTAGATCGGTGAGCGAGAGTACTGGTTGTCTGGCCATGACAGGACGAGCTCCTGAGTGTTGGCTATGCGCCTGAGTAAATTCGTACAATTGATTGAATTTTGATGAGTGACAACACCAACACTGGACAAGCTGGAGGAAGCTGGGATGCGCAGACGCAGCACTTGATTGCGGAGTGAGCGTAAGAGGCGGCGTTCAGGCTTGGATTTCGACCGAGGCAGTCCCCGATATGACGCAGTTCCATCTAATCTACAGAATGCTACACTCCATCTTATCTTATCTTATCTCGCGTGTTCGGCACGTGAAGGCGACCGCGCCGATGGATGCGGTCTGTTGAGGCTTCGAGCCAAGGAGCCTCCGCTGTTACTGGTAGCTTCAAACCGTACTGTCCTAGGTCCGCTCTCCTCCTCACCTCCTCCCAGCTCTCGAACGGATAGTTCTCCTAGCGCACTCGGTTGGCTTATGCGGTAACCAGACATGGCGTCCACGGCTCCCTCTTCCCAAGCCGAGGTTTTGGACCAGCTCTTCCAGGGACTACGGAGCAAAAGCCCCGATGTTCAGGCCCAGTCCGCTCTCGAATTGCAGCGCTATGTACGTTCTGTCTGCGGAATGCCATGCCATCCTGACACCCTATAGATTTCCAACACAGTCCCGGAACTCTCGTCTGATGCGGCAGCGAAGCTATGGGAGGAGATCATCAACAAAATCTCTGCCCTTGTTCACAGCCAAACAACTGCGGAGAAGCTAGGTGGTATACTCGCCATTGGTGTGTATCTTGCATATGAGCAAGGATTCTGTCTAAGTTCTTGCAGATCATATCCTCAGAGTGGAGGGAGAAATCGACACGAAGGCGAACCTGTTCCGGCTCTACAATTATGTCAAAGCTCTGCTCCCGGACCCCGACGTCAATGTCATGCTTGCAGCATCGAAGACTCTCGGCCAGATTGCTGAGATCAGCGGCCCCGCCTTTGGCGAACGTTTCATGGATTTCGAAGTTCAGGCAGCGATCGCGTTGCTACAGGCGGACAAGCAGGAACCAGGGCGATACGCCGGCGTTCTCATCCTGAAGGAGCTTGCCCGCAACAGCCCCACCTACTTCCATTCACATATTGGCCTAGTCTTCGACAAGATTCTTGTTCCATTACGGGACTCGCGAGTCATTGTGCGGGAGAGTGCGGCGGAACTTCTTGCTGCGTGCCTCGAGATCATAACCCAGCGTGAACGACAGACGCGCAGTCCCTTCCTTCTGAAACTCCTCCAGGATGCGCAAATGGGTCTGAAGATGTCGCAGCCAGAAATAATACACGGCTCTCTTCTGACCTACCGAGAGCTCTTGCTGCATGGCGGCATGGTGCGCTCTTCAGCCTATGTCTCGAGCGCCGTTCTGGAGCTGATTCGATGTGGTCGCAGTTCATGAAAGAGAACTTCCTTGATGCGGCGGAGCAGATCCTATCGTTCAAGACCCATCGAGACCCGCTTGTCAGGAAGATGGTCATTACCCTTATCCCCACTCTTGCTGTCT
Organism: Trametes punicea; assembly: GCA_025528855.1. NCBI lineage: Eukaryota > Fungi > Basidiomycota > Agaricomycetes > Polyporales > Polyporaceae > Trametes > Trametes punicea. The sequence continues at coordinate 672,268 of VICQ01000012.1, forward strand.
ATGACACGTCGACCTTTTCGGAGCACTTTCTACATAAGTCCATGGCGCACCTCTTGACACAGCTCGAGAAGCCATCCGAGCGTTCCGTAGCATTCATCGCTATTGGCCATGTGGCGACTGCGGTCGGCAGTGATATGAAGCCGTTCCTTGAATCCATCATGACGCACATAAAGCAGGGCCTGCAGATGAGAAGGCGAGTACTGGTCGACATTCTGAGATGCTATGTTCTCACCGTTCTCGCAGCAAGAAGAATGCGCCCTCAGAAGAACCCATGTTCCAATGCGTCGGCATGCTTGCGGCGGCTGTCGGTCCCAACCTGACGAAGCTTTTACATGACCAACTGGATCTGATGTTCGCGTACGGATTCAGCGAGCCCCTCCGTCAAGCTCTTGTCGCAATTGCGACTCATATCCCACCCCTGCTGAAGACCATCCAAGGTGTGTGCCGTCCTCATAGCCGGTGTAGTTAAAGCTGAGTGCCATACTGTCAGATCGTCTTCTGGACACTCTGTCGTACATCCTGAGTGGGCAGCCTTACAAGCCGCTTGGCGCCCCGCCGTCGCTGTTGCGTGGCGACTCAGGTTCCAAGAAGGATACGGTTCCCCCTGAAGGGGCGAATACACAGAAGACTCCAGAGATCATTACCCTTGCCCTGACGACCCTCCATACATTTGACTTCAGTGGCCACGTCCTCAATGAGTTCGTTCATGATTGTGCTCTCCAGTACTTGGACTCCGACCATCCCGAAGTACGACGCGCCGCTGCCCTGACATGTTGTAGGCTATTCGTGCGGGACCCCATCTGCTATCAGGCCAGCAATCACTCCATTGAAATCATCAGCGACGTAATTGATAAGCTCCTCACTGTTGCGATTGCGGATCCCGGTAAGCATGATCTCGGATAGGCTCATCTGCCATCTCTGAAGCGGCCTCGACAGATGCAAGCATAAGGCAAACTGTGCTATCTTCTCTGCATGAGCGTTTCGATAAGCATCTCGCGCAAGCTGAGAATGTGCGTTCGTTGTTTATCGCCGTAAACGACGAGGTCTTCGAGAACCGGGTCACCGCTGTGTCCTTGATTGGGAGACTCGCCATGCACAATCCCGCCTATGTGATGCCCTCGCTCCGGAAAGCTCTCATTCAGCTTCTGACCGAGCTCGAGTACTCTAGTGTCACGTGAGCTCGTTCATCCTGTGTTTCCTCCGCTTCTGACGACAAGGGCATCTACAGTCGCAGCCGGGAAGAATGCACTCGCCTCTTGACGCTACTCGTGAACGCAACACAACGCCTAGTTAAACCTTACGCCATTCCAATGCTGAAGGTGCTCCTTCCAAAGGCGAATGACTTCAACTCCACCGTTTCTGCTAACATTCTGATGTGTCTGGGCGAGCTCGCCTGCGTCGGAGGGGAAGAAGTGCTGCCAAGCGTTCCAGAGCTTATGCAGGTTATCATCTCCAAACTCGCCGACCCATCCCTCCAAAAGCGCGATGCCGCACTGCATACGCTTGGTCAGCTGTGCTCGAGCACCGGATATGTGATTCAGCCGCTCGTTGAATATCCGCAGCTGCTGCAGATCCTGAGCAGGATTCTCAGAGCGGAGTCTAGTCAGGCAGTCCGCCGGGAAGTCATTAAGGTGCTTGGCATCTTGGGTGCACTGGACCCCTACAGGAGGAAGATCAAGCCGGAGGAAGAAGCCGTAAGCGAGGTCTCGTCGAGCCTTGTTAACACGGCGTCGAGGAACTTGACGGGGGCGTCGACGGCCTCGGACGACTATTATCAGACGGTCGTGATCAACGCGCTGCTCAACATCCTGAAGGACCAGTCGTTAAGTAACCTTCACTACAAGGTCATCGAGGCGATCATGGCGATCTTCAAGACGCAGGGCTTGAAGTGTGTCACCTTCCTCCCACAGGTACGTCGTATGTATGCCTCGGTTTTGCAAAGCTAATCACTGACGTCAACAGATCATTCCTGCGTTCACCGCGGTGGCCCGCACGTCTTCCGCGCGGACGCAAGTGTTCCATCTGGAACAACTCGCTATCCTGGTCGGGATCATCAAGCAGCACGTCCGGAATCACACAACGGAGATCTTCAAGCTCGTGCAGGACCTGTGCGACAATGTTATGCTGCAGTTGCCGCTAATGGCGCTCGTTGAGGCGCTCGGCAGCGCCCTCGACGCCGAGTTCAAGCCGTTCATCCCCATGATTTTACCGCCTATTTTGAAGGTCTTCGAAGGAGAGATGAACGAACGCGCGAGCAATACACAGATGAAAATCTTCGACGCCATCCTCACATTCGGCGCGAACATCGAGGAGTTCCTTCAGCTGGTGATCCCGCTCATCGTGAAGACGTACGAGCGACAAGACGCGCCGACGGCGCTGAGGAAGAAGGCGATTCACACGATCGAGGGTTTGACGAAGAGGGTGAACTTCTCGGACCATGCGTCCAGGATCATCCATCCATTGGTCCGGGTGCTGAACCAGCCAAACAACGAGCTGAGAATGGCTGTCTTGGACGCGCTCTGCGCTCTCATGGTGCAATTGGGCTCTGACTTTGCAATTTTCCACCCCACTATTCGGAAGGTATAGTGCCGTCATTGGATGTTCGTTCGCAATGCTGACTGCATTTGAAGACCATTATCCGGCACCGTATCTCTCACCTTCGCTATGAGAGTCTCATAGACAAGCTCTTGAAAGGAGAGCGGCTACCGCAGGAGATGTCCTCGCTTGATCTGTACGTTGTGTCTTCCGCAACTCCTTATCCCATTGACGCAGTCCCGCTTCAGGGCCAGCGAGATACCCAAAGCCGCGGATTATCAGGCGCCGGCCGAACCGACCAAGATGGCTGTGAATCAACAGCATTTGAAGCAGGCTTGGGACGTCTCGCAGGTCTCTACCAAGGAAGATTGGATGGAGTGGATCCAGAAGCTCTCGGTCGAGTTCATGCGGGAGTCACCATCGCATGCGCTTCGTGCCTGTATGAGCCTAGTCGACGTGCATCCACCGCTTGCAAAGGAGTTATTCAATGCTGCCTTTGTCTCATGCTGGGGAGAGCTGTATGATCAGTATCAGGTATTGACATCTCGCTTAGGGTTGTCGGTAACACTAACGTTTGAAATCCAATTACCAGGAGGACCTCGTTCGATCAATCGAATATGCGATTACCTCTAGCACCGCACCCTCCGAACTTGTACATCGATTGCTCAACTTAGCCGAGTTCATGGAGCACGAAGAGAAACCCCTTCCAATCGAAAATCGCACACTTGGCGAATACGCGGTGAAGTTCCACGCCTATGCGAAAGCCCTGCACTACAAGGAGTTGGAGTTCTTCAGCGAGTCGTCGCCTGCCGTCATCGAGTCCCTCATCAGCATCAACTCGAAGCTGCAGCAGCACGATGCTGCATGGGGCACGCTCCTCATTGCACGCGAGCAGTGTGATGTCAGCAAGCATGAAGAGTGGTATGAGCGCCTGGGACGCTGGCAGGAGGCATTGGAGACGTACGAGAAGCGGGAAAAGGAAGACCCCGGCGCCCCTGAGATTGCCATTGGACGCATGAAGTGTCTTCACGCGCTGGGAGAGTGGGATCAGTTGGCCAAACAAGTCGAAGAGAACTGGGCAAACGCGAACATGGAGGACCGGCGGGAGATTGCGCCCATGGCTGCTGCAGCGGCGTGGGCGCTAAATGACTGGGAGTCCATGGAAGACTACATTGCGACCATGAAGCCGGACTCGGCGGACCGCCCTTTCTACCGAGCGATCCTTGCTGTCCACCAGAATCAGTTTCCGAAGGCTATGACCCAGATCGCGAAGGCTCGTGACTTGCTCGATCCCGAGCTCACTTCTTTGGTGGGCGAGAGCTACGGGCGTTCCTACAAGTACGTATCAGATCTTTCAAGTTGTGATCTCCTGGCTCATCGCTGTGGGTGTAGCACTATGGTTCGCGCACAGATGCTCTCCGAACTCGAGGAGATCGTCACTTACAAGCAGTATGCCGACCAACCAGAGAGGCAGGCGGCAATGAGGAAGACCTGGATGAAGAGGCTACAGGGCTGCCAGCCTGATGTAGAGGTTTGGCAGCGCATCTTGCAGGTCCGCGCTTTGCTGCTCTCCCCTGAGGATGACCCAGTCATGTGGATCAAATTCGCAAACCTTTGTCGCAAATCCGACCGCATGTTCCTCGCGGAGAAGACGATAAACTCTTTGTTGTGGCCTGAACGTGTACGTGCTGGTGCTTTTCGTGCTGGTAAGATTTCTAAGAGGTTGACCTCCCCATAGCAGCTTCAGACGCCACACATGCGTGCGCAGCACTATTCCAAGGCCCCCCAATGGTCATATACGCTCACCTCAAGTGCAATTGGGCGAAAGGAGAACGAGAAGAGACCCTCACTTATCTCCGTGACTTCTCAGCCAAGCTTGCTCGGGATATACAGGCCGGAGTGAGCACTCGCGCCGTTGGAGAGCCTGGCGTACACAGCAAGCTCGAAGAGCTGTCGCGTCTCCTGGCTCGATGCTACTTCAAGCTTGGTGAATGGCAATTCGCGCTCAAAGAAGAGTGGGATTCTGTAAGTCCTCAGGTGACGGTCACGCAGATGCCTCGGCTGACACCGCTTCGTAGCGGAGTATCAAGGACATTCTGCAGTCTTATTACCTTGCTACGCACTATGATCCCACATGGTACAAGGCTTGGCACACCTGGGCACTAGCTAATTTCGAAGTCGTCAGCTTCCTGGAGAACCAGCAGTACAACAAGATTGGCGATGTGCCAGGACAGGAGCTCACCGCCCACATTGTCTCGGCAATCACGGGTATGTGCTCATCTACATGCACTTTGCAGAAGGATATTCACACAGCATAGGTTTCTTCCGCTCTATCTCGCTCAGAAATGAGAATGCGTTGCAGGACACCCTGCGTTTGTTGACGCTTTGGTTCAAATATGGCGCTCATGACGATGTGAGCCACGCAATGAGCAATGGCTTCACAGATGTCGAGGTCGACACATGGTTGGAGGTGATCCCACAAGTACGTATCTCCCTGCCAGCCCGTACACCACATCGCTCACTTGCGCGCAGATCATAGCTCGCATCCAGACTCCCAGCAACAACATCCGTCGCAACATCAATAATCTCCTTACCGACGTTGGCAAGCATCATCCGCAAGCGCTGGTGTACCCTCTTACTGTCGCTTCCCAGTCCTCGAGCGCAGTGCGGAAGAACGCTGCTCTGAATATCATGGACCGCATGAGCGAGCACAGTCCGATTATCGTTCAGCAGGTAAATCGTCCAGTGTACCAGTTTCAGCGCACAACTTACATGCATTATAGGCTCTTGTCGTCAGTCGCGAGCTTATCCGGGTGGCGATTTTGTGGCATGAGATGTGGCATGAAGGTCTCGAAGAAGCGTCCCGCCTCTACTTTACTGACCATAATCCGATGGGTATGATCGCCTACTTGGAGCCGTTGCACGACATGTTGGAAGCCGTACGTGCCTTCCTGTGCACAGCGCATGGCTCACTTTCTTATTCCTCTACAGGGCCCTAAGACCGCTCGCGAAATTTCCTTCGCGCAAGTGTTTGGTCGGGACCTCCACGAGGCCCGCGAAGCTTGTCGACGGTACACGGTATATGGTGAGAAGCGAGACTTGGAGAGAGCGTGGGAGATCTACTACGGAGTGGGTAATTTTTATCAAGCTAATGCTCGCACCTCCTTCATACCATGGTACTTCACAGGTCTTCAAGAAAATCGAAAAGCAGTTACCCCAATTGACTACGCTGGATCTGCAATACGTCTCGCCGGAATTGCTGAAGGCGAAGAACCTCGAGCTCGCTGTGCCTGGTGCGTACTGCATTTGCACATGTTTTTTCATAAAACCTTATCGTCTACGTAGGAACGTACCAGAGTGGAAAGCCAATCATCAAAATTGCCAGCTTTGCTCCCAAGTTGACGGTCATTTCGTCAAAGCAGCGTCCCCGCAGACTGTCCATGAAGGGCAGTGATGGTAACGATTACCAATTCTTACTCAAGGGCCATGAGGATTTGCGGCAAGACGAGCGCGTGATGCAGCTCTTTAGTTTGGTCAATGGGTTGCTGGCGATCGATACGGACTGCTTCAAGAGGCGTCTCCATATCCAACGCTTCCCTGTCATTCCTTTGGCACCTAACGCAGGTCTCCTCGGCTGGGTGAAGGACAGCGATACCCTCCATGTCCTTGTGCGGGATTACCGAGAGTCTCGCAAGGTGCTGTTGAACATCGAATACCGTCTGATGCTCCAAGTAGGTCTTGCATGACGATGCGTTCTACATGATCTGACCATAGCATGTTCGTTAGATGGCGCCCGATTACGAGAACCTGATCCTTCTCCAGAAAATCGAAGTCTTCGAGTATGCGCTCGAAAACACGACCGGTCAAGACCTGTATCGGGTATTGTGGCTAAAGAGCGTCAACTCCGAGCACTGGCTCGAACGCCGTGCTACCTACACTCGGTCCCTGGCTGTGAATAGCATGGTCGGCCACATCCTCGGGCTTGGCGACCGGCACCCGTCCAACCTCTTGCTGGAGCGCCACACGGGCAAGGTGGTGCACATCGACTTCGGTGACTGTTTCGAGGTGGCCATGCATCGCGAGAAGTTCCCGGAGAAGATCCCCTTCCGATTGACGAGGATGCTCACGCACGCGATGGAAGTGAGCGGAATCGAGGGAAGCTTCAGGTACACGTGCGAGATCAGCATGAAGGTTCTTCGGGACAACAAGGAGTCCATGCTGGCGGTGCTCGAGGCGTTCGTGTACGACCCCTTGATCAACTGGCGATTGATGCAGCCGGATGTCGACGCACGCCGAGGAGAAGGTACGTCGTCGTTGTGAAAGAGCGAGAATCGTTCCTGAAGAAGTACTGTTGTGATGTAGGCGATAGCGGTCGTGCTGCAGATCTGATTCGGGCAGCTGCTTATCCCACAGCACCCATCCGCAAGCTCAAGGCTGATGAGAATGACATCTTGAACGGTGCGCAGCCTCCCCTAATTCAAAGCTTGGTGGCTCTGACCCCCAAAGTGCAGAGGCGCAAGAAGTGCGGAACGAGCGTGCGCTGTTTGTCTACAGACGCGTACAGGATAAGCTCACAGGTACGTCATGATCTGCACTGCTGTTCTGCACATTCGTCGACCGCTGATGACGATAATGGTAGGCCGAGACTTCAATCCCGACGAGGTGTTGTCGGTTCCGGCGCAAGTGGACAAGCTGATTATTCAGGCTACTTCCTTGGAGAATCTGTGCCAGTGCTTCTCTGGATGGTGCGTACAGTCCCGTGCCAACCTTCATGGTCTTGCGAGCTAATGATACGTGCGGGCGTGTAGGTGTGCGTTCTGGTGATCACCGGGCGGGGTTCTAGATGAGGGTTACATGCTTTCGATATACCTGTACAACTCCTGGACGGTTCATGCTTCTCTCCTCTCCATAGAATGTATGATAGCCGAGGTGGAATAGCGGCGAGACCGTCTATAGGACTGAGCGTGCATGGGGTCGCCGGTGTCTCACAGACTGCCAGGCCGGGGCTGGGCGTGTAGCGAGAGCGAATCCGAGGCCGGGTCACGCCGCGCTTGTCTCGTCCGTCGAACACCTTGCGGCAGTGCTACGATGTCCAATCCTTCTAGCCCAGCTCCATCCACCTCTCGCGACGAACAGCAGTGGGGAAGAGGTACAGCTCGGCTTTTGTCAGTGCTTGACCGTCGCTGAGTCTAGACTTTGGCCGATGCAGTCCTCATTTGTGGTGGCACCGACTGGTGAGTGTGATCGACCGCTGTGGCTGTAGTTCTGCTCTCGCGTGTAACACCGCTTAGAGGGCCGCCTGCTGGCGACACATGCAGCAAACCTGATGACCCACTCTTGATTGCAGGCCACGGTTGGGCAAGAAGGACAAGGGAGGAAAGAAGGGACAGGAGGATGGCAGCGCGTGCGTTCGTCGTAACCCCACACTCTCGTCTGACCCTCACTCCGCATCCGCACTCTCCGGCCCACAGCAACTCCTCCCCTGACCTGCTCGAGCCACACATCCTTCGCTCGTTGAGTAACATCAAAGCTGTCTCCATACATACGTCATGTGCGGGCTGCCATTGCGTCGTCCTCGACATCGACGGTGTCGCGTGGCTGTTCGGCCGCAATGATAAGTCCTGCTTGGGCGTATCTGGCGTCGACGCGATCTCCGAGAACTCACCACGTAGGCTGACAGCGCAGGACCTGGGAGAGGCGAAGGGTACCCGTCTCGTCTATGCAGCCTGTGGGAGGAACCACACCCTACTTGTTGGAAGCGAAGGGCAACTGTGGAGTGCCGGAGCTAACCATGCTGGCCAGGTGCGTGGTCATTCCCAATCGTCTGGCAATCACGCTGTACAAATGTTTTTGCGTAACATACAGTGCGGACATCCCGCGTGTCCGGAAATACCCTCATTCAAATTGGTGAATGGACCTAAATTGGGGAGCACCAAGGAGCAGGTGGTAAAGGCGGCCGCTGGCATAACCTTCTCCATCGTTCTCACGGAAAGCGGGAAAGGTGAGTTTGTCATTACGGCTAGTCGAGTTGAGTGCTGCAACCACCCCAGTATTCGCGTTCGGGAGCGAGGAGAAGGGTCAGCTCGGGAACGGCCAGGCGGGCGAACGCATTATATCCGCAGGAAAGTCTGCGTTCGACTATGAAACGGAACCTAGTGAGTCGCTGTTGAAGCTTATGGTGAGGAAGTGCCCTCACACTTCCCCTAGTCCTTGTCAAGGGCCTCGCGGACCGGAAGATTGTACAGATAGCATGTGGCCAGCAACATGCATTGGCACTCGACAGCGAGGGGTACGTTGATGCCCGTGTATTCCTCGGAGCTGTTCCACAACTATGCTTGCCTAGACATGTGTTCGGTTGGGGATACAACGGCTACTGCCGTCTGGGTCTCGGCAACCAGCAGGACGCTCTCGTACCGAAGATGATTCCTCAGGTGCACCGCCTCGTAGCTTGCCGAGCTTCAGCCTGACGAAGTTCGTTTATTCAGTTCGCTGGTCCGAATGAAATCACCATGGGTGCTCAAGTAGTCGCCGGTCCCTCAAATTCGGTCGTGATCGACAAACAAGGAATGTACTGGATGGCCGGCAAATGGAAAAACACCGGCGATGGTGAAGCTTTCGCTGATGCATGAGAGGCCAAGCTCAGTGTTCACGTTCTATTTTCGAAGGATCCGGAGGCCAACCGTTTTCCACGTTCAAGTTCATCCAGGATATCATGTATGGCAATCTCCTTCTAGTGCTCTCTGCGCACTCTAACTCCTGTCACAAGGGGCTGCAAGATCATCCATGCAGCGTGCGGCGGTGTAACGCACTGGGCGCTAGCTCAGGAAGATGATGGCGTCATGACCATTGCATTCGGTCAAGGGGCATTGAACGGTGCGACCTTTCAGAGTCATGGCATCCCCTTCACCGAATGGCATGCTAAGGAACTCACAGGCGAGCTCGGACTGGGACCGGACGAGCCGAAGAGTGCGACAAAACCTGTTCAACACAAGCCCTTAACCGGCATCGATGTCGTCCAGTATGTTTAGACCACAACATGCCATTCTCGTTCAAGAGCAGACGACTGATCGTTTGTGCGTAGGATTGCCCCGGGGCAGAACACGACGTTCTTCCTCGTTCATCCGAACGAGAAGTACTCTGATCTGCCTCGACATCCCGTCGACATCCCAGCCCCGGAGCTCTGCGTCGTCTGCGATAAAGACAACGGTGATGACGACTCACCATTGGCGTGCGACAAGGCTAGTTCCTCCTTGAGCCCGTCTATATATGACGCGAGACTCACGCTTTGGTTCGCAGTGCGACTACCCGTATCACCTCAAGTGCCTTGACCCACCGTTGGACGCCGTTCCGGACGGGGAATGGTTCTGCCCGGAGTGCGAGGCAGAGCCGGGCGCGCCGGTGCCGCTGGACGGTGTGAGGAGGAAGCCGACAAAGGGCAAGAAAGCATCGGCTGCACCTGCGAGCGAAGAGACGGCCAAGGCTGGACAGAAGCGTAAGGCCGCACCTCAGAACACTTGTGAGTTGCCACAGTCGTATTGTAGGGACGGAATATTGACCTTGCACTCCAGCTTCGAAGCGCAAGAAGTAGATGAGGTCCCATCATGTCGGACGGTTCCCTATGTATGTCGTGACACTTGTACTAAGACATACAGACCGTTTGGGTTTGAATGCACGGTTCCGAATCTCATTGATATACCTCCTACGCGATCAAGTTCTCCATGTTTTTCTCCGGAACTGACGTACCTTGCCGGCGGCGCTCAATGAGCGCACTGTGCAATCCGTAGCGGGACCGGTGCTATGCACCGCACATGTCCTTACCCATTCGTGATTCCCGAGTGGCAGTGGTGTTGCATACTAACGTCCTTCGCCTATCACCCACAGCGTGTCTCTCCGGTGGTGGCTTACTACCTCTTATCCACGATTATTTCCAACTACGAACACTAGGCGTTATGCCGATTTCCCGTCAACACAGATGTCCACAGCACAATAGCTGGGAGAGTCTGCGCTCCAGATGAATTGAAACCGGTCCACATCGATCCAGATGTTGAAATGCAGTGTGACAGAGGGTGAGCCTTCGGACGGTCCTTCAAAGTGTTCAGGCCGATTCTCCCACCCGTCAACATGATCCTCGTCGCAAAGTTGAGGAATCACGACAGGCGTCACCGGAATTGCTGGCACTTCGGCCTGATGGTGAGCGCTGAGCAGTGGAGAGCTGTGAAGGATGGAATTCTGCACCGTACAAGGCTCGCGAGCAGACCTCTCGCTTCGGACTTTTCCACGACGCCCGCTGGATTCCACCGCAATCATTCAGCGTGGCAAATGAGGAAACGCCAACCTTATCACAAAGCTCCCCTGACTGAGCATTGCGACGGCCAACATTAGTACTGTGGATACAAGATTCTTCAAAACCCCCCTAAAGGTTATGCGTACGAACCCTACCCCACGATACAGAGGCACGCAAAGGTCCGCCGCTTATCGTATGGGATCGGAATATCGTCACGACAATCGTCTTCCTGTGAAGCTCGAGCGTGAAGCTGTGGTGGATGTATACATGCACAGAATACATCTCTCCTGCGTCGACGTTCAATCCGTAGTGATACTGAGCTCCCTGAGATGATGGAGTGTCCAGCATGCAAAGACAATCTAGCAAGGACACGATAATATGGCTGCTTCGCTGATGGGCCCCAGCCAAGCACCGCCACTTGCAATCCGACTTGAAGGCGTCGATAGAGCACACAGATGTCCCGGATAATAAAAGAGTTGGGGAGGCGCGCCAAGGCATTCCTCAACATCGACGGCTCTAATAAGAGGATGCGAGGGTACGACATGAAGTATCGGGACACCTGGGACTTCACTTCGACCTACCCACCTGCGTGGCAAAACTTGTATGGCCCTTCGTTTGGAAATTACCCGTGCACGAGAGAGATTCACCGTCGGATCAAGTATGCCGCTCATTGAGATAAATTTCTTACCGTGATTGAGATCGTACCCGCTGGTAAGATAGGGGGGGGGGCATGACGAGAGCGAGCAGACGAGGGTCTTCGCATGCAAGGAAGGCCATGAGCACTTCGATAGAGCCTTCCTTTCCCGTGAATTGAGCCGTGTGGACCGGGATTGTAGTCCTCAGGCCATAGCTTGTCGTGAAGTACACCGGCGGAGCCAGAGCAGGAAGGCAGATCCTGAATGCCACAGAGTCGAGGGAAATTGGGGAGAACTGTCTCCCGTGTGTGGGATAGGACAGCGTAGGTTACCCTGGTCGGGTCGTCCTCGTGTTGAATTGATAAGGAGTTGTGTTCAGCAACCACATGATAGGGCCGTCATGCGAAATGTGCTTGGATAAAGCCTATGTCAGTGGCTGCAGGTTGGAAGTCTAGAAGGAGCACGTACAGAACAAAGGAAAGAGATTGCTACGGGAGCAGAACTTACGGCCCATATATCCAAGGAGAACAGCTTTGCGTGCTTCCCTACAGTTCATACTGAGAAAACTGCTAGGAGTGATCATTCACCAAGCTTCGGCTGCATTGACCGTCAGAACGGAATTTTGACTGTGATAGACGAACGCACGTCCGCCGAATCGCGACCTTCAGCGCCACAAGCCGCCGCAAGGTAAAATCTCACCTGCTGCATGAAATGCGCGGCTGCTACTGGAGGGCCTGCACGCAACGCCAAACGGCCAAGTTAACATGGCATTTAGCAAGATTACCAAGGGTATACAAGATAGTATTGCAGACAGGCGCAGCCGCCCCTGCATAGTCGTGTCTAGAGAAACCGGTCCACCGCATGCAACGTACGCGTCTCAGAGATACTGCAGCAAAACCCAAGTGGCGGCCAAGCCGACGAGAATGACAATGAGGAATGCAGTGCCGACGTAGAAGATGAGTTCCCTCGTCGACGTCTCGACCGGTTGTCGGTCCGCGAGCGTCCCGGGCTGCTTCTCACGCAGTTCCTTCAGACGCTTCTCCCGTGCAAGCTCGCGGTCGCGGACCTGCGCAGCCTCGACGACCTTCGTGCGGACGTCGTCCGGGTCGTACTGCACCTGTCCGGAGACGGTGCCGAGGCGGACGAAAGAGGGGTAGTTCCGTTCGCACCACTGTTCGATCTGAATCGGTATGAGGGGTCAATTGCGTGACGACAGCACATAGAGAGCGATGTTGCGTACCTTTCCGCACGCGACCGAGATCCGAAGGAAGCTGGGGTCCTCGGGTACTGCGCGAGCGTGGATGGACCGTGCGTAGTCCCGGAAGATGTACGCGACGTCGCGTGGATTTGTTGATCGCATGATGAGCTGCTCGATATCCGTCAATCAGGAGCCTATGGCACAGCGTGGAAGTTACAGCTACGAACCGAAGCCGCCTCCGCCCTGCGGATTTTGATGTGCCGCTGGAACATCTCGTAATTCATAAAGCACAGCGACAACGTGGCCATGGCCATAGTTTGTGGGATCGCACAGAAAGTGAACACACTCTGATCCTTGAGGAGCCGCAGGTAGTCGAGCGAATCGCACGCGTAGCTGAGTACGTCGACGACCATTCCGCTCTGCACCCACAGCGCCTGTTGCTCGTTGCCGGGCTGGTAGGTCTGCGTCAGATCAGTGAACGCGGGCCGTCCGCCAGCAGCTTTGCCATAGATTTCGCGACCCCATATCTCCCGCGGCCAGAAAAAGCGGCGCTGTTCTGCGTCCTCGCGGAAGTCACGGATGATGTTCGTCTTCTGGAGGAAGATGCCCATAGAATTCGAGAGTTCAAGCTGGTCATCAAGCCAGTCCGCCTCCTTGCCCGACGCGGACCAGAAGCCCGTAAGTGCCTGGCCGACCAGTCCAGCGACATAGTGGCAGTAGAGGTTGTACTCCTCGATGGTTTCAATGTACAACTCGTCCGTCGTCGCTGCCTTGTGAGCAAAGTCGGCCATTCCAACTTCCATCTTCGAGGTTATGTCGAGAATGATGTCGCGGTAACTATAATGGGGACAGCCACGACCTCAGCAAGGACAAGAGGTCAAATTGAGAGATAGAAATTACCGAGGATCGAGCCGGGTGAGCTCCTCATAAACCACAGGCCACTCTACCAATACTTGTCGGTCCTTCTCCTGAGGGCCACTCTCAGTGAAGTTCCACCCCGGTGTCATGGCAAGTTTGTGAAATTGCCGGAGCATGGGCTGTTTCTTTTCGTCAGGAAGAGTCATGTCGTCTTCAATCGTGTCCAAGCCTCGCAGCACGACATAAAATAAGCAAACCTAGTAATATAATCAGTATTGTCATCTCACGGCTGTGATCGTCCTCAGAAAAGAGTAAACGCCAGGTGGGAGGGGGGAAGGGAAGAAACGCATGGGAGACGCCGAAACCGACTGCGAGCTGGACTGTAGGATTCTTGTTTCCAAAGGCATATGGATTACGCAGTTGCATCAGGAGCACGGGCTACTCCTTAACATTGACTGGCATTCGAGCTCCATGCGCGTTGGTCGAGTCGGAATGACAGTAGACATCCAGGTTGAATCTGCGCATGCTGCAGCCATCAATGCAAATGAGCCTCTTACACTGCGCTGGTAACTTCAGACTCGCGTAAACGGTCCAGCAAGCATTCGACATCAACCGTAAGGGTCCTACAACGCGGTCTCACCCGGTGCATGGAGAGTTATGCTCGAAACACACCGGACAGGGGTCATCTTCGAAACGAGATACGCACCACTCTTGCTAGATCGCCGTCAAGTTCTTTGATGACGCCGCAAAAACTCCTGCTTGTCTCGTCGAGGAACTCCCAACATCTCCGCATCGATGGGCGGTCCCATCCCGAAGTCGCGTGTTCCGAGGGGGCGGTGATGTCCCGCCTCGGTTCGTGCCAGAGTTTGTACTGGAGGAGGATGCGGAATTCAAAGGGGTGGGTGAGAAGGAGAGTGAGCATAGACAGAGCGCCCATTATGTCTGTTTCTTTTTTGCTTGGAGACTTTAGGTTAGAGTGGCAGATGAGGGTCGAAGGGACGGACGCTGACGGAACTCTTGCTCTCGCTGTCCTCAATCCAAATTCGTCGCCAAATTCGTCGCGGTGGTACGACTGCGATTTCAAGCACGTGATCCGCGTCTGGCACCGTTTATTAAGCGTGGTGGGAATTTTAGCGCTCGCCGGCAAGTGGCGAGTGGGTACAGTACAGTAGCTCGTCGAAGGCCTGGCAACTGTGGCACTTGAGGCTCCTGCAAGCCGAGAACGACTCCGGATTCGCTCTGAGAGCCTTCACTGAGTGCCTGAAGACCGAAGGGCTGATATATTTTGCACTACTGAGCAGCGAGGAGGAAATTGCAGCTGCCAGTCCGAGCCTCTGCCAACGGCTCCAAGCGCCCGTACTTGGATGATATCGTTCGATGATGATGATATGCGGGGACGCCAGGATACTGTACAGCAACTGACCGATAAGTTGCATGAGCCATATCTCTGCGAAAGTGTTCCATATACGGCTTCAGTGGGGCGATGGTTGACGAGCGCTTCGGGCCAAAGCCTTAGACGCCCATCTGCTTGCCAGCATTTGCCATGGCCTTCCCGAAATCGTTGCCAATTGCCATCATTTTCCCACCCTGGCACGTGGGGTTTGCCCTCAACACTACTCGCACCGATTTACTCCGGCGGCGCTGCCATTTTCTTTTCTTGGCCGCTTCAATTTCTCTCGCCCCAACCGCTATGGACACGGCTCTTACACCCCCACTTCGTATTCAGGCCCTGCATGTCCAGCAGATCAAGCCGGAGGCAGCACAGAGACGTCTCGATAACTTCTTGCACGAGTTCCGTACTCGCAGTTTGGCCAAAAACACAGGAGAGAGCACCACTGCTGCTCAGCTTCAGAAGCTGGCGGATGCGTTGAACGAGGAATATGCAAACAGACAGTGAGGCGAGTCACATGTTGCGCCGTTAGTGATTCAACCGAGCAGGCCCTGATCATACAATCGAACAGATGACGGTCATAAACCGTCGCCGTCTGGTAATATCGCGCCAGAGGAGCAAGAGCCCCATTACCGCAGACTGTGCCGGGAAGTTGCGCGACAGTCGAGACATGCTTCACCCAAGGCGGGCCATCATGCTTTACGCAGCAATACTCACCTGCCCTTCGTCAATGCGAGCAAGCGTGCGGATGACGTCCCCTCCTCCTTCCCTTTCCAAGCCGTTCGCGGGGTAATCACAGCGCACGAGCCTCGTGGTCAGTAGTTCCTTCCTTTCCGAAGCCCAGGGATGAGCCTTTGTCTTTTATTTGCACGTCAGTCATAGTGCCATAGGGCACGTTGAATGACATCTCGCATGTCTGATATCCATTACTCAGTCGTCAACGCAGGCACTCATCCCTCCCTTTTAGCAGGTAGTCATATCATGCGTCAATAGTCCTCCTTTGGCCAGAGAGCTTCCTCAACACCATGGGTCGCCGAGCTGCATACCTTTGTACTTTGCTCAATTGCCCTGCTCTCGAGCTGATTGTCCCCTCGTGATCTGGCACTTACAATTGATTGCCATTATCTCCGTTCTGCGTCGTAAGCGTCTATCTTCTGCGACGCAATGGGAAGATATACTCCTTTTCTCGTTCAGTAGAAGCTTGGAAGGCTGGTCGCCTCCCGTGCGTTCAGACTATGTGTTGTACCCGGAAGGCCTTAGAAGCGGTGAATTAGCTAGAACTTCACTGCCGCGCCTGGACAAATGACAGGCTCTAGAGTCCCTGCCGCCTTCTGACTGCGCGCGGATCCCCCTTGTGATTAAGATGACTTGCTCAATGTGAACGGTGCAGAATTGTATAATCTTATTGACATGGCGGTAGCAGTTTGCCATCAACGAATGCGCAACTTGCGACCCTACTTGCGACCCTGACAACCTGGACAGGCATGTTCAAGTCCCTGGGGCCTGAAGTGAGAGCTCAAGCGTTCTCTGTACGTTGTCAGCACCGTCCGAAGGATGCCCCCGGTGCCGCTGGCCGTCGGTGCAAGTATTCGGTAGCAGGACATATGCACTCAACTCTCCCAGCGGTGGTCCGAAGAGGCAAGATGGCATTTTCAATAACGCCGTCGGACATTGCGGTAGGCCTGGCGGGGCAATTGACCCACGACCTCCGCCAACTGCCTCAAAGACAATCACTCAGCTGACGTTCCTTGCGCACCCTCAGGTGCTCGGCGAGAGTTACTATTCCATCGTTAGGTTGGGAGTATCCTCAAGTTATAGATATATTGTAAGACAATTTGCCAACATAAGTAGTTGTCCACGATCCTCAAATGCAGGGCATAGTATCGACTCTCTACCCCGCATCCACAGGTTCGTAGCTGCTGACTCCGAGGAACTGCTATCCACGCCGCCGGTAGACCGCATAGCTTGACGATCAGCAACCCCATAGCACTTGAAACCGATAACCATTGAGGATGAAAGGACAAAACCATGTTCTTTTGGGAAGCGCTCACCTATGCTCATTCCCGTCCGCTTGATCGAATACTACAGAGACGTTGAGAATCTCGATGCACGGCAGCCATTTTGCACGCTACGCGTACCTCAAATGTAGCTCCATGTACGACCAGCAAGTCTCCATGCACGAGCTTGACCATGAGATCCTCTTCCATGGTCTTTTGCTTGCCCGAGCGCGCTCCAGCTCTACGATTCTTACGTACAGCACCGGACCCAGTGGCAGAGCCGACTGATACACTCTCGCCGACCACGGCTTCAAGGTGACGTCCAAAGGCATCTGCCTCGTCCGGTGGATTTTGATCCGCAATGACCATGTCATCCATGTCCGCACTTTCAGGCCGTGATGCGTCTTCGGAGAGTGTGGAAAATGAATTGGCCGCGGGCGCAGGTGCGCTGACTGTCCGACCGTTTGATTTGACGGCGGCCGCTCGCCGCCAGAAGGTAAGCTCGACGTCAGCTCCTAGGCACATGATCACAACCGGTGCCTCTTCCGCGGCAAGTATCCAGCCCTGGCATGAGGGGATGAACTGGGTTCCCTGTAATTATCTGCACGGCACGCACCTTCTTGATACCGGTGGTACGCCAAGCACATATGCTCAGCGAGGAGATTGCAACTTGCGGGAACTGTGGAGGTCCTTGTGCTCGGCGAAGCATGAGTAGCCGTGCTTGGCAGACGCTTGCTGGCGCGATTGAGGGCCACGGATCATCATCTCCCGGCGCAGATGCTGCGTGTGAAGTCGTTGCGAATCGGCAAGAGTAATACGGGCCTGCTATTCACTGTCAGCGACACCCCTTGGTTGCCAATCACCGTAAACATACCGACAGAAGTCCCAGCCTTATTCTTAGCGCTAGACTCGGACACCAGTTGAACGTCGCCTTGGAGATCAGTGAATAGTTGTGTTGGTTCCGATTGGGCCTCCGCACGGTTCCGCGTAAAGACGTGATGCAAGGTCGCCATGTCGTCCAGGGTATAGGTGAACCGTCGAAGGCCGTCTGGCCCACCGGACGACGTGTATCGAACGGTGTCCGTGTACCTGTCCCAGGGAAAGGTTACTGGATCCGTTCCTCGCACAGGACGCACGTAGTCCACGGATATTGGAGAAAGGCCACTGGGTGTCTGGAGGTCTCTTAGCTCAAGGTGCATTCGAGGGACTACGGTGACTTACTGAACATGTACCGCAAGTCTGGTAACACAAATTCCGTTGCAGGTTGAGCCGCCCACAGGAAGTGCAATGCCAACCCCGCCAAGCATGCACCTCAGAGTCATTGTATACGACCTGTGCTGGAGGAGCGAAGAAGCTCAGTGGCAGTAGAGCGTACGAATGCAGTGGTATGACGGCATTGGTTCCGTGCTCTACTTCTGCACACATCTCGGGGTCACCCATCCACCACGGTGATGCATAGGAGGTAGCAACGTCGTCGAGGTGTTCTCCGCCGGGCGTCCATTCAAACTGGAAGTGCCATGTTTTCCTGCCATGGGCGACGCGCGCAGAATGCTCTCCTCGCACTATTTCCCACCAGAGAACCTGAGCAGCATATTAGCAGTGCCGTAAGCAGAGGGTACGGTTCTCACACTCGCCTCTGTGTGGTATTGCACGTCTAGAATAAAGAAAAATCCGAGAAATGCGCAACCGCATCCTGATGGGAGCGGGAATGGCGCCAGCGCGGCATCATTGCAGAGGATAAGGCTGACAGGTATGTATGCATCTCGAGACTGTACAAGCTCGGCAACCTCTGGCGGGTCGTCGCTGGGAACTAGCACGGTCCAGTCGATGGATGCGGGGTCGTCATTCACTGTTTTGAGTGTAGACGCGATGGACAATTCAGAGTGCTGAGACCGTGAGCTCCCGCTGTCCTCTTCAGGACGAAGCGCTTCCTGCACGCCGCAGTGAATACCACCAGCGTGCTCGAAATTCTGCGGAAAAGCTTTTGGGGCAGGAAGAGCAGAGGCGCCAGCCATCTCCGTCTGAGCAAGCGGCTGCGCATACCGGGGAATGCCCACGCCGCTTGCGTCAAGGCCGGCCGAACAGTCTGGGAAAGAGTAGGCGAACTCTCTGACCCTGCACGAGAAGCGTCATGAGAAAGTCGTTGCTGCTAAGCGACGGCGGCCATTGGCTCACATGGACAACTCAATCGTCTTTCCTCCGTCCCATCTGTCTGCCTGAGATTTTGGACCCGCAATGAACACCACTGGTGTTTGAGTGCCTCCAAGTTGAACGATCTCGTCCGTTGAGTGTGCGAACTCGGGTATGATCTTACACAGCTCTTCATGGCTCTAACACGCTACTTCAGTGCCACGCAAGACCCCGAAGGAGGTGACTCACTGAGGCCCAAATCCGCGGTCCAAGCGGTGGCGGGGGCAGTGTGTATGCAGGAGAAGCCATCTGATCGCGTCCCACACTGCACGGCGAAATCGTTGTCCACTTGACATGGGACCCTGGGTTCGCGGCTATGATCGGCGAAGCAGGCGACGGCCCTGCACGTAGGTCGTTCAGCGTAGATCTGAGCTCGAGATGGACATGGCATTACGAGAAATTCGCTTTTTGCTCCCTTTCTTTGCAGACCGGTTGTCTACAGGGGCTTTCCTGCTTTTCTGGACACGAGGTCCGGCAATTTTCGTGGTCGACCCGCCAGCAAGGGTTCTGCCGCTGCGAGTCCTGCGCGGTGACGCACAAAGGGTCGTCCGAGTCTCTGCGTCTGTCCGACCGGCTTCGGGCAGCAGGTTGACCGACGAATCGGCAGAAGACGAACTGATATTGCTCACAGTATTGGAATGGCCTGTATTGGCATCCATGTCAAGTACCGCAGCGCATGTGCATAGGATACGACGAGACCAACTTGAGCGCGCGGGTTGCTACCTAAGCTAAGTTGGCGCCACGAGAAGCCGGAAGCATTCAACTGGACACCAAGGAACGCCTGCGAATGCTCTGCAGCGCTAAGCAGGAACTCGACCGGAAGGTCTCGACGATAGCGAACAGCTAATTGCTACTCCACTGACGAGTCTCAAAAGGCATTTCGAGGTGGCTGTAGAGGCACGTTCTGACTGAATAGGTATCCAACTGTCCCGCCTGTCCCTAGAATATCTGGTGACCACAACGGCGTACATTTCTGCGATGTTTTCGACTTTCACATCCCGGTAGTACTGACTCTCCGAGTTCCCGCGCAGGCGCGCCGAAAACTGACTACAGCTTGATACGGCTTACAGACAGTCCTGTTCCCATCTCACTGATTGGTGTGGTAGTGTAGCGTTCTTCACAACTATGGCAGCTTGCTAGTGGGCTTGATTTGCCAGTGCTCATTCCGCTCAGGGCGGTCGGTCATACGGGGAAACAAGAGCTGCGGGAAAACGAACCCTTCCGTGCAGGGGATTAGCTGAGGAAGAGCATATCGTGGCTGTCAAGGTATCCAATCGTCCCGCCTTTTCCCCGGATTGTCAGAGGCGGCAAAGCGCATACCTGCGGTGCGATTAACGAGGGCCTCTGCTTGCCATCGAGCGTTCGAGCAGCCACATGCAGGCAGTGGGCCCGTCGCGGCCTCGTTGTTCCCGTACCTCCCTCGGATAATCGCTGCTTCTACGCTGAGTTGAAGAGGCCTTACATCGGACGGAAGGGGCGGCAGATGCCCCTCGCCTAATCGCAATTCTGGCTCTTTCGCCAATGGCTGACGGAATAGACCTCGTCACAATGAGTGCTGCAAGTGGCCGCGTCATAATACTGTGCGCTCACAAGCACACTGTTGTGATGTGTCCGCTGAGGGCTCCACGCTAGGCTTGTCATAACCGTTGACTTCATGTGGCGGCGTCCGCTCCCTAACCCAATCTTCATGACCTCAATCAGCTTCGCCCGGACCCCCGCCTCTCCTCCGACGGCTCTTGATCGCCTCACGGTGTCGGCGTTTCCAACCTGCGGTAAGCTCCCCCTTGGACTCCTCCCACCGCTGACGAATAGCCTCGAGCGATTCCGTCCTGAAGAACCACGTCCGCCAATTCGTCGGATCGAGCGCGCGCCGCCTCGACGCCGCGTTGTCGGAGGGGAAGAAGAATGGCTTCGACGGGTCGAGCCCCGCTGTTCGAGATACTTGTGCTGGAGCAGGCTGAGTCTTGTGCGACGGCTGTGTCGGAGCGGTGGCATGAGCAGAGGTCGTTGGAACATCGAATGGCACATCGTCTTCCAGCTCCAGGTCGATATCGAGGTGACTCAGGAGAGAGAAGCCGGCTGCGTTACATGCTCAGTTAGATGCGGCGCTCGGGTAGAGTTCCGACGTACCATCTTCTTCTCGGGGCGCGAACAAGTCCTTGAGCTTCGTCTTCTCTGCGCCTGATTGTTGAACGGGAGCAGCTTGCGGCGCGGAGAGTGCTTGCTCCGTAAGCTGATCATCGGCTTGCAAACCTCCCTCATCGTCTTCACTTGAGGCTTCCGTCGGTTCGGGAGAGTCCAACGCGCCACTGTGCGGCTTGCTGGCTGCACGAATGTCTTCTTCATCGACGTCGGAGCCAATGCTTTCCGCACCGCCCCACTCCTCCTTATCTCCAAACAACGATTGGAGTATGTCGAGGGCCTTGCTCGTCTCTTTGGCCAAATCACTCGTCGAGGCGGAGGCTTGAGGCTTTGGTTGAACGGATGTAGGACCTGGAGCTCCCATCTTCCGTAGTAAAGGGGATATGGCAGTCTTCTCCCGTTCCATAGCCTCACCTTCTGATACTGCCTTCTCGTCTTCCTCACCCGTATTATCAGATTCGCTCCACTCACTGACGTCCTCCTCCACGCTGCCGTCGCCTTCGCGCTCTGAAGCATCAGAGGGACTGTTACCGGCACGTTGAGCCGTAGGTGCGACGAACGCAGCCGCGTTCTCCAAGAAAATCCCTTTCAGATGCGTCGAGCCCCACTTCGTTGGATCGATCGTTTTCCGCCTCGCGCGGGTCGGAGGCTCGCGCACTCGTTTCTTTCCCTTGCCCGCCTTGCCTTTCGACTTGTCCATGGTGGCGGTATCGAGCGGTTCGGGAAGCGGCCGATCAGGCCGCATCCGCATAGGGCGAATCAGTCTCCCGGTCGCGGTAACGCGCCAGCCCCCACGCGATTTCACGTTCTCTGGCGTCACAAGCAACATGTCGGCGGCATGGACGCCCTGGACGCCGCGCGGGAGACGACGACGTTTCTTTGGCGGCTGGTTCGCTGCCTCTTCCGCAGCGCGCTTGATAGCGGCTTGCTCTTGAGCAATTCTAACGAGCGGGGTTAGGCCGTGTGCGGGCTTCGTACGAGAAAGAGGTACTACCTCTCACGGAAGTCGGGCTTCGCCTCGCCCAGGCGCAGTTTCGCACCTTTCCAGGTAACACCGCTGAGCAGATTCATGCCTTTCTGCACGTCAGGATTCCATTGGGCTACGAAAGATGACAGACACACATCGAGCCAACTTTGCCTTCGTCGTCTCCAGTGTCGCATAGGCAAACTTCCTTGGTTGCCCTACGCCGTCCAAAGCTCCAAAGCCGTCAAGGCTCTTGACGGTACCAAAAGACCCGAGCCGATCGCTGAGATCCTTGGCAGTGATGGCAGGGGTTAGGCCGGAGATGTGTATTCGTTTGGTGATAATTTCGTCCATAGGGTCGGGTCCGGCAGAGGCTTGTAGCAAAGACAGCACTACTCAAGACAATGGAGAAGCCAGAGCTTCTTCTCCTCTTCTCTGTAGTGAAGGAAGACGTGATTAATAGACGACGTGAGACGGTGACAAAGCGTAAGAAATAGTTTGAGGCTAGTAGTAGACGCAGAGTAGGACAGGCTGAGAGTCGGAAGCTCCATGGTAGATCTCGATCGAGTCTTTCGGCAGTTGCCGGCCTGTCGCGTCGCGCTTGTGGCGGAAAGATGGACTTGTCCCTGCCAGTGGGCATCTACCGTCTGCAACCGCTAGACTGCATCGACAGGTCTTTGCACTACCCTGGAGACCCTGCACCGACCAGGTGTCGTCGTAAGTAGCCGCAATGGATGAGAGGTGCTCTCTCAGACTACCTTCACTACACAACTTCCGGCGTTCATCATCTTCCGTTCTCCCGAGCCGCCTGCCAGTGGGACGCTTCCTGCGACTGTGTGTCTGGCATATACGCGCACATGTTGCTTTCGGATAGGGCGGAGAGTGAGTCCTCACAGCAGGTTGTGATAGCCTCTGCGCGTATAAGTGTACCTGATTTGCCGTTTCTCAGGCTCAGCAGAGAGTATCCCGGCTCCAGGAGTGATCGCGAAGTACGTTTACGACAGTCGGAGGCGAAAACCGTCTTTGCAATCTCAAATGGGTCTGCAAAACGATTGACATATTCTGTCCGAGATGACGGTAAGTGTTCTCGTATACAGTAGTTGTGCATTTGCCGCATAGACTGATCATCTCCCTACGCTGCAGGCCGTTACTCGACAAGTAACGCTGGAGCACCTTGACCTCGCACCGCGCAGCTACCGAGAGCAGCATAACGAGACAATCATTTCCATCCCTGAGCAGGTATTCGATGACTTGGAAGGGTTATATGTGTCGATCTTGGACTCCACCATGTTACAGGCCTCGATGCAGTGCAGGGAATTGCGCAAATACCACGACAGCTGGCCGGTGGCCCGATACATGCACATCTACCTCAAGAACTATCATCCGAAGAGACAGAAGGCGAAGGCTGGGGTGAGAAAAGGTACCGATATTTGTCTCAAGAGGTCAAAATAGAGCTAACGAACCAATTATTCTCGCGGCAGACCGGGACAAATGCAACTGCCCATCGTCCTCGACCTGGTCAAGGCCGGCACTCAGTCGGTTATGCACTTTCGTGAGCTTATGTTGGATAATGGCCTACCATTGATATGGTGATTGATTATGTGGTAATTCGTTGCCAGGAGTCATTGCGATTTGCCTCAAGCCGGACCTGCCGCTGAGGAAGCACCCTCGCAAGCAGACCCTGGCTTGTCAAGTGGTTCCATATGCCGAATGGCTGATGAACATGGGCCCCCTTCCTAACGGTCACTGCTGTAGCCCGGGGCAAACCGTCATACCGCTGCGACGCCAGTTGTCGACTGCGATGATGCTATCCGTCGCTTCCTATCAAACCTCAGGATTCCTGGTCGGGATGCGGAACGCATTGCCACCTTGTTTAGGGACATGGACATAGAGACGCAGGACTATCTTGAGATTGTTGCCGCCATGGAGTCGCGCAAGGCCTGGCTTCAGGAACTCGCTCAAGCAGGGAATTTGACGAGGACACAGATCCAGCTCCTGCAAGAAGGCCTGGATAGATTGTGTATAAAGTGAACGTCGTAGCATCATTGTTACAAGCCAGCTCACTGCCAGAATTCGACTCGATGCATCACAAGATGGCAGAAGTCAGTGGTCATAGTACGACGACTCTATGCATGACGTCGTACAGCAGACACGCAAAGGAACGCCTCTCCCGTAACGGGCCGCAGGTTTACCACTGCAGCTCGTGGCGCTGTCGTCTTAGCTCGCGAGGTCTCGATATGACAAACTGACCCCCCTCCCTACCCCTCAGCACTGTGCGATGATCATGTGTATCCGAGCCGGGCCTCAGCTCGAGACTTCATGGGCCGAAAAAACAGTTATGCTTGGTATTGCTGTTCCGGTGCCATGCTCGTGAGATCTGCTAATGCGACCTTGCATCACAGCTCGAGATAGGCTGGGACACCGATTCAAATTACCGCCGTTGCTCATACATTGAACATGATCATCTGTGAGCGTAGAAACATTGCGGAGGTGAATGCGGGCCCGCATACACACCACTGATGATGTACCTAGGTCTGACACCAGTTGACTATGCCAGCCAATGATCGTCGTCGTCGATACGATTCTCCTCATGCACCTTTCACGTGATTGTGCAACGCTTGCAGGGACGGACGTCTCAATCGAAGCCTATGCCACTAGACCACTTGATGGGAACTCGCTGTAGTGTGCATTATGGCTTAACTCACGCTGTCATGAGGCTTGCGTAGCGAGACGCTCCTGGTGGGCTCCCGCGGGCTATCGTGTTATCCCTTCTGCCATATCATCTTCGCGCCGATGACGATGTGCATTTATAGAAACTTCTCAGGCTCATTGCTCAAAACACGTAGCGTAGGTGTGTCTTGTCGACGTCTATACCTTGAACATCATTGACAAGTAGCCGCAGTGGTTCACCTACTAAGTCTTGCATCGCTCATCGGTACACGCACTCAATGTGCATGTCACAGGTTTTGTATGTACATCGATGTCCGTATAGGCCCGAGCGTCGACGCACGCGTTCGCAGCCTCTCCGGCACGACCTCGTGAGACCGACATTGATGTCTAGAGATGCATCATTCTCTGGTCAGCCCTGGCAGTCATGGCACACTTCTGATTCCGTGGAGCAAGCCCCCGTCAAACTCAACATGAAAGGATCGAGAAGTCGTCCAAAGTCGGCTCGAGGTAGCACTGCCTGCCTGGGTACATTGATCCTACTCAAGATGCTCTCAGCCTACGCCTACAAAATCCTCGCCCCCCCCCCCCGCACGAGCATGCGCTTCCTGACGGGTCTCTTCCAGCCTCCTCATGAGATCGACCGTCTTTGCCGTTCTGCTTGGTCTCCATGCTGTCCGTGCAGGTGAGGCGCTAGACGTTGTCGATGACAGCGATATGCGCATCCAGTACACCGACGGCGCGTGGACGTCTTACAGGGGGCTCGATCCTTCCTTGAACTGGGCCGGCACCGTCACCTTCACCAATACCAGCGGAGCGACGGCTAAACTCTCATTCGTCGGTGAGTCCGGCGCTGTATGGTGTGTTCGCTTGCTCAGTGAGCATTGTGCGCCCTTGGGCGAGGTAGGCGACTCCGTCACCGTATATGGTGCCTTCACTCCGGTCGGAACCTACAATATGCGCTCGCAATACATCTTAGATGAGAAGCCGCCCGTTGTCTTCTCCCCGCCGGACACCGTCCAGACGGAGAAGTACCGCCAGCAGTTCTATGCCTCTGGGCCGATACCATACGGATCGCACAGCATCAGAGTCCAAAACCTCGGCGAGCAGTTCTGGCTCGACTCTATACAGGTGACGCAGCCGGACGACGTCTCGACGACGGCCTCGCCGAACGTTGGCACGACGACCTCTGAGCCAAGTCAACCTACCTCGGCCCAATCTAACACGGATACCGACAGCCCACCCTTCTCTGGACCTTCGCCGTCCGGTTCCCATGGCACGAGCACTGCTGAAGGCGCGCAATCGAGCTCCGCACAGTCTACGACCATGAATCCCGAAGGCGCGCCCCTCTCCAAACCTTTGCAGTCTACTATGAACTCCGAAAGCACGTCCCTCTCCAGCTCTCTGCCGTCTGGTACCCAAGGGACTGGCGCGATGACCTCCGAGCGAAGTCAGCCTAGCTCGGCACAGTCTACCATGGATCCTGGCCGCCCGTCCCTCTCCGGACCTTCTTCGTCTGACGGCGGGCAGTCGAGCTCGAAATCTTCGACAATGTTACCTGCATTGATTGCTGGCGTGACCCTCGTGGCTGTCATCATCTTGCTGTCTGGGATCGTTGGGGGCCTGTTCTGGTGGCGATACCGTGGTAAGCGGCGGCACGCTCACCTCGCGCTGACGTCTTTCGGTGAGTCGCACACCGAGTCGTGTGGCTCCGCAAGAGTATTGAAACGACGCTCTTGGCAGATGCTCAGGAACCCAGTTCGGCGACGTGGACAAAAGAACCTCCTTCGCGTGGAGCTGTACGGGGCAACGCGGAGTCCCTCATCAATACCTGGCGTTCTCAGACAGATGCATCGAGGCCGCACGATGCGTTGCCTGTCGACGGTTCCCACACCGTCAGAGCCGTAGAGCAGGAACACGATGGGTCCGCCGTCAACAAGGCTGCCGAAGCGCCGAGAAGTGTCCACCGGTCATCCCCTTCGACGACCGTGCCAAATCCAGATCCTCCGCTCGCGAGCCCGCCCAATACCTCTGCTGCCTCTCCACATAGCCCAGCGGTGGAGGGTAACTTGCCCATTGCTCGCGCGACGGTCGCTCCACGACGGTCCGTCGACGGTGGCATCCGGATCGCCGGAGGCCCGGCGGGCGAGGAGGTGGATTTCCCCG
The DNA here is from genome assembly GCA_025528855.1 of Trametes punicea. Taxonomy (NCBI): domain Eukaryota; kingdom Fungi; phylum Basidiomycota; class Agaricomycetes; order Polyporales; family Polyporaceae; genus Trametes; species Trametes punicea. The sequence continues at coordinate 699,294 of VICQ01000012.1, forward strand.
AAGTCGAGACACTCAGCATATCCTCGACTCTTCCTCCGATGTATCAGTCGTGGGCTCGCACTGACATCCGTCCGGACGAGTAGTGTGGTCGTATGCGGTCAACCCTGTTGTCGACCTGTAGGTCGACCTTGTCACGGCTACGGTATCCTCCTCCTGTACAGAGGGCAATGCCAGGAGATCATCCGTTGTGAATCACACTCCCTCCTGCTGGCAGATTGCATAATTTTGGTTGTCTGGTATCGAGCGTTTCATCGAACATCGGCGTGATCATGTCAACAACCGACCGTCAAGTGTGGAGTCGTTGAGGATCTGTTGCTTGTCAACGCACCCTTTTGCAATGTCACCTTATCCGTGAGGCCCAGCCTCAACCCCAGCCCCAGACTGCCCAGCTCTCGCGTCAGGCGTTCATGATACCTCAGCAAACATGACATTGCGTGCCAGAAGCGAAAATTGCCAAAACACAGAGCAACATATGGATAGCGATACAGATGAGACAGCAAACCAAATCCATGCAGTTGTTCGACATCCTTTGCGCGCGCGCACGCGCGTCTGGCGTCGCGGTCACGACGACACTCCCACCTGCACCCACTTCCACTGCTGCGCCTCCATCTTCCAGCCCTTGCGCATCCCGTTCGACACTTCGCTGCTGAGGATCCTGATCCCGTCCGGGAGGAACTCAAAGTTGTCCTCGCCCAGGTGGCGGTGCAGGATCTGGATCGGGCCGCCGCCGTTCCCGTCGTCGGTCACGTCGTCGCTCGCCTTCGAGGGCGCAGGCGTGGAATCGTACGATACGCTGTCGAGGAGCGCGCTAGGAGGGGGCGCGTCGGGTGCTGCAGGTGCGGAGGCCTCGTCGGCTGGCTTGGTGGCACTACCTGACTGGACGCCGTTCGCCTCGGAGGCCTCCGACGACTTGTCGCTTCGTGAGGGAACGGGGGGAGCGTCTGCGATATGCGACTCCTTCGACCCACTCTCTGAACGTCGGAGCTTCCCAGCCGTGCCGCCAGCGCTTGTGATGAGCGCGATCACATAGCGTCGCCCGGTCGCGCTACTCTCAGCACCATCCGTCGCCTTCTCCTTGTCGCTCTCGCCATCCCCGCAAGGGATCTGCCCATGCTGCGAGATGAGGAAGCTCTCCCACAGCGTCTCGACAACGACAGCGCGCTGCTGGGCGAGACCGTCGTCGCTGCTGGCGTCTGTGGCAGGCTCTGAAGTTGACTGTTCAGCGGATGTGCCGAGCTTCCTGCGTTTACTCGGGCGGGAATCGGCTGGAGCGCTAGGAAAGAGGACCTCTCTGAGCGCGTCTGGATGGTATTTGAAGCTGTGATCGCATACATGTCAGTACCATGCCCCTGGCACAAGCGCCGCCAACTACGTACCCAATTTCCGGCCAGCTTGAGTCGGTGCCGAAGACCATCACGCGCGTAGCGCTGAGTTCGTCGTCTGCTCGGTCGATACGGAGCTGCAGGGCGCTTTCGGAGACGTCGACGAAAGACAGCGCGTGCAGTCGTCTCCGCTTCCGTCCAGAACGGGGCGCGCAGCCCAGCGCACAGCGGCGTTCCACATACTCGAGCAGTCGCTGAGAACGATTCCGGAGACCAAACGAGTGAGCAGTGCCCGGCTGTACGTCGCCCCGTCAGCATCTGTTGCCACAGTATGCGATAACGAAGAGAAGCGCACCGCAACGAACTCGGCCCTGAGGATCTCGACCCCAGCCCCGTCATGGCTGTTGCCCCACCCAGAGCTCAACAACGAGCTCCCATCATCTTCGTCCCCCGCCTCCTCGTCCAGCTCCACATGCCGCGTGCGCAGCGCCGAGCCCAACCCTCCTACATACCTCGCCTCGCGCGTGAGACGCACCTCCATGCGAAGGTCCTTGCCCTCCCTCCGCGCGCGGCGCGCCATGCTCCACGAGACCCAGCCCGAGTGCAGCGCACACAGAAACAGGTCCGAGTCGTCGGTGTACACACGCCGGCCGTCGCGAATCTCCATCGGCTCGGGGCGACCGTAGCCGGGATGGCCCCCGCTGAACTGCTGCACGAGCTGTCGCTGCGCGCCGGTGAGTGGGGGTACGGCAGGGATGAGGCCGCCGCCCCATATGCGGGGTCGTACAGGGCGCGTGAGGGGGATAAAGCGCGAAGGGATGTATATCGTCGCGCGGATGTCGATAGGATCGGACGGCACGCCTGTTTCAGTGACGGGCCCGGGAAAGTCAAAGAACGGGAAAGGCGTGCGAGGGTAGATGAACGTCCCGACGTGGCGGACGGGGAGGATGAGCGTCGGGGGCGGAGTGGCTGAGCGTGGGAACATGAACGATGCGGCCACTGGGGGTGCCGAGGCAGGATGGAATGGTGGAGGAGACGGGCGTCGGGATGGATAACCCAGAGGTCCGGCAGGCCCATAGACCTCTGCAGGATGCTGTCGGAGATGAGGCACGGGCCCCATCTGGTGTGGATGCGGGACGGGGTGGTGGCCAGTGAGGTGTGGTGGATGCTGATGCTGCTGTACTGGGACGATATGCGAGACTGAGGGCTGGCCGGCGCCCTTCGACGACGAACCCTGTCTGAATTGGGCATCGCGCTCTTGGGCGTACTGCGGTGGGACGTCTCCAGGTCCAGGCAGGAGATCCATACTAGGAGTGCCCATCGAACCCTGCTTACTCGAAGAACTCCTCGGGTGTGCTGGTGGCGGGGGACCTGGGTAGGGCTGGGCCGGAGGTGGATAAGGATGGTGGTGATGGTGGTGGTGAGGAGGTGCTCCCTGTGCAGGTCCCTGGCCATCGCGAGCAGCGCGGGCGCGCGTGGCCTCCATCTCTTGCATCTGCATCCTCTCGCGCTCCATGACCTCGTACTGCGCCTCCTTCGCGAGCGCGAGCTGCTGCTCGTGCATCCGGAGCTCGTGCTCTCGGGCCTTCTCCCGCTCCCGTCCCTTGTCGTGCGCCTCCATCACATCCGCCTTCTCGCGCTCCTTGGCCACGCGCTCCTTCTCCCGCTGGCTGGCACTCGCCCGGGATTTGCGTTCTTCCCTCTGCGCTGCTTTGGTCTGCTCCCTCTCCTGCGGCGATTCCTTCGCACTGGCCCGTGCCTTGTTGGCTCTTGCCGTCCGTTCGACCTTCTCCGCCTCCCACTCGAGATCCTGCACCCTCGTCTCCTCGTAACCCCTTCTCCTCTCCAACTCCTTCTCGTGCTCCCTGATCATCCTTCCCTCATCGACCGGTGGGCCAGTTCGGGGAGTGACGAAGCGGGACCAGACTTCTCCTTGTGGCGGTCCCATCACTTGCAGCGGCTGCGGCTGCGGCGGAGCACGCATACTGGGATGGCCAAGGCCCTGCTGGGCCTGCATATGCTGAGACTTGATCCACTCACGTTCGCGATCCTCCCTCTCGACGGCGCTGAGGCCCATCATCTCGCGAGCATGCCGCCGGAAGTCCTCCTGCTCCCTCTGCGGGTCCCGCCGCATCTCCCTGCTCCTCTCTTCGCGTTCGCGCTCCTGCTGCATCTGGCGTTCATACCGCTCGCGCTCCTTCAGTTGCCTGTCTCGTTCTCTCTCTCTTTCTCGCTCTCGTTCGCGTTCCCTCTCTCTCTCCCGTTCCCGTTCCCGTTCCCGTTCCCGCTGCTGCTGTTGATCGCGCTCACGCCGACCAGAACCAGGCGACTCCGGCACGCCAGCGCCGCTCGCCCGCCTGTCCCTGTCACGCTCGAGAGCCCGCTCCATGCCGCGCTCGCGTTCACGATCCTTGGGAACAGTGCCAGGATGAAGGCCGGGGCCTGAGAGCAGGTGCGTCACGCCGTCCTGGGAGCGACCGGGCCCCATCGCGGTCGCAGGCATTGATGCCAGCGGGGACCCCAAGGACATCCCAGCGCCAGAGAGAGGAGGGCCCACGTGTGGTCCTCGGGGTCTGCCACCCATGGAGACCGGCCCGGCGTCCCGCTCACGCGCGTCGCGCTCGTCGAACGGCGTCGGACGCGGAATGCTCCCCATCACCGGCGACTCTGTACTGGACTTGATGTCGTATGTGCCTGACCCGGCGAGCCCCCCGCTGCTCGTGCTGCTGCCACGACCGCGATGTCGGTCGTGATGCGCGTGGGAGCTGCCGCCGTGGGCATGCTGGTGGGAATGGGGCGGTGGTGGCGGAGGCCCTGGAGTTTGATGAGGGACACCGCCGTACATGGGTGGTGATTCTCCCAGACGCATACTCACAGGCCCGGACGGCCCAGTGGATGCAGGGGGGCCAGGAGGAGGGTGCATGGGAGGAGGCCCACCAGGCGGAATTCCGGGACCTACCTGAGTTGGGAACAGCGGGATGCTCCCAGGGCCAGGACCATGTACGTGGTGGCTTAAGGGAGGAGACGCGTGCAGGGAATGTCCCGGTGGCGGGTGCATGTAGCCAGAAGATGGTGTGCTGGGATGCGTACGTGCATGGTGGTGAAGATGATGGTGGTGCGAGTGAGACGTGGGTGGAAGAGAGCCTTGGTTGCGATGTTCGACGACGTAGACCTGCGTCTGCACGGGTTGATTGGGTTGGCCTAGGGGACGCAGCATGAGTACAGAAGCGGAGGCAGCAGCGGAAGAAGAATGGCGAGACAGAAAATGCCGCGAGAAGCGAGGGAATAGAAGCCGTAGGAACATGTGATCGCATCATCCTTCGCTTAGCCGAGACCGACGGAGTCTAAAGCAGAGCGAAGCGTGCGAGGCGGAATCTGCTTCGACACGAGCAACGCATGCGGTGATCAACGAACTGCGGGCACACGCAGAGACGGAAGCGGACGCCGCAAGGATAGCCATGCCTTACGAGGAGGAGGAGCCAAGAGATAGTTGCAAGCGAAGGAGATTGTGCAAATGGACGAATGATGGGAAGCTCAAGGGACATCACGGGCGTCTCCACGAATGAAGTCAACCTGTGGGCGAGCGCGGCATCGGACGCCTTTGTGTGGGCAAGCGATGAACGGTGGCGTCTACAAGCCCTGCCTGCGGGCTGAGCGAATCTCGCAGTGCGGCCTCACATGCAAAGGCCCTCTTGGCCTATCTTGACTCGAGAGAGAAGAACGCAGGTTCGCGAAACAGGAAGAGGCGAGGTGAGACAAGCGGATGATGACACTCACCAGGGGGAGCCAAGCGTTCTGGCGAATGGTGCACGTCCGGGTTACTCCGTCTCTGCTGGTGGCTTAGCTCGTACGGCTCCGAGGAGTAGAGCGACGACGGCGGTGGCAGATGATGGAGGCGGGGTGGCTGCGCCTGGTAGTCGGACGAGGGCGGGTATGGCTGGTGTCGCGGGGGCGACGGGGGACGGCCGGGGTACTGCGGAGGAGGCGATCGACGGTACGAGAGCTGGGGTGGCTGCTGAGCGTGGTGGGGGATGTCGTGCTGGGGTCGGTCGCGTTCTCTGTCGCGGTCGCGAGGGCGGTCGAGGGGGGGCGAGTGATGAGGTGGACGGTGGGAATGGTGCGGCTGCTGCGGGGGCGGCGGGGGTCCTGGGTCGTACTCTGGACGGGGCTGTCGCCTTCGCGGGTCGTCTTTGTGGTCATCGTCGTCGTCGTGGTGGAGGAGGGCGGCGACGTTCATGGCGCGGAGGGCGGGCGGGGTCTGGCTGGTGGGGGAAGGAAAGGAAAGGAAAGGAAAGGGAAGGGAAGAGGGCGATGCGAGAAACTGGCAGTCGACGGGATTGAAAACGCGGTCGCTGATCACAGGGGCAATCGAGATCGTTATCTCGCCACCACCTCTTACCTCACTCTCAGTCGTCCCTCCTCTCTCTCCCTTCTCTTTCTTCTCTCTGTCCTCTTCGGTAAATGACCGGTTCATTCAGACTCGACTTGGGGGTCAACACACTCTGCCCGTCATAGAGCACTCAACCAGTCCTTCACGCCTTGTGCACGCAGCAGGCGCGAGGCATTCTCGTCCGAGGCGGGTGGATGCAGTGCCACGCGACAGTTGCAGACTTCGATCATGGCGCCCGAATCTCAGATCCGCGTCTCCGGATTTAGCCGCCTGCCTTCCCCCGTTCCCCCGTTCTGCGCCACCCACGCACGCCTTCGACCAATCCCTCTTTCCAAATCGGTCTCTTTCCTGCCTCGCTCCCATATGATTGCCCTTCACACAACTAGAGCGGCCTTCTAAAGCAGAAGCGGAGAGTAACCTGCTGCGCTGGCGGGAAGGCTCGCAAACCTACTGTCTCTTTCACGAGTCGCGTTCATTGCCTCAAAAGCAAGGACAACGAGCACGATCTCAACCGCAAGACCTCTTGATGAACGGGGTTCCTGCTCATAGACAACTGAGTACGCTTCTTTCTCCCGACCGGCACCAGCAGAACATTGCGGCGTATGGAAACCTACCAAACCTCCGATATCGAATGCAGATGATATCCCAAGAATGCATCGACAGAGGAAGTACCCTATGAGCCCCGTTCAGCAATCACATGGGTCAAGCGAGAACCGCCATATGCATGGTGCCTGCGACTGGGTCTGCGCATCGACGTCGGACGACCGTAGGATATTGTTCACACCTCCAGACCTAGCAAACACTGTCCGAGGATCCGCCGCCTGCTGATTCACGGTGGGAGCAGCAGGATCGAAGAAAGACGAGGTGTGCGATCACTGCAGGTGCGCGGCCAGTGACAAGCGACACGACGCGTCGTAGTATCGCCCACGCGAAGACAGCAAAGGACATTGCCAACGCAAGTCCTCGAGAAAGGGTCCAGCACGCAGGAGAGGACGCACGGTACTAGTAGATGGACGGCACTCAACGCTGCCGCGGCGACTCGGAGCTGTGGCTTGAACGTGGCGAGTGATACTGTGGTCGCCAGGAACGGGCACTTCCAACTTGGCGCGCGGGTGACGGAAGCGCCGGTCGAGACCCGCCGCGTCGACGATCCGCGCTCGATCGTGGGTGGCGTCACCGGTTCACCGTCGCAGCGGGCCGCGCTTCCCCACTGCATCACCACCAGCCTGAGACCGAACATGCTAACAGGGTCAAGTCCCCCATTCGAGGTGGCTGTTTCCAGTCATTATACGGTAAGTTCGCACTTGGAGCGCTCACCGAAACACAGACGATCGCATCGCCAACTTGCGTACTAACTAGCGTACCGTACGATTATATAGCACCGTCAAGACATCCCGACCAGTCTTCCGGGGATCGGCGTTGCGGCATCAGCCGTAGGGTCGTAACATGTAAATATGTAGAGCCAGAGCCACAATTCACAATGCACATGCAGGATCCTCGCAGAAACACTTGAGAGAGCATCGTCCTCCATGGTCAACGGAGCGTCCGTTCAACCGAATCGATTACATCCTCGTCCATTCCTCACCCTGCCTCTCGACATACCGCTGCCATCTCCGCCTCTCGTGAGATATTCATGACAATCCCATAGCCCTTCAGTCTGTGGGAATGTGGGCGTTGATCTCCTCCAGCAGCTCCTCAGCGATCTTCGCATTCTGGACCTACAACGAGAACGAAAGTCAGACACCGAACACCAGGCCATGACCCAACGGCAATACACACCCTGAGGTTGTAATGCGTCGTCTGCGAGCCCTCGATCACGCTGAAGCGGATGTACCTCGGATCTTGCGCTAGGAAACACCGCATGCCCTTGAACAGCGTCGCGTTCAGCAGCACCGTGTACACAGCCTCTTTGCGCATGACTGAGCCACCCAACGTTAATAACAGCTCCAACAGACGGTGTGACACGGAAATCACTCACTGAGCCGCGCGCCTCCACCGTCTTCTCGCCGGACGTTGAGCCGGAGCGTACCCGTCCCCCGCTCCTTCCACTGATTCTGCGGGCTGAGCGTGAACAGCTTCCCGCGGACCTGGTACACCGTGTCCTCTCCCTCTTCTCCCGTATGAACTGCAAGCCAATGAGCACCACGGAGTCGCCAGACGACGAGGCCGACGCACCTTCCTGCTCCTTCAACTGCAGCTTCTTCTCCTCATCGCTCACCTCCACTTCGTCCCTATCCTTCGCCTCCCTCAGTCGCTCCCCGAAGCTGACCCCGCTATCTTTCTCGCTATCGTCATCCCTCCCAGCATCCAGCACGCTGCCCTCCGCGGCACCGCCAAGCACGTTCGCGCTCGAGCCCTCGCCCAACGCAGGAGTGCTCGACCCCGACCGCCGCTTCGACGACGCAGCAGTGAAGCCCTGCGCTCCACCCGCGGCGTATGCCGAGAATGCGCTCGACGCCCGCGCGGGGGTGCCATGCCGCGACGGTGACCGGCTCCGGCCGAGGACGCTCGAGCTGCTCGACGGCGGCGGCGGCGACTTTGGTCGCTTCGCAGCGGTGGCGAAGGGAGAGGTGGCCGACGCGAACGCCTCAAAGCCCGTGCGCTTCTGAGGGGAAGAGGAAGCCGCCGAAGACTCCTTCTCTTTGGATGCAGTAGTGGCAAAGGGCGAAGCAGTGGAGGATGAAGGTTGGGACGTAGTCGAGGCCCAAGCGGAAGAGGATGGTTGCCGTGACCCAAAGAGACTCGGCCCGTTCACAGAAGCAAATGGCGAGCTCGTCGATGCATAAGCCATGAAGCCGCCCTGTGTGAGTAGCGCCAGTCAGGACATGAGGAAAGACGAACGATAAGTGACATACAAGGGAAGAGCTGGAAGCGGCGGGCGTTGATGCCTTTGGTTCCTCCTTCTTTTCGTCCTCGTCGGGCGGAGGGGTCGGTCGCTTCTTCTCTCGCGTGTTAGGATCCGCTTCGGGGTCATCTCTAGGCCGCTTCGTTGCCCCGACAGGTGGTGTACCGCTCCAGCCAGGTACGGCCTCCCCAGGAAGCAAGCGTTCACTGACGGTCCTGTCACCCAGCTTGCGCTTCAAACCTTTCTCCGGATCGGAATCCGAGTCTCGCCGCTGAGGCGGGAGCCGGGGGGTCTGGGATGGCTGAATCTCCGGCGAAGTCGACGTCAGAGCGGAACCTGAAGCAAAAGCAGAACTTTGCACGGTCGACGGTTCAGGCGCGCCAGGCACATGAGAGTCAGGAGGCTGTTCAGCCCCCGCGGCTGCGCCGGTGTCGTCGACATCGCCAGGCATCTCGTCCACGATCGGCGGATTCTCGCCGCGGAGCAGTGGAGGCACTTGAGCGTCTTGCGGCGCATCAGCCTTCACGTTATCCCTTGACGTGTCCTCCGGCTGATCTACGAGGGTGGAGACTGCTACGGCCTTACTGGGCGTCGGCTCATCCTGCGTTGCACCTGCGGTGTCCTCGTCCATGGTCTGTTCGCGCTCACGGGGCGTATCCTTCCGCATGTTCTGCCAAGTGATGTCTTCCACACCTTGGCTGATCTGCCGGATTTTGGTCTCGTGCGGCGGTGAACCGTTCCCACTTGCCTCCTCTTCGGGTTCTTCCTGTGTTGCTTCGAGGGCACCTGCGCTCGTCCTGTTCTTCTTTGCCGGGGCACGACGGTCCTTGCCTTCTGAGCCGCCACTCTCAACGTCCTGTGTACGGCGGTATTATTAGTGACTGTGAAAACGCCAATCCGATAACCACGGAGATCGAAGTGAAGTGAAGATAGTGTCAGGAACGACAAGGCGACAATGAACATAAGACGTGGTGGAGGATGGCAAGCAAGAAGGCATACACCGGGCCATTCAATCGTTCTGGCGAGGGCGTAGGGAGAAGGTTAACACGGGGGTGTGAAGCGCCAGACCGCTTCCCGCGTGGTCTCGATGAGTGTGAATGGCCACGCACGCATCCATAGCTGGGACAAGTCAGGGAACAATGTCTCTGTTCAACGGCTATGCTTGAAGGGTGTACATTCACCGGTATAGCCACAGCAGCGGTGCAGAAAGTCTAAAAAGGAGCATACGTACCACCGTCGTAGCCTGCGGAGTAGCTGGCTCTAGAGACACCTCTCGTTCTCTCTTCCTTGACGTCTTCGCATCTACGCCTGGAACAGTCTCGCTTGTGTCCCCCACTGACGTGCAAATCAGCGCGCTCACCGTTGAGTTCACCGGGCGGTGTAGATAGCTGTGGTTGTTCTTCAGGCTGAGAACTAGGCGATGCGACCTCGGCCTGGTCGGCATCGCGTGGATCGTCGAGCGCGTTCATGTCCTGCGTAATGCTCTTGCCGATGGTGGTGGTATGGTGTGGTAAAGAAAGGAGACGTGCGTGGTCGTCGCGAGAGGCTCTTGTTCAAATGGGCTCAGGGACGGAAGCAGGCAGCAGGCTTGCTCCCAAGCCACTCCGGGCGCCTGACTGCAGCGCGTTGCGATAAGATCTAGATCAGTCTTGGGAGGGGTGGCCTTTCGGGGTTTGAATTTGACCTATCGGGGGAAAGCCTATTGTTTACCCGGCATCTAACTGGCCACTACGCTTATCTCAATTGAAGTGGCCCGGACCTGGAGTTCGTAGTCGAATGCACTGCATCGCGGGTGTATCTTCCGCTCGCAACGCCATTCTGGTATTGTGTTCTGTGTCCCTTGTTGTTCATCGCGGACCACGTACAGGCGGCCAAGGTAACCTGCCGTCGTGTATTGTCATGAGCATTGGCATGCCGAGATACGCTTCCGCCGGCATTTACGTGCCGCGCCGCGGAGCAAGGCGCGGTTGAACGGCAACATTGTTGTGGACTGATATCAGTTATGGCGTACACGGTCCACATACTCAGATTCTGGTACAGACGTGCCATCTGCTGTGTACCTGTTCGCGATTACAATTGGCTGACCGCCGTTAATGACTAGGATACTGCAGGTACCGCCCCAGTGTGCACGCGTGGGATTGTTAATAGTGAACTGTCGACAGCGTAGAACCGCAGAAAAGCAAGTCTACCTGCTATCGAATCAGTACCGTGTAGCCAAGCACTGTCTCAAGGCTCTGGCCCCCACAAGGAACGAGTGAGTGTACGTTCAACGGATAGTGAATTGGTGAAGGCGCTGCTCAAATAACTCAGCTCAATGAATATGCATGCCGTCTGCAATGCGGACGCGTTGAGGGCCTCGGGCGTGAGTATGCCTCAAGACACTCGAGATGAGATTGCGATACCGTATACATAAATACATCCAGAACCAGTGAAGTATATTCGATAACAAATTATAGTCCGCTACAAAGCAGATGCAGTACTAGTACTCCACAACAATGCTGCTGCCTCGCCATCTCTAGAGCCCCGGTAGCAGGCGTACCGCGCTGGCAATCAACTCACTCCTCATCCTCGAAACGTAGGATTTGCGCATCCTCGTCCACCGGTAGATTCCGGTAACCCCGACGTCCTCGGAAGCGGATAGCCAGCGACTCGAACTTCTCCGCCACCCATTCGTAGGCGATGGCGCCAAGGCCAAGGAGGAACCAAGGAACGCTCGCGAGAGTATCCAGTACGCCTGACGCACCAGAGTATCGAGGGCCGTTGTCGCCTCCAGGGAGTCGGATGGCTCTGTTACATGATAATGAGTATCGCTGTAGCGGCCAAAGCGAGGGCATACATACCCCCCGCCATACCCGCTCCGTCTGTAATACCAGTAGCCCACGAGTGCCGCGAAGGCGATGGGGATGAACAGCATCATGAGCCAGAAGAAGACGCCATGGCCACGGATTCCCGGGCAAGGATGAGCCGCACCGCGGTCCAGACGCTTGCCACCCTCGCATGCGGAGTTCGGGATCTTGCGATACGGAGTGAGCTCGTACCAGAAGTCCTGCCCAGTACGACACTGTCCGGCAGGATCTGGATCGCGGGGTTGCAAACCAGGGAGGAGGACACATTCCCCGGCTTCATTCCGGACGTAGTTGAACTCGCTGCAGAACCATAAGCGGAAACTATCATGAGATGGAATGCGGGCAAGCACTCACCACTCGAAGTCATTATCCGTACATGCGCAGTACTTCTCAATCTTTTCTTGAGCCTTTTTCTGATCGCCGACGACGCAGTTCGCATCTCGCTTGCGCCGATGGTAGATGGTCTGAAGGCATCTCAGTATGAAATAGAGCATTCGTATTGGTCAACGCGCACCTGCTTGCCGAACAAACATTGCTCTTCACGTCCCTCGCTTGGGCTCCACAGTTCGAAGTCGTCATGATTAGGGTCATCAACGTCCAGAACGCCTGAGTTCATCTAGTCAAAATCACGCCCTACTCATGGAGAAGAGCAATACTCACATTTTCTCCTGGTCAAGGCCGAGAAATCGATATGGACGGCCACCGCAGCGTTCTTCGCCCTCGGGTAGTACCCCATGAGGATGAACCTGCGGCTGGTGTCCTCTGGCACAGTGACAATGGCTTTCACCCGCATAGGCTCATCGGTGAATTTGTATTGGCGCCAGCTGAGTCCTTCATCAGTGCTGAACATTACATGGTCAGTGGGACCTTCGTCGTTCGCCATGACCAGGATGGAGCCCGAGTCGCCAAACTCCCATAGATGGGCATCTTTGTGCACCTCCTCCCATGTAAAACCAGCATCGCGGCTCAGGAAGGTGTCGCTTTGGTCGTAGGCTTCAAGGTACTCGCCAACGTTGCCTACGGCCATGAGAAGACCCGGGACGGAGGGCGTGCTGTATGTCGCACGGACGTCGTAGCGCTCGGTGTATCCATGGATATGTAGCGCGCATTTCTGGCATTGTCTCTGTTCAGCGGAATGCAATGAAGTGCTGGAGGGAGACGACTCACCGTGGTATCGCACGCGTAACTGTTTCCTTGGGAATCTATTTGTGGTGGTGGAAGCGGCCGCCAGCTACCACCTGTGATGCTCTTTCAGCTCTGGGCCGAGCGGCGTGTAGCTAAGTCATACCGTCGTTGTGGGTGATCCTCGTTTGCAGCAACTTGCGCCGAGTCAGAGGCGCCTCCTGCGGGTTACCCACGATGTTGACAAGCGCAATGCCGTCAAGATTGATCATCTTCTCGAAGTCCACGTAGCCAAAGTCATTCCGGTTGACATTGTCTATGGAAAGACCGAAGTAAGTTCCGTTCGAATTCGATTTCAGGATGTTGCCCCAGTACGGCGCAGGCGGTTCGGACGTCGTCACATGCAGGAAGACGGACTTAGTACTGGACTCCAGGATCGTGTACGCCTATAGCAAGTTATGTCAACAGGGTACCAAATGACAGCATTGGTACGCACATGCTGCTCAGGCCGCATCTGAGGCGGGAATTCGCCAGGCGCAAAGTTACGTCCGTCGAGGGAGACCTGAATATCCAACGACTGTCTTGCGGCTTGATACTGGATGGTTCAGATTAGCGTAGAGTCTGAAGCCTATGATTGCTCGCCTTACCTCGGCGACAATGAGGAACTCTGAGAATTTTGCGAAGCCAACAACGTGGTCGAACAACTTCGTCTTCGTATCATAGAACTGGGTGCCGCCGATGAGCTGCAACGGGTTCTCGAGTCCGAAGAAGCGCTGATTTCCCTCTTTGATTTTGTACGACTCGCACAGGATCTGGTTCGGATCGACGAGGAGCTCCGCGTCGCGCGCCCACGCGCAATTCCGCACGTATTTGTCGATCAACGTCCAGTCTCGACCGTTCTTGAGTGAATAATACGCTTCCACATGGCAGTTCTCGCTGAAGCCGTCGCAGCCCACCTGGCCGGTCCAGATCAAGTAGTCCGAGTTGATCGGGTGGAAGTGGAGCACCGGAAGGCCGAACGTATTCGGAATGGTAGGAGTGTCCATGGGCAGCCATGACTTGCCAGTGTTAGTCGTGTAGAAGTACTTATTCTTGTTGGTTATGAGGTACGCGCGATCATCCGAGTACGCGTGGTGGTAGAACGCGACGAACGTCTCTGCCGCCATCAAGCGGTTCCACGTGTACCCTTCATTTGGTGACTGCCAGATGCTATTGTCTGCGAGCCTGGCCAGGATTACCTAACTCACAAGTGAGATCAAACTCACATACAATCTCTCGACGACCTACCGTAGAAGACCTGAAATACGAATACTGAACGATAGCGCTCGGGAACTCGAACTGTTTCGGCGAGTCAGAAAGAGCATATGGCATGTGGCAGGTTGCTACTCACGGTCTGATGAATGACCTGGCCTTCCGCCGGCTGGGCTGTACACATGGCTGTCAGCATGTCTCCGTAGATAGTATCGAGTAGCGCTTACCATTGGAACACGGTTTCTCCTGAGGATCATCTTTCTTGACCCCCCTATCTCTATCACACGTGTTTCCAGGTATTCTGCGATAGCCTGAAGAGCCCATATACGTATCCGTGGGATTGATACAAACATCGGGAGGGATAGGTTCAGGCCCGGCTGGGACGCAATCCTTGCCGTCCCGGATGTAGTTATAGTCGCTGCACGCAGACACAATCAAGGCTCAGCCACTGGATGCTGCATGGGAGCGTACCACTCGTAATCCTCATCGGTGCAGGGGCAGGGTTCCTCACTCGGCACTGGATCACGGAACTTCTCGCCCACATAGCAGTTGGCATCCTGCTTGCGCCGTCTATAGGATTGCTGCAGTCGCAGATGAAATCAGACATGTGGCACTGGATGTCTACTTCAAACTTACTTTATGACCCATGAGACACTCATGTGTGGATGACCGAGCGTTCCAGTTCTCGAAGTCATTGTCGCCACATTTCCGTCGGTCCAATGTGGCGAAGTCGAGGAACACTACTCCGAAGCGACCATTAGTCTTCTGCCGCCTCTTGGGAAGCTGCCCGACGATGAGGAACTTCTGAGAGGTCGAGTCGCCGACAGTCGTCAATATGCGGGCGCGCATCTCAATCCCGAAGTTATACGAGTTCCTTTATTGTATTGGGCTCAGTACTTGACAGACAGTATGGGAGTGAAACAAGGACACACCAAGTCTGACCGAAGTCAGTGGAGTAGCTGAGGGAATCAACCACCTCTTCATCGTTGATTGTGACGAGAATTGTGCCCTGGTCCCCGAATTCGTACTTATGTGCATCGGATCGCACCATCTGCCAGTGAATGCCTCCATCGATACTCAGGAAGGTATCGCACTCCTCGTACGGCTGCAAGAATTCGCCTATTGATCCTACACCCATGACAAAGCCAGGAGCGGGGGAAGAAAAGATGCGCCCGAAATTGTGCGGCACTGTGACGGAATGAAGATGCAGGGAGCAGTTTTCGTCGTCCGGGTTGCACTGTATCCGGTGACCTTGGCTATCCATTGCGGGAGGTTTGAGGCGTGACCATGTACGCCCTAGGCGAGATTAGCATGATCATACAACCGGACACTACCGCACGATGTTTGCCTACCATCATCGAAGGTAATTCTGGTCTGCAGTTGCTTCGAGGCACGTCTTCCCTCGACATCTTTGGCGTTCGCCACCACATTGGCAAGACCGACACCTTCGACGCCATAGATCGTCTCGAAGTCGACATAGCCCATCTCGTTTCGGTTCGTGTCGGAGAGACTTTCAACGAAGAACGTGCCGTTAGAGTTGCTCACGAAGAGCGTCCCAATCGAGCTTTGATCGTGCGAGAGGACGTCCACAGCCAGCGAATGTGTCGTAGACTCCACGATAGTATATGCGTTCTCCCGCAGCCGCGCAGAGGACGAGTGTGGGAAGCGTGCCTTGGCCCAATTCTTCGCGTCTACAGTCACATAGAGCAGCATATCGCCCGTAGAGCCGTCGGACAGGTCCTTCATAGCCACGACTGCGAACTTGGACACGATAGCGAATGCCACGATACCGCGAGCGTTTTTGCCAATGCCAAGGTCCTCAACCTTCTTCGTGTCAAAGAAGTCGATAGAAGAGTAGAGTCGGCTGGAGGCTAGAGTGTGTCCACCATCCGAACTGGATGCGTCAAAGGCGACGCAATAGATCAGGTCGGAGTGGGCATCATGCTTGAAGTCTTTGCTACTGTGCGCGAATTGGCACCGAGAGGTGTCCGTGAGCAGCAGTCTTGCATCGTCGCTGAAGGCTTCTTTGGTGTAATATGTCTACGGATGCGTGTCAGACACTCAGAATCCCGTGTCAAAACAGAGCAACAGTAGATGGCTCGAATATGAAGCGGCTGTCTACACGGCAATGAAGCATGAAGACCGTCCCGGTGCGACGAAGAGCCGAAAGACACAGCTAGTGTATGCGGACGTACCTCATCATAGCATATTGAGCCCCAGCCTGACCCCTCACATACGGTTCCTTGGTAGAGGATGTAACCCCATTTGCTTGGGTCTGAGTGGAATGAGAGCGGCCTCCCTACGAGTGCAGGTGCGAGGGGCATATCGAACGACTGCCATGTCTTGCCGCGGTCGATAGTCCTGTAATGAGTGGTGCCTTTGGACAAGATGAAAGCCTGGTTGACGCGTTCAATAGCAGATGAGTGAACCCAACGCTGCCTGCACACGAACTGAGACGCTCACGACTCTGTTGTCGAACGGATGCTCGATGACCATGGCAGCCTTGCCCTCCGGAACTCCGGGAGCGAGTTGCCACGTCTTGCCCTCATCCTCGGAGACGTGAACGGTTCCTTTCACAACGTCATGGTAGATGGCGCTCTATCGATGTCAGTTACGGTGAGTACACGCGTACCGCGAACCGCGCGGCAACACGTACAGTAGTGTCATCGAAGAAGAAGAGCCTCGCAGGGAGATTCTCGAAGTACGAGATGGAGGACTGAGGTTGAGCACCTACGACAGCCAAGAGCCAAGCTACAATCCAGAGATATAATGAAGCCCTACTATGGAGGGCCATGATGAGTTGTTGCCCCTGCGGAGCACAGCGAGCAGCCACCGTCACCTCGCACTGGTGAGTGTGGCGGCGGACAGTGGTAAACGTGGAGGTCCTAGGACGCGCGTGACTAAAGATAGACTCGTGGATTACTGCGCTTATCCCTCTGTTCTAATCGGCATAGCGCAAGTTACTTATATGCATAGAAGCGGTTATTAGTAGAGATTAACGCCTGTGAATTGGGACACGCTGCGCACACCCATTCCCGTATCTTGTGCACGGACGTCCTAATCTTGCATGGCTTCCGTCGAACATCCATGTTTGGTGTTCAATCTTCAAATGTCGAGCCGCTCTCCAAAGACATCCTGAGCAAATATGGCACGTGACGATGTGATTCCACGCTCAATCACGGCTTTCTGAGATGTGGGTCAAACAGCCAGAGGATGCTGGTCCTGCTCATAATCGTGCCTCTGCTGTTTCCAGGTAGAAGATTGGGCGGAGCTGCCTTACGATTGGAAGAATTAGCTCAAAGAGCGTAGTAGACGCTGGCAAATGCCAAGCCCCTCAGCCTAGATGTAGGCTGTCTTGTATGATTGCGACATCAACCGTCGGATATACCTCCGAGCGTCCCCGGAGATACGACATGCATAGAGCATCCTGGTAAAATACCCAGGAGACATCCTCCGGGACTGTGTGTGTACTGAAGGTCCTTATGCGCTAGGAACGATCTCGATCCGATCGAGAAGTGTGCGGTACCGACGTTGATAAGGCTTGTACAGTAAGCTCGATAAGCGGACCTCTTTGCGTGCCGATCCATGATGCATGATGCATGATCGGTGCGTGTGGAGTTTCGGCTTGACTTGGTCTACACACAGTACCCCTCAGTGCTCCCACAGCTCTGACGTGCAACTAATAGTTACTGTACCATTCGCACTACGCGGGAGGCGCCATGCTGTGTTCACCTTTCAGTCTTTACTTCATTAGGGGAGCTGCGATTGCGCATCATTGCATACCAGTCCGCCTGCGTCCGCACTTCAATTTCGCTCATGGATCGCCGAAGGACCCACTCAATTCTCCGCTAGCAGCAAAACAAGTGCGATATCCATCTACCAATTGGCCCTTTCGCCCGCTGTACGCTTCCACCGCGCACCCACCAGAACTTCTTTGCACCTACGAGCGATGACAAAGACATTCGAGAGGCGAGGCGGCATTGATGAGATCGACGTCACTGAATATCATATTCAACCCACCGCAGTAGCAGTATAAATACTGGGATGTAGGAGCACCAGCAACGCGTCTTCCGCTGTTTCTCCCTACTTCCCCATATCACCCGCATTCGACCGTACTGCTCCAGAGCTCTGCACCATGACCACTTCATTCGCAGGAAAGGTCGCCGTTGTGACCGGTTCTTCCCGTTCCATTGGTGCCGCCATCGCCAAACGCCTCGGTTCGCTCGGTGCGAACGTGGTCGTAAACTACGTCGCCAACGCCTCTGCCGCTCAGGCCGTTGCGGACTCTATCAATGAGCAGGGTCCGGGCAAGGCCATTATCGTCAAGGCCGACGTTGGCTCCGTCGCCGAGAACAAGCACCTCCTCGACGAGACACTCCGGCAGTTTGGCCATATCGACATCCTTGTCCTCAACGCGGGCGTCATGGAGACTAAGAGGCTCCCGGACGTGACCGAAGAGAACTTTGACAAGCATTTCGTTACGAATGTCAAGGGCCCCTTCTTCCTTGTGCAGGCTGCAGCACCGCATATGAAGGAAGGTGAGCATTACTGCAGCTGAGAGATGTCGGAAGCCGGTGATCTGAGCCTCTATTCGCCTGCAGGCAGCCGGATCATATTCTTCTCAACGTCTTTGGCACGGGCATCGATGGTGACGCCTGACTACCTCGTCTACGTCTCTACGAAGGGCGCTGTTGAGCAGTTATCGCGGGTCCTAGCCAAGGACCTGGGCGCCCGAGGAATCACCGTCAACACGGTCTCACCGGGCCCGACGGACACCGATCTCCTCCGTCATGGGAAGACCGAACAGCAAATCAACTTCCTCACCAATTTGCACCCGCAGAAGCGTCTGGGTACAGCGGAAGAAGTCAGCAATGTGGTGACATTCCTGGTCAGCGACGAAGCGAGCTGGGTAAACGGCCAGACGATCCTGGTCAATGGAGTAAGTTATAGACGAGATACTATGACATACGCCACTTACTGACGATGACGCAAATCGAAGGGATTTGCTCTGTGAGGATAACCAGGAGGTAGCCGAGCGATTTAAGTCTCCCAATGATTCCTGTATCAAGGGTATCGCGTGATAGATTTTTACTGCTGTTGTCCCCTTGTATACTTCAATTTTGAGACGCTCCAGATGTATGCTGAGACTGTACTATGACATATTCGAGAATTCAAGGTGTATTGCTTCACCCTTAAGTACCAAGAATCTGCCGTAGGCTTGTCCCAGAGTAAAGAAATTGTACATCGACGGGTGTGGAAGGGCCTCGAACATGTCTGCTCTTCATAACCGCTTGCCGCTCTGGCTGGCCGCCTTACGGATGCTCTTCCTGTTCCGGGAGGATGAGCAGATTGCGTAGGGAGATGAGACGAGTGTGGAGTCAGTAAATGGGGACACCACCGACGAGTTTGCTCCTCGGACACGATACTGCCTTCCCATATTCGCCATCCGCAGCGCTCGATGGGGAGTCTAGGCCGTTCGGATAAAGGTGCTCCGCTCGTCAGATACATCCAGGATCGAGGAAGTAACGCAGTTTTGGCAAGCGGGCGCACAGTTTGGCCGATACGGGGCGAGACTAGTCAGTGTCGACTCCTGGAGGTCGTCTCCCGCTGTCTAGTCCGTTTCGTCCCAGATAATTCCCACCATGGTCACTTGAATCCCAAGAACACCTACAGAATCCTCCATGGTAATCCACCAGGAACGTAGACGAGGAAGGTCGGATGCCACCTCGTCAGTCGAGATCGAAGTGGATAGATGCCAGCAATGGGAACACAGTGTATACAGGGCTCGCGTGCAGGAGTCGGATATACTAGGATACAATAAGTACAGTCATCAGCGTACACCTCTAGAGAGTCCATGTCATCCGCGACACAACGGAATGAACGAGCAACGACACCTTAACCCCAGCATGCAAGCTACTTTGACGACATCACGTAGCCGGTCGTGTCAAGCACCTGTTTGCCGCATATCGCACATACACCTCGTTTGTATGCACAGCCTGATACGAGGTCAGCCTCAGGAACTATATACAAAGAAAGGCATAGAGAACATACCATGGCAATACTTGGCCTTGTTCTGCGTCACGGTGGATTTGCAATCCTTGCATTTACCTTGATATGGCTACGAAACCGATTCGTTAGTAACAGGAACAGATGCTGGTGAGAAAACACATACCTGGAAACGGTTCTTCGAGCTTCCTGGTCTCGAGAGCAGCTTGTTCTCCCCGATCTTCCGTGAACCCTCCTTGATAGCCTGCGAAGTGGGCTTGAACGGATCCGGTGCAGCAAGCTTTGAGGTTTTCTGTGGCACGCATAAGCCCATATTCGATAAGAGGTGAAGAGAAAACGCTTACACTCTCGCATTTCTTGCAAACCATGATGATGTTGTGGGGACAAGTGTGTGTGGCTTGAATCGAGTCCGCGCAGGCGCCTTACCAACAGGGTGTGTTTACGTAACAACCCGGCGTCATTTTCCATGCCGGCAATGGGCGCTTATGAAAGCATTTTGTTCTTCGAGTCTACTACAGGACCGGCTCCCGCCCGCAATCAGGATATACAATCATGCAATCGCACGTGTAGCTCTCCTTGGTTAAAGAATCAACCAACACGTCCTAAGGACGTGAAGTAGCAATACTCGACGGTCAAGTCTGCTCTCAATCCTCAATCCTTTTCACACACAGTCTTGAAAGAGCGATCGCGCCTTCCCATGGCACTATCAACAAGGTGAGCCTGCACGATTTCTACCCTTTCCTGGAGCTGTTATAGCAGGACGTAGAAACAAGCCCGTCCTTGCATAATGGATCAGGCCTAGGTTCTGCCTGTACCCATGCCCGCCCCCGAGGAGTGGCACAGTATGAGAATTATCTCTGCGCTGTGCGGATTAGCGAAAGTCAGTGACCTGCAGAAAGGTTGTTTTGCTTTTGATCTTAGGTCTGGAGACTTAATGGCAGAATAGCCGGAACTCAACGGACAAGCAGCTTGAGGCTGAGAACCGCTCGTTGTAAGCCACATGTAGTTTCTGCACGTTACAGGTTTGGGCGTTGGCGCGGCGGGCAAAGTGGATTGTTCTACCTCCGAACAGGACAAAACCCTGTGAAAGGTTGGTTCAAGTTCACTTGTCACTGGCCTTTTATAAGGTTGAAAATCCCGTTGTGCCGCTGTGTGGGCGACTGCGAGCCTTGATCACGCTGCCGCCCCTTCAACACCACTGTAGGCGTATGCAATATGATGATGGGTTATCTCAAAGTCAGCTGCTACCGCATGGGAGGTCGGTCTGCCAAACGCGATGCATCCACTGAGCAGCAGTGCCGATCAACAGACTTTGCGTGTCAGCAGTTGAGCCGGCGCCTTGCGCGGTCCTGAGTGCCAGTGGGCATGTCACCGTATGTGCGTGACCGCGAACCAAGTAGCAGAGTCTACACATCGAGAACGTTTTTGAGCCTATGCATCAGGATGCTTTACCTTTGAATAAGGGGGTTCGAGGTTCGTAGCTTAGTAGGACGCAGTGGATAGTCAGGGATGACAAACTCTGGCAAGCCACTGGCGACAGTTCCCTACTCGATATCACGTGACACATTGACTGGTGATACTTACAAGTTACTGTCACGGTACTACGCGCTTGCACGCGAATTCGCCCGCGTATTTCGCAGCTTCATCGTCTTCCGCTTGGCTCTTATTCTTTGCTCACTGGGTGTGTCCGTCTCCCGGTCAGCCCTTCGCGCAAAGTCAATTCTAGATTCTTTTGGTTCATATCTGTGCTTCTTCGTTGTCAACCGCGATGGCCAAAGCCCCACAGAAACGGTGGGGACCTGTCCGGTCACTGTTCTATCTGATGCCTCTCTTCATCCTTGCTCCCTTGTACTCGTACAAGTCGCATTATGGCGAGTGGGCTCTGGTACTAGTGACTATGACCCTCAGCACTGACACTCGCTTCAGCGTTGCCGGAGCCGGTCTTAGATCCGTGAGTCTTAGCCTCGAAGCTATCTCTCGGTCCAACGACCGACACGCAGTACCTGCGGTCTTCGCAGCGTCAACCCGGTCACCTCCCTTCCTCAGCTGTCTGAAGGACGCATTCTCGCACATGCAAAATACCTGTCCGAAGACATTGGCTATCGCACCGTCGGCACTCGGGAGCACGCTCTCGGCGACGCGTGGATGTTGCAGCAGGCCGAGGCTCTCCGCGCCGAGTGCGAGAGCGTCGTGCGCGCCCATCCGAAACGAAAGCTGCAATGCGAGGTGTGGCACCAGCAGGGAAGCGGTAGTCACAGGTGCGTTTTCTGTCCAGTTCTACTCGTGCCGACGCGCCCGAGGTGACATGAACCGCGTTCGCGGCGTGGTGCAGGTTCGACATCATGGGCAGGCGATTGTACAAGACGTATGTCAATCTGACTAACATCGTCGTTCGGGTATCGGATGGCACCGAAGAGGGCAAGGAGCACGCTGTTCTCGTCAATTCGCATGTCGACAGCACTCTTCCATCTCCCGGCGCCGCCGATGACGCGCTCTCGGTCGGTGTCATGCTGGAGTGCATACGCGTGCTGGTGAACACGCCAGCATGGGAACCGAAGCATGCAATTATATTTTGTACGTGCTCTCCTCAGACAGGCTAGACGCTTCAACCGACCGATGGTGACAGTATTCAACAACGCCGAGGAGTCGCTGCAAGATGGATCACACTTGTTCTCTACGCAACATCCTGTTGCCAACACGTGAGGTAGCCTCCATAATGAGTGTCCCGTGATGGCTGATCCCTGGCGTTTTGTCACAGCGTCCGCGCTGCCATTAATCTCGAAGGTGCGCCGACTGCGATTCGGGCCTGAGTGAGCGATCCGGACTTACGTCTATGCAGCGGCGGGAACAACTGGACCCGAGCTTCTATTCCAGGCGACTTCCGAGCAGATGGTCAGAGCTTATGCAAAAGTCCCAAGGTTGCGATAGTCCCGATGTCCCATGGGACTTTGGCTTACCGACTCTTCCAGACCATATGGATCTATCATCGCTAATGAAGTATTCAGCTCTGGCATAATACTATCCGAGTGCGTATGACTCATCTGCTGTCTTGCTACCTAGCTTATTCTCTCTACAGTACCGACTTCAGACAGTTTGAGCTATACCTCAATGTTACTGGTTTAGATGTGAGTCTCAATCTGCAACACAATAATGCCGTTGAGCTGAATGTATTTGCAAGATGGCCGTCGTAGGCAACAGTTACCTATACCACATGCGTAAGGTACGAACGGGCAGCGCGCTCTGTGACAGTGCACATCTGATCCCCTTGACCCAGGATCTGGTCGAAAACATAGAACCTGGTGTCGCCCAAGTAAGCGACATAGTCACTCCGCACCATGCTTCACCTACCGACCACTCGACAGCATATGGCCGACAATGTTCTCACCCTTCTGCTACATCTAACCTCGGATGAATCACCACTCCCGGAACTTGCCACGGGTTATTCACGGCCTCAGACAGTCTTCTATGAGCACTTTGGACTATTCCTGGTATACTCCTTCACGACTGCGAAGCTTCTGTATTTCATTTTCTTCGTTGTTGCTCTCGTTGTCGCCCGTATGACCTATGTCGATCCTGCGCCAGCGCTGAAAAAATGTACGAGCTTCATTGGGGACTTGCTTCAAGGCCTCGGAGCGGTATCGGCAGCGTTCATCGGCGCGGTCGTTGGCGCCAACCTCGTCGCGTTCTTGATGGCCAAGGTACTCGGGAAGTCGCTCAGCTGGTTCTCATCGGTCTTCTCGTGCATAGCTCTGTATGGACCTGCAGCTTTGTCTGGTACGCACGTCAAACGCGTTCACTGATTTCCCATGCTGAGGAGTGGAGGTCTTCAGGTGCCCTGGCATCTCAGCTGCTTGTGGGCCGCGTGCGAGAGCATACGGCGTACACTTCCTTGATGCTTCTCCAGGCGTTCCTAGCGGCTCTCATCCAGAACCTTGGTGTTGGCGCTGGCGGAATCCTGTTCTTGTCTTCGGTACCTTTCGCTCTTGCCTTGCTGTTGAACAAGGTCCTGACTCGGCCTGGCGACGACATCTCGCTGTGGAGCTACGCCGTCGGACAGCTCAGTCCTCTTGTCACTGGGACGACCGTGTTCTGTGCAGTCCTGGATGTGTTCGTCCCGCTGGTCAGCTTAGATGCAGATCCGATACCCAGTCTTTGTCGTGCTCACTCTTCACATGCTCCATAGACTGGCCGCATGGGCAAAGACGCACCCGCTGAGCACATCATTGCTACTATTGTAGCGGTCAACGGCTCATATATCCTTCCGCTGACTGTGCCGTTCGTACATCGTTTCAGCCATCGGATCCTAGTACGGGCTGTCGTCGTGCTCTCCATGATTACCGGTCTGGCAATGGCTATCTTCTCTATGCGGTCTCCTTTCGATCCGATGCACCAGAAGCGCCTATTTGTCATCCACATGGAGAACGTCCGTATACTCATCCCTCTACGCCGCAGTTGTACACTGACATTTCGTACCAGATCACAAGTGAAGAACAGCACCTCCACATCGCCGCTGCTGACGGAGCCCCGGGCTTCCATGAGCTCGCTGTCAGCATCGCAAATGAGTTCAGCGTCCCTGGTTCTACGCCGACCACTGTAGCCATGGACGACTGGAACAGCGATTGGGACACTATATACCCCTTCTCTACTGTACGTGCCCTTGTTTTCCCAGTCTGTCGCTCATTTAAATCGCTGTCATGTCTGACTACGCTTCACAGTTCCTGACGCCTTACAAGTTTGATCTCCCTTTA
Source organism: Trametes punicea (assembly GCA_025528855.1). Taxonomy (NCBI): domain Eukaryota; kingdom Fungi; phylum Basidiomycota; class Agaricomycetes; order Polyporales; family Polyporaceae; genus Trametes; species Trametes punicea. Next base: position 723,824 of record VICQ01000012.1, read on the forward strand.
CGGGCCGAACACCAGGACCCGATCGAGCATGACTTCACAGTCACCGCTGTCAACGATACAGTGGATGAAGTCGCTGGCACGAGGAGCTTCACCATGGTCGTCAACCATCCTGGCATCATCTGGACAGGTCTGTCATCGCTGACTTCCTTCGATCCCGCGACCACATCATTCAATCGTCCTTCAGCCGTCGCGTTTGACGCTCACGTACTCAAGTGGACGCTCGACAACAGCCCTCCGGATGCATTTGCACGTCACCACATCAAAGAGGGCTCATTCTACGGACACGACACGTGGTCCGTCGACCTCGTCACTAAGCTCCAGCCGTCCAACGATCCCGCCGCTACTTCCGACGGCAGCCTCAGGGTGAATTTTGTCGGCATCCACGAGAAGGCGATGTGGCCGGGAAAGAAGGCGGAAAAGGAGCTAGGCGGCCGCGCGATGAAGCTGTTTGAAGAGTTTGACGGGTGGCTGGAGCGCGAAACGGGCGGGACCGTCGACGCGATGTTCCTAGGCTGCGTCGGAGGTGTTGCGGTGATTTAGATTTGCCTTTGCTTGGACACTATACGCGCACATTGCCTTGCCATACCTGAGAATCAAGGAGATCCGTCTCGTACGTCTGTTTTCCTCTCGCCGTTCACGCTTGATGTCGAAATATTTTCGGTCGTAGATCGGTCAGCCACTAGTTGCAAAGGCGAGATTATTTGTTGACTGACGATGTAGTCTGCGTAGTCGTACCAGGAGGTTGGTGCAGCCGCCAATCCGTCACTGGCAAGGCTTGCTGACCCGACTCGGGGTCCATAAGGGTTGCGACATGTTTGACTATTGAAACAATATGCGATTTAAGTGTCCGCCGTCTCATTGCCAAGGCGGGTTCGATGCCTATAGCTGTGCAGTGTCGATCTTCAAATCTGCAACCACCAGATCAGTCGCCTTACGCCTGGATGGTTTCGGTGGCGGTGTATCTCATCCGCCAGTAAATCACCCGAAGCGGCCGCCGCAGATGAGTAAAGCCATTGCTATGCATCGCGATCGCAAAGGGGTCGGGCGCCGTTCTCGGCCTCCGTTGAACCTCCCACTCGCATCGGCGAATCTCTTGCCCCCTTTTCCCACTGGATTACCTCAGATGCGTGATACTCGACCTCATTTGCGTGACTTGCCGTGGTCGACATGCTGAGACGGCGAGTGATTTACAGTCCTGACCCTATCCTGAGCGCCCTTTTAGGCACATGTAGTTCGAGTCTGATCAACCAGTTCCCACTCGGTTGTCCGGCAATGCACGCCGCGCCAATATCAGTACTGCGACGCTTTCGCGAGCTTTGTCATATTACGGTGCCTACCGACGGATTGTGCACTTCAAATGGAGCATACTATGGCTGTGCCAACTAGTCGGCAAGGTCAGCATCGGGCCATTAACGGGAGTTCAATGGTACTACTTAGGTTGGTACATGCCAGGGATGGTGTTGACCTTCGGTGACTGCCTGCTTTTAACGCCTTGGGGATACATCCGTCTCAAGGGTGTAGTTTACCGTGTCCCAACCAGAGATGATGGATCGCACCGTCTCTGTAGGCGAGACAGGGCGACACGCTTGTGATCGTCATTCCGATACCCGCAGCGAGAATCCCGCTCTCCTCCTTCACGCGATCTCATCCAAGTTTCAGACATGATTAGTCCTCCCACGGATACTACGACTCCTACCAAGTAGATCGGGATTCCGTGACGTCGTAGTCGGCTTTCTATCTCGCCGAGCAACTGCTCACCAGCCAGTGACCCGAGTGGCGGCTCAGGTCGGTGCAAGTGGCAGACGTTTCATCCGTCCCGCGATCCAAATGTGCTGCGCCCCTTTGTTACTCATGTTGCAGTGCACTGTATGCAAGGTTGGCTTGACAATGCCTTCCTGGCGGACTAATAAAACTCTGGCGCTATATGGTGAGCTTCGCATACATATATCGAGCAGTAAGAGATGAGGCAGGGATGCCTCCAACTAACAATCGCAACAGAGACCCTCGCAGCACACTCAACATGACCCCCAGTCCGCCCGCACATCTCATGTTCCTCTCCGCACACATGTGGGGTATGTCACGGTTTGCTCATCTCCTTCTACTTTGCTAAATGCTCCAATGGTAGGACATGCGCGTCCAATGTCCATCGCCATCTCCCGGATGGTCAAGCTGCGGCCCGTCGTCATCACCTTCCCTATCGCCGCCAATGTATACGACAAGGCCAAAGCCGAGATCCTAAGCAACTTCCAGCCCGGGGAAGAAGAGGCGTGCTCGCGCATCCGGTATGATAGTTGCGTCTCGTATTATTTTTCATTCGCTCAAGGTTGGCGATAGGATAATGCGGATCAACCAAGGCAAGGAGATTCTAGACCCGCTCATGCTAGCGGACCAGTTTCTCGAGGTTTGGAACACACTATGCAACGGGCAACCGATGGCTTTCGAGACGGCTGAGGGCAAGCAAGGCACCGTTGATTTCCAGAGCGAGCCGCTCTCCGCCATCGTCATTGACGTGCGTCTCCAAGTGTATCACATACCTGGAGAGTCAAACATTCACTGAAAATGTTTCCGTCAATTATCGAGTAGAGTGTCCCTGTCGATGCCTTCAACGCGATCTACAAACACCGCGAAATAACACCGGCGCTGAAGAACCTGAAAATTTACACCTATTTTCCCGTCGCAACCAACTTCTTGTTCGCCCGGCACGGCGAGGATAGGATTCCTATCGCTGAAGCTTTGGCAAAGCAAGAAGGCATACCATTCAACGACGCTGCCCACAAGGTCGGTACCTTCATGTCTCTTTCCATCGCCCTAGGTGAGTACTCTGACATGCGATTCTGCTAAGGTGTGGACAGTGCCACAAGGGAGAGTTATACGCACTCCAAGCCTGCCTCCCTTATATGACCACGAGCTGGAACCGCAAGCAGTGAGATTTTCCCTGGCTCCTAGTCATTATGTCAAGCACACTCATTCCGCTCCGGTGCAGATTCCTCTCACGCCGGAATTCTGTGGACGCGTGTTGATAAGAGCTGCCAGGTGAAGTGCCGCTATGCTTCCGGCTTCGCGGATGTCGCGCTAGCGTGAAACCCTTCTAACACCCTTGGTGTCTTCCTTCATCAGAACGATACAGCAGGCCGACGGAATATTTACCATGGACGCGGTGGAGTTTGACCCTGAGACTGCCGAAGCGTTGCGCCAATGGACCGGGCGGATCTCGAGGAAGGTTTATTATGCTGGGCCGCTCCTATCCAGTCGGCGGAACGCCCCTGCTTTCCAGGTGAATGGGCAAGGCAAGGAGGCTATGCAGTTCTTGGACAACAAGCTCTCTTCCAGCGGCGAGCGTTCAGTCATCTATGTATGCTATTCCCTCCGGCTCACTGCGGTATGTGGCTCACCGTATCATGGCGCTTCTAGATTTCGTTCGGTACTTTGTTCTGGCCTACAGACCCGAGGAAGCTTGTTGTAGTCTTTCAGGTCCTGCTGGAACAGAACGTCCCATTCGTACGTGCTGTGCGGCCCCGGTGATTTCAGAGAACTGATCCAACTGCGATTATAGATCATCAGTTGTCCCAGTCCATGGACCACCATTCCTGACGACTTTTTGGAGGAGCTCAAACAGCATCCGAATGCCCTGGTCACGAAATGGGTACCTCAGCAAGCCGTACTAGAGCACCCAGTATGAGCCGTGTCCTCTAGGTCTGGGGTCATTCTCTGACTGACGCTCTCGCCCAGGCATTGGGTTGGTGTCTCACGCATGGCGGACACAACTCTGTGATGGAGTGTATCCACGCTGGCGTCCCCATGTATGTTCTTGCACTTCCGTGATTGTCCCCTAGACTTGGTCTTGTCGTCTGACTGCTGGACTACTCACTCGTCCCTAGGATCCTCTGGCCCATTTCGATCGACCAGCCAACAGTCGCCATTCATCTCACTGACCACCTCGACGTCGGGTACGAGCTGCTCGAGGTTCGGAACGGCACCGGACTCGGGGAGATCTTCCGCACGGGCAAGACTCCTACCGGTACCCTTGACGCCGTCCGTGCCGAGCTGCGCGACGTACTCCTGCGCGCTTTCGGTGAGGATGGGGCGGCGAAGCGCGCGAGGGTGTTGAAACTGCGCGAGAGACTGGAAGGAGCGTGGAGTGAGAACGGGATTGCCCGGAAGGAGATGGAGGCGTTCTTGGACGATGCCTGCGCGAGCGCGCCCGCCGGAATCGTCGCGGCCAATTGAGATAGGCCGAGGGCTAATGCGAGAGCTTGTCTATGCCTTGTACACTATGTTGTGATTGTGGGTCCGTACACTCAGATCAATTCCTGATCTCAGGAACCTTCACCTGGCGATGAATCAGTCCCTCCATGGAGAATATATTCTTTTTCAGCGATGAACAAATCAATTTCCGAATGAAGACATCAATAACTCGAGAGCTCTATGGCCTTTGAGTCCTGCCTGGATCTTGAACAAGTATGATGATTCAAGCAGCAACAATGCCAAGGAGCCACGAGCGGTTGATGAGAGCATCATGTCACAAGCGTTGAGCTGGCAGCCACGGGCAGGTCAAGTACTGGAAGCAATAGTAGAATATTACAGGCTAGCAAGCATTGACACTTTAGAACCTTTCGCTCTTAGAGCGTTTTATCAGCCCCATTCAGCGCGAAGTATCCGGCCCCATCGACTCGGGAGCAGAGAACCATGAGCTGAAGGCGATGTTTTGGAGCGATGGTAGGGACTGCTTGAACAACGCCTTGGCGCGGCGTTCTCGATCCTGAACGGCCGCACGATGCTCAGCGCCACAGATGGCACACTTGTCGGGTCCAAACGGAGGTGGTAAGTTATAATAGCCCATCCGGGGAGACGGGACGACGGTAGTTGCACAGCGCTCGAGGTGGCGAGCTAGGACATCCGCATCCGAGAGGAAGACGCCGAGAAAGAGCGTCTCCAGATGGTTCAGAGACATCAATGCTTTGCAGAAGCTAGTCTGGAGCAGACAACGCGGTCGATATTCCGTCGTGAAAGAGGCCGGTCAAAGATCAGACGAAAGGACGTACTACGAGTGAGTCAACTGACGAGAACGCGTCCGGAATCGGTGAGTGTATGCAGCAAGTGGATGATTCCTCGTAACAGAGCCAGCAACAATGCTCGTCCAAGCGTTCGACGCAGGAAAGCTCAAGGTTATTCAGAGATGGAAAGCGAGAAGCAATAAGCGCAACCAGCGTCGAATCAACGCGAGGCAAGTGAGTCAGCTTCATACGTGTCAAGTCAGCAGTCATGTTATTGAGAAGGAGGGCAACGCGACTGCTTTGCGTCGAGAGGCCGTCGCCGGAAAAGTCAAGCTCCACCGAGCTGAGAGACTTGAAGCGCGCAAGACCATCTATCTTGAATCTGAAAACAGTGGTGGAGGCTGTCAAGGACCTGAATATATGCGAGACATTCAGCATATAAGACGTTGAGAACGTCTTTCCCTAGCACTGACCGGACCCAAGTGAACATGCCCGCAATATGGCAAGATCTAACCCAGTGCTGAGCTGATCGAACATGGAGAACGGCATAGTACCGCCTCAGAGCAATTTGCCGGAAGCGATGAGATGTCGACGCAAATGCTGCTATGGATGAGAAGCCCCGTTTTTGGACAAGCAGCCAATATACGATGTTGTCAAGCAATTCCGTGGGCAAGATCGCCTAGAATATAGGTGCGCATGACATTCAGCGCGCATATAGTCAGTGTCATTGCGGACAGAACTGTCATACACAGAGACCACGGTCTCCTGGCATCTCATCTGCTGAAGAGAGTTGAAACCTTGACGGCCTTGAAGTAGCAGATCCTAGCTTGCCAACCAGCGGGCCAGGAGCGCGAACGAGGCGCTGCAAGGCTGGTTTGGAGGGTCGAGCAGATGGTGGTCGAGAGCGAAGGACACAATCTGGCTCGAAATATTGCGCCTGTTGTCACGTAAATCATGACGGGGAACTGAGACTTCCAGAAGGGTCGGAGAGGACTGCTGTAGCTGTGCGGCTTGAGAACTTGACAAGCACCCTGGCACTCCGGATTAGGCAGGTCCTGTACTAGTAGTCCGACTGCTGCACCGACTTCCGGCTGTGTCCATAAAGCTCTCGTCCTCCCAGATCTGATTGTAATTTCTCAGACAGCAACCCAAAAGCTGCTGAAGTCATGAAATGCAACAAGAAGTCTAGTCATTTGCAAGCGTCGTCACCGTCAGAGGTCGTCAGCATGACATATCGCAGACTGCGAGTAGCCCCATAAACGCCTTGCTCGAGGATCCACCCTAGAACTCGCAAGGTTCCTTCTCTATATCTACATCCGTCTTGCCGCCGTATGAGTCCAGTCCCGCTCCCACCTCGTCGCTCAATGTATTCGGGCCCTGGGCTTGTGACTTCGGCGCCAAGTGGCAGCCGTTTCCGCTTTGCTCCTCCGATGCATGTTCATGAGCGGGGATGACAGCGCTTTCAGCAGCAGCAAGTCTTTTCCGGCGTCTTCGCGCTATTGGATTGAGTATGAAAGCGCAGAGGATCACAATCCCGTCCATAAGCTGAGACTGAGCTTCAGCACTACTACTACAAGGATGGTCAAAAGAACGCGACGTACGACGACGAGAGAGTATGTGACACCCGCCACAACGTCGAAGTGGCCCTTGAACGCGAGGGAAAGGTCGTTGAACACGCCGCCCATGAGATCAATGCTCATGAACAGGAGGGAGATGCCGACGACCTCCTTGTACCTGTAGATCTCGTAGTACTGCGGGCTAACATTCGCAGTGAGTCGAAGAGCCGAGGACGATGGCCGGGTGGAAGCGACTCACAGAAGGGCACCTCCGATCAACATCGTGCTGAAGATGCCAAAGAACTGAACAGGAGCTGTGTTGCCTGCTCGGTATGACGGCTATAGAATCACTGAAGATCAAAGAAACAGAGCAGAGCTCGATACGCAGGCAACTTACGAAGATGGCGAAAATCATCCCAACCTCGAACCCAGCGAATATCACGACTGCAGCGAAGAACATCGCGACGGTGACTGCTTTAGACCTCCTCCGACCATAGTATTGGCACTGACGTGCGAACGTTGAGCAATCTCGAGCTCGGGGGTTGTAAACGACGGAACACGGACCTGTGCCCATGATACGAACGACAGGACGCCGAATAGTTGTGGCTGAAGGATCAGGGGAATATTGAGGTTCTCAACCACGGAGTACGTCCCAAGGAATGCTCCGGCGATACCCCATGTCAGCCTGCGCAAAGCCGGTAGTGATTAGCCTCTGAACGTGCCCTGATACCCCCGCATTATCGTACATCAGCCATTCGGACAGCCCTTCAGTCGATTTCAGACGATAGCTGTACCATATTTGTGGTATCAGTTGGACCGTCCAGCAAACCGTACCTGCGCTTTCAGATCAGAGCTCAGCTACCTCCCCCGCAGACCAAGCTTCACTGAAGTTCAGTCGCCGAGTACGTACCGACAGTCCCCAACGCGTTTTCCGCCGCGCGGTTGACTGGCATTGCTCACACGACCAGCAGTAACTCGGAAGAACCCAAGAGAAAGGCTGAACAACTATACTCAGACGGTAGGGAAGCAAGGCCCCATTCGTTGGGCAGTAAACGAGCCAACAGGAGCAAAACGCGAACCGCAAGGGAGGCGATGAGGGGACGCGAGACCCAAGACCAGTGGATGCGGGGGAGGGGGGGGGGGTTGAGCCCATAATGTACTTGTTTCATCGGGGACGTATTCCAGACTCCGCCAATTGACGAGCCAATTTTGTCATACGAGCCATCGCGAGACACGCGCAGAATACGATGTGGGGGCTCTGCACACCGGGGAGGACCAGAAATTTACCGAAGTCAGGGGGGCGCTTATGCAATTATCGCCGGACGGCGAGCTCGGCTGAGAAACCTGGCTTCTGGCGGCATCGTACTCTCCGGCTCCGATTGAGGTTTGGAGACAGACGGAGCTGAATTTGAAACGTAAATGCTGAAGCACTCTCATACTCACACCGGTGGACAGATGTGCGAGCTCAGTAAGGTCGGGCCCTGGGCCTGAGGCTTCTGAGGCCTTACGTGTTAGCCAGGCTGACGTGACAGTACTCAAATGCATGACCTGATGGGACCTGGGAGAACAAGGCTCCGGTCACTGTCGTGTCAGGCCTTACCCCTCCTCCTTCCCGGCTCCGGTCCCTATCAAATATAAACCAGGTACCTCTGTAAACATTACTTGCGGCGCTCAGTGACTCCGAGGGACGTGAGCGAACTGTGTCCTTTCTCTGACACCCATGCTGATCACCTTGACCACTCCCTCCGTACGAGTCGGGCTAAGGGCACTATGGCTTTCCATCACGTCCTGGATCGCATAAGTGCGGGATCACTGCTAACTCCCTCCCACTCCCTAGGGTGCACATAATACGTGTACTTGTACTGTATGCCATCGACTAATAGTATAGTTGCGATGACTGCTGCTCGATTATTGTCTGCATTGGGTGGGACCACAGGAATGTTTTGAGTTTGCACTCTCCGTGGCCGGCAACGTTCAATGGCTTTCTTTCACTGGCTGCAGAACAGCATTCCATAGCCAGCAAATGTAATGCACTGTGGGGGGAATTGCCTTCATGTGGCTTTCACAATTCCAGCAGGAACACCCATATATGCCTCATCCAAAACACCTTCACATCTCTGGGAGTGACCCCTTTCTTGGTCCACACCTCTTCTAGCCTTGTGCAATGCCAATAGCCTTGTCTGTTTTGCATGCCCATTCTCATCAAACATGCGCAGGAGCACCTCAGACAGCTCAGCTTAGATGGCATTGATCATAACTGTTATGACTGTGTGCACAAGTGCCACTTCCAGACCTACCTAAACTCCAGACCTCAGCTCTGCATAACTCCACCTACTGGACCTCAGTATTTCCTTACTTCCTAGAGTATGCCTTCATGCCCTCTTGTTCTTTTGTTACTACCATTCCACCATTCATTCCAGGCCTTTACGTACTTACTAAGTCACATTAGGGCTTAGCTACCTCCGGGTTCCAGATCTCTGCACTTCCAGTACCCCGACCTCCAGATGTTGGATCTGCCATAGGTCCAACTAGACTATGATCAGATCTGACATTTTGCTCCTTTTCCATAGTAGGCCTTCATGATATATAAGCTTGCCTGGAATGTCTGTATTTCTTAGTTTGGATATCTCGTTGACCTTTCACTAGTCTTGATGACTCTCATTAACCTCCTCCCTTCAATACATTTGTTCACTATCCTGAACTCTGTAAGGTATGGATGACTAACAGCACCTCTCAACCAGATGTGTCGGTGCATGAGAAGGCAGTCACATGACCGCCACCACCCTTTGGCTGCTCCGCCTCATCTACACTCTCCCGTTATTGGTTTCTTTTGCCCAACAGCTCTTGTACCTACCAACCCGTGCCTGGTCTCACTGGAGTCTCAACTCGGGTATTTTCCTCATCCAAGTTTTCCCTCTTAATCTAGTTCCTTTTCCTCTCCATTCCAACGCTGCTGTGCCTGGCAGATTCTCTTATAAGCACTTAATGTATCTACCCAGTGCAGCAGTCTCCGATACAACATTTTCCCTACTCAAGCTCGTGTCTGACTGACTCTCGTGTTTCTAACGACCCTCGACACCACCCACTGATGAAGTCTGAACCTTTGAAGGCGTCCTGTAAGCTGTAAGCCGCACAAGTAAGATCTTCAGTCAATGAGCGAAGACTTTATTGCATATGTAAGTACCTGTAAGCTGCACAAGTAAGACTACAAGTACTTAGTAAGTAATCTGCATAAGTACGCATAGAAGTCATAGTACTTACTCTTCAGTCAATGAGCAAAGACTGAAGAGCTGGGGCAGCAAATGTCCTCCTTATATACAAGTCCAGAGGACGCATGAGTAAGCAAAGAAAAGAGAGCATGTGACCTACAGTACGCTGAATAAGACGATGGTGCAAGGATGATGTAAGTATCGCACCATAGTCTAGAGAAATCCAGACAAGTCCGGAACAGCGTAGAACGCACTACAAAGATGTCCGGATGCTAAAGTACAGGCGTATCGTAGAACTGTCCGTAGAACTACCATATCAGGCATATGAGAAGGAACGTCCATGCGGTGCTACACCGCCACCATGCGGCGCTCTGCCGCCCACCATGCGGTGCGTCACCGCCACAGTGCACATCCGGATCAGGTATGGCCAGTACACAAATCCGGAAGTTCAACAGAGCCATGTTGGACAGCGCCATCAGGCAGCTTGTCGAAGATGCTCATTTTATTGTCCCCTTGGACGAGAAAATAACCATGCTGCTCAATGGTTCCAGTGGAGAACAGTCGCGTAGATGCCTGAGGCACATAGCAGACGTTTGGGAGATCAATAGACCACTGTACACCATCGAGGTTGACCTCAGCACTGACAGTACCTTCTCCGAGCCCTTGAACAGAACTGCCGGCTTCTGACGAAGCAGTCCTGAAAACAACGGGTGTATCATAGGGCTTGTAGTCAGAAAAGTCGTCCAAATCGAAGGTAATGTGCTGAGATGCACCCGAGTCCATCAGCCAATGAGTTCGTCGCACACCGACGGCAGCAGCCGTATCATAGAAGGAAGCGTGCAGGTTAGTCGACGATTCTACAAGTACATTGGCAGCGGGCTCAAAAACGTTTGCATGGTTAACCATAACGTCCTTTCCTTTCCCTTTGTCCTTGTCCTTTTTCCTCTCCTTTCCCTTGCCCTTAAAGTCCCGCTTGGGGCGCAACTCCGGGTGCTTCTTATAGCAGGTGGACTCATGATGCGTCTCACCACCACAGAAGCTGCAGGGACTCGAGAGTTTGGGCTTGGTTTTAGAGATCCGGGAGACCGACTGACCGTTTCTGCGCATAGACTCTTCAGCCAGAGCCTTCGACTGGATTAAGTCGACGGTTAGCCTTTCGAGTTCAGTTGTGGCCATAAGCGCAGAAATCATGGAGCGGTAGGATTCCGGAATCTTGGAGAGGAGAATGAGGGCCTGAATGGTCTCAGAGAGCGTGATGCCGTTGGTAGAGATTTCCCGCAGGCGAGTGATAACACGGCTCATCTGATCCTGGAGAGAACGCTGGTCGCTCATCCGGGTTTCGCTGATCAGAGACTCAAAGAGGCCCCAGACATGTGCGCTGTTCGGCTTCCCAAATTTGGCCTTGAGAGCGTCCCACATCTCATAGGAGGTAAGGACAGCGGCCTGGGTAGTCGTAGTTCCGTCGGCAGCGACAACAGTCCGAGTTTCCAAAAGGTAGTGGAATGTAGGCGAGGTTCGCATGTACATCAAACCACACGCCTGAGCGTTGAGTTTGTCCCACTCCTTTTGGGAGTCTCCAGCAGCAGCAGGGCGAGTGATGGTTCCGGCGACGACGGTCCAGCAGTTCATGAACATAAGGTAGCCCTTCATTTTGGCAGACTAGTCAGCGTACTGGTTCGCCGAGGACAGGATCGGGACAGAGTCCAACTTGACGTCTCCCATGGCGAGTAGATAAAATTGAGGAGAGTCGTCGAAGTCGTCAAGGAAGTCTAGGGAGAAGGGAGCAGGAGACGGCGGCTCAAAGTGGTGAAGAGCCTCTGAAGATGGTGCGGATACTTGCGAAGGATGAGGAGCAGCGGCCCAGTTGTTGTTGAGTTGACCGACTTGATCGTAGCGGTTAGGACAGGGGAATTCGTCGCACTCTGCCCAAAGACCGTCTGGTCTTTCGTGTCGGTCACAACGATCGTCTACGTCGTAAAGATGAGGAAGGCCGGTGCAATCGTAGAGTTCAGATCCTGAGGATGAGTCAAGAGCAGCGTCGACTTCTCCTTCAGAATCTGGAGCAAGTGATTCCGCGGTAGTGGGCTCCAAAACGGTTCAGGAAAAACGCGATGATTGACGAGTGGTTGTGCACCAGAAAACGCGAGAGAATGAACACCTGTTCAGGTGAACCAGAGATCCAGGCAGCCGGGTAACCCGAAAATCTGGGTAGAAGTCGCCAACTGTGCCCAAGAAACACTATTCTACTAAAATACTATAGTAAGGAGGGTCCACACGGTTGTCCTCCGGTCCTAAGGTCTTAAGGACCCCGGTTACAAGGACTGGCAGTCGCAAGTGCGAGGCCTGGTCCAGGGATACTTGAAAGCCCCCTACAAAGGGCTGAGTATCTACAACTATAGTAAGAGCGCTCAGGGCTGTGTCACGAGCGCAGAAACGTCCCCCTGGCAGCAGTGTCGGCGGGCACAGTCAAGAGAAAGGGAATAGGAAGGTGGGAGGTGCACAAACCGTGAGAGAGGTCGACTAAGAGAGTGATAGCGCGCGCAAACGAGTCGACTTGTAGTAGCAACTGGCTAGAGCGCAGGGCTCATAACCTGATGAAGTCTGAACCTTGAAGGCGTCCTGTGAGCCGCACAAGTAAGATCTTCAGTCAATGAGCGAAGACTATATTGCATATGTAAGTACCTGTGAGCCGCACAAGTAAGACTACAAGTACTTAGTAAGTAATCTGCATAAGTACGCATAGAACTCATAGTACTTACTCTTCAGTCAATGAGCGAAGACTGAAGAGCTGGGGCAGAGAATGTCCTCCTTATATACAAGTCCAGAGGACGCATGAGTAAGCAAAGAAAAGAGAGCATGTGATCTACAGTACGCTGAGTAAGACGATGGTGCGAGGATGGTGTAAGTATCGCACCATAGTCTAGAGAAATCCAGACAAGTCCGGAACAGCGTAGAACGCACTACAAAGATGTCCGGATGCTAAAGTACAGGCGTATCGTAGAACTGTCCGTAGAACTACCATATCAGGCATATGAGAAGGAACGTCCATGCGGTGCTACACCGCCACCATGCGGCGCTCTGCCGCCCACCATGCGGTGCGTCACCGCCACAGTGCACATCCGGATCAGGTATGGCCAGTACACAAATCCGGAAGTTCAACACCGGGTAACTCAAAAATCTGGGTAGAAGTCGCCAACTGTGCCCAAGAAACACTATCCTACTAAAAGACTATAGTAAGGAGGGTCCACATGGTTGTCCTCCGGTCCTAAGGTCTTAAGGACCCCGGTTACAAGGACTGGCAGTCGCAAGTGTGAGGCCTGGTCCAGGGATACTTGAAAGCCCCCTACAAAGGGCTGAGTACCTACAACTATAGTAAGAGCGCTCAGGGCTGCGTCACGAGCGCAGAAACGTCCCCCTGGCAGCAGTGTCAGCGGGCACAGTCAAGAGTAAGGGAATAGGAAGGTGGGAGGTGCACAAACCGAGAGAGAGGTCGACCAAGAGAGTGATAGCGCGTGCAAACGAGTCGACTTGTAGTAGCAACTGGCTAGAGCGCAGGGCTCATAACCTGATGAAGTCTGAACCTTTGAAGGCGTCCTGTAAGCTGTAAGCCGCACAAGTAAGATCTTCAATCAATGAGCGAAGACTCTATTGCATATGTAAGTACCTGTAAGCTGCACAAGTAAGACTACAAGTACTTAGTAAGTAATCTGCATAAGTACGCATAGAAGTCATAGTACTTACTCTTCAGTCAATGAGCAAAGACTGAAGAGCTGGGGCAGCAAATGTCCTCCTTATATACAAGTCCAGAGGACGCATGAGTAAGCAAAGAAAAGAGAGCATGTGACCTACAGTACGCTAAATAAGACGATGGTCCAAGGATGATGTAAGTATCGCACCATAGTCTAGAGAAATCCAGACAAGTCCGGAACAGCGTAGAACGCACTACAAAGATGTCCGGATGCTAAAGTACAGGCGTATCGTAGAACTGTCCGTAGAACTACCATATCAGGCATATGAGAAGGAACGTCCATGCGGTGCTACACCGCCACCATGCGGCGCTCTGCCGCCCACCATGCGGTGCGTCACCGCCACAGTGCACATCCGGATCAGGTATGGCCAGTACACAAATCCGGAAGTTCAACACCCACCAGCTATCTGCCTGCTTGTGCATGCCAAAAGTCCTCAGTTTCCTCACAAACTCCAAACTCCAAACTCTGTCCATCTTTCTGAGCAATCCACCCCCTACAAGTAGAGGACACTTGGCGAGGAGCTCGAGGCATCGCTAATAGCTTCACTGAAGTCCGAAGCCCCTGTTGCAAACTCTGGTTCTGCCCTATATGTCTCCTTCGGCCTGCTTTCTAACAGTGGACAGCTTTGCTGGATGGCAACATGCCATTCAGGAAGTCAATTTGCTTGCTAGGAAGGATGACCATCCACTGACTCCCTAGGTCACCCCTGATCGTAACACAGCTTTGTGATACAGGAATTAAAGTATATCAATGCAAGACATGGTGCTAAAAGCTGACCGCTGAAGCGTGCAAGGGCCGAGCTGTACCTCAGAGTGTGGCCAGCGACTGATGAGGCGCCCAGATACAGTCGACTTCCTCGTATCCCATACCTCGCTTAGCATTGAGATCCGCATATCGCAAAGGGCTGACGTGTCCTTTGCCTTTCGGATAATGACCACTTCAGAGGACTAGTCAAAGCAGTTCTGCAGGCATAATTTGTGAGTAACTGTCTGAATATACGTATACGCCGGAGATATAGTGTTGCCGAGAAGTATGGGATACGAGGAATTCGACTGTATGCCTTTTCGATGCTAAATCCGAGATGGGACATCTCTGGAGCGTCCAGTATTCGGTAGCATACCGTTCTGTTATAGCTACTGGTCTGACCATGGACTATTCTTCGCTCGAATCGAGTACTATACGTCAACATATGACAGATCTTGTAGTAATCTCGTCCGCTCGAGCGGCACACTGTACGCAACTGCTATCGAGACGCCCTCACCGTGTGCAATCCGCGCCATTGCTTCCAAGTACTGCAGGTGTACTGGCAGCCCGACGCTGCGCTGCTGCCACTTGATTCGGAATATTCAAGACCAAATGGCCGCGTGGACGTACCTGCGCGGCCCAGGTATGGGAATCGTTCAGTTCAGAGGCAGTTGAGGTAGGACAAACGTTCTCCTTATGTGCATGTCCTCTCAAGGCGATGTGTCAGATGATGTGCCGAGCGCTGGCGAGGGAGTGGGCACCCTGCGTCCCAGGCGTTAATCATACGCGCCCATGCCTCTCAACCATCTCAACCAATCGTGGAGACGGGCGATCAGAGTTGAGGTGCTCGCTGGTACATCGGTGTTCGCACCTGCCAGGGTTAGACCTGGCTTCTAGCGTGCTGCGGATTTAGCAGGCCATGTAACATTTTAGCCCTCTCATCATTAGATGCGTCAAGTTCTTCTTCACTGCTCGGATATCAGGGAATTGACTAGCCGTTGCCGCCAGGCGATCTATCGACAATGCCCGACCGGAGGAACTGGTGTCTCAGGTTGTAGACGCGTCGCAGCGGTATAAAGTACCCTCCTCGACACTCATATTCGCTGTTTCCAGCAGCGTCCGAGCATTCCTGCAGTCGCCTGTCCCGGCACTATGACCAAGCTTCTGGATCGCCAACCCTTCAAAGCTCTTTACTTGGCTTACTTCGCGACCTCCCTTTTCTTGGTGAAGATCCCTTTCTGGACCATCTTATATATCCCTCGCTCCCGAAGGATCCGTCGTACCTGGACGCTTAAGCGCAGCCTCATAGTGAGGATCGCAAAGGAGCTATTTAGTGTGAAAGTGGACTTGAAGCCGCGGAATTCGGCCAACCCGCTGACCGAGCCCGGTATGACATTGAAGGATGCCAAGTTCGTGTGGATCGATCCCATTCCGAATCAAATGCTGGTCGGTGAAGTCCGTCGCGTCGCAGAGATCAATGGCGTACAGCCCGTGAAGGTTCCTGGTTACTGGTTACTCAAGAAGGGTTCGACATGGGCTGGACCAAAAGCCAAGAAAGGTGAAAAAACCCTCCTCCACATGCACGGCGGCGCTTTCTATGTAGGTAACGTTTGAGCCCATCATTTCCCTCTTGATATATCTCTCGCTGACGTAGCGGTCTTACCCCGGTAGCTTGCTTCGGCGAACCCATCGGATGTCACGGCGAATATCACCCGTGGGCTCCTCCAGTACTCGCAGGTGCTTGAGCGCACTCTTTCAGTGGACTACCGGCTGGCAGCGTCCGCTCCCAACCCACCCGCAAATCCTTTCCCAGCGGCGCTGCTCGACACCATCGCGGGCTATCGCTACCTAGTGCAAGAGGCGGGTTTCGAGCCCCATAACATCATTCTTATTGGAGACTCTGCCGGAGGTAATCTCGCCGTTGCACTCATCCGCCACCTACTCGAAAACCCCGACCCTTCTCTTCCACTTCCGGGACGTCTGGTCGTTCTATCGGGCTGGTTCGACCTCGCCACGTCTCGTCGCGGACCAGACTCTTCCGCTGTGGTGAATGCCCCCTCAGATATTTTCGACACTCCGCCCGGCGTCCGTTTCGGGACCTACGGCGTGACATCCCTCCGGGGGGCCTTGGACTTTGAAGAAGTGAAGACAAACCCTTATCTGTCGCCGGCTTCGCCCGATGTCAAGCCTGGCGTAGAAGGGCTGTTCAAGGGCTATCCGGAGACGTACGTGGTGGCCGGAGGAGCCGAGCGATTAATGGATGACTCTACAGTTCTAGTTGAGCGGATGCAGGCGGATGGGGTGGAGGTTACGTCTGATATCCCGCCAGATGCGGTGCATGATTTCTTGTCCTTCACTTGGCACGAGCCTGAACGTACTGAGGTACTTCGCAGATTAGCTAAATGGATCGACGGGATATGACAGCCCACATATAATAGCAGGGTCGATCCTTCATAGATGGAACATCCATGATCCCCCTCCTGCGTTAACGCTGTATGCGGGCTCGTAGAGCCGCTTCTGCTCTACAATCGGATATGACACACATTGTTTGCGACCTCTTCCTTAACATTAATAGAGACTACTAACTATGAATGGCTGTGACCACCTCGGCGCCAGGACTCGACATTGGTACCTGGAAAGCTTCCTTGAGGTTGTCCTATTATCCAGATTAGCCCAATCTTGGAATAAATATTGAAGGTGTGGCCGTCCATGAGGGCCATCTTTAGACCGTCAGCACACCTTGCACGCCAACCCGACACCGACCACACCAGTAGTACTGTAGCGTTCCGCGGGTGCAGGTAAGGGAAAGCCGCTGAGCGGATCGACGCTTCCTACGCGAGTAGCCAGCGAATGCACCCGTAAACCTAGTTCACGAGGACAATCTGACGACAGGTCAGAGAGGATTACACGAATCTCGGTTCAAGCCATTCGTCTCTCTAGGCCAACCTTCAGCCGCCACGCAAAGCATGTCCCAGATACTGGCGATCGTGAAGTGTGGATGATGCATCGCGAGGGTCGTTCAATAGATTCTTTTGGCATCTTATGCTACGTTGCCCTCTCGACAGAGATTCCATTGCCTCTGAACTAATCGAAGGTCTGTGTCAGCGTTCAGATAGTGTGGAGGGGAAAACTCCTACTCTGATAAGCTCCTCAGAGGGTGTCGGTTTATCCGTGAGCAGTCGTGCAAGTGCAATCAATGGCGACGTGCAGAAGAAATGACCTGAGAGAAGGGACGTGATTGCCTCTTCTATTCTGGCGACCTTCTAGTACTGGGCGCTTGGAACCTGCGGCGCTCCTCCGACAGAGCCTGGCCCCATTCCTGGACTTCAGGATGTCTAATGAACGGCAGACTACTGTCGAAGAAGGGTTGAAGCGTCTGCATCCCGTCGTTCCTTTCATATTCGGACGCTGGAGGCGAAACGGAAGCAGTTGGTATCATCCTCAGTCTCATCGCCGGCATCATTGGCGTACCTTGGCATGCCATCTCGAAGCGATCGAGATCTAGCGTTGCTGACATGAATACCCTCAGGAGACGTAGACAGTTTTTTACTTGAATACCTTTCACGAACTTGGCTTCCTTGCTTTCGCCTTCCTCATATTCCTGCGTGTTTCTGTTACCGAGTAGCGCATGACAGCGCTCGAATGGCTGCGTACCTTCCAAAGCGTCTCAATGCGCTGAGCCGCGGGGCTGTTGTGCAGCATTTCGTGCACGAAATTGTGCATTGCTTCCTGGAAGGCAGCAGGGTGGTCTTGGGAGATATAAACCACATATCACGAGGAGCGAGCTTACAGACTCTAAGCGCCTTTTCTCTGCCTTTGGTATGCCTTCGCGGGGGGCAATGTCTCCCACTTGGCAAGCGTGAGCTCTTCGAATTCGCGTCATATGCAGAAACCTATACCTTGGGCCTCTGCTAGGTCATGTACCAGGGCCATCATCACGCACCTAAGCATAAGAACTCGACCATATGAATAAATTCTATGAGCGGACATCTCTCACTTGGAAACATCCAGCTCGGGATCAGAGACGCACATCGCTAGGATTGCCATGCGATACATATGGTCCGATATGCTAACGTATGGTTAGGTCGGAACACGCATATATAAGCGCATGCTGATGTGTGACACCTTTCAGGTCGTGGGACCTGATAGCCAAACTGTAAGAGGACAGCACTAGGTCAGAGTATATGATTACTCGTACATTGTGGTCGACCCATCCTGTCCGCTTTTGCGTCTAGCGACAGCAGTATGATTAACAGTGAGCCATGTTCAGCACGGTTCAGCACACCTTCAATCTTTCCAGAACGTGGAAAAACGCCAGTCTATCTAACTGGGCATTCCCAGACGAGACGTAGAGTGGAGGAAACGCTCGCCTAGAATACGAAGGAGCCGGTACAGATTCAGACATTAGATGTAATTTCCGAGGAGCACAGTCATCCAGGCAGATCACAGCAGAGAACCCGACTCGGAGGTGGCGTACGAGCAAAGTCCCGGGCCGGGATGCCGGCGAAGAGGTACTGTGCTTAAGCGCTTGTGGCGCTAGTCCCACTGGGCGCTTCTTGGGTACTTGCGCAAGGCTGCTTACCGCGTCGGCAGTCCTCGTTCTCATACAGTAACACTTTCCTCCGCCCGCTTAGAGGCCATCACTGGACAACTGTCGGACCGGCTAGTATACGCTGGAGACAGAACACCACACCTACTAGCAACTCAACCATCGATGCAAGAGGAGCAAGGTACGTTGCAGCAAAGCGATCTGCAAGCCCCGCGACGTTCATGGCATCTCTCCAGACACATGCCGCATATGCAGCGCCCCCGCGGAGCCCGACCAACCACTCTTCCACCCCTGCAAATGCTCGGGCACGATCAGATACATTCACCAAGATTGGTGGGTAGCCATGAGGCGTCTGGCATAGGCATGTTCTGATGGCAGTGCTCCAGTTTGACGGAATGGCTCGCGCACAGCAAGAAGAAGACGTGCGATGTATGCAAACATCCTTACTCCTTCACCAAAGGTGAGTCCATACCTATCAAAGGAGAATCTGAAGCTGAACTCAAGGTCTCCAGTCTACTCAAAGGATATGCCTGAGAGGCTACCGTTATTCCTAGTACTGCGGCAGTTCTCGCACCAACTCGTGTCTGCAATACTCCTTGGCCTCCGTGCAGTCCTAGTCGCGTCCATATGGCTTGCAGCGCTTCCTTGGGCCACAATATGGACGTGGAGACTATACTTCGCGATGGGCAATCACGTGTACGTTCCTCCACCGTCGGATCCTTGGAACTCACTGACAATGAGTACAGTGCTTGGTGGATCAGTGCGCTCAAGAGACCGGAACATGAACCTGACCTTCTCGATGAGGTTACCTTCAATGCGACCGCTGTAAATGTCACCGCTGCCGACCCGCAGTCGGCCACCGCTTTTGGGTTCTTGACGCATCCCCGGGTCCTTCAGATATCGTCCGACATTGTCGCCGGCCAGATCATCGCCTCCATGATTGTCATCGCATTCGTCGCGATTTTCCTTCTGCGCGAATGGATCACCCAGAATGCTCGGCCAGGGATCTTCGAAGATGGTGATCTAGCTGTTGAGGGCGACGCAGCCGATGTCATCCGACCACTTCCCGAGGTTCCTGCACCAGTACCGGACGTCATTGGCCCGCTTCCTGCAGCACCAGCTGTGCCTTCTCCTAGGGATGACGACGCCACGCTTAACAGAGCGCACAATGATGGCGTCGGCTACGATGGCGTTCATCGACATGACATAGGTCCTCGAGGGAGGGCGAAAAAGCCTCGCACGAGGCGCGAGCTGACGACGTCTAGTGATACCGAAGAGGCTGGATCATCTCGCCACACACGACCGGCTAGAGTTCATTCATTCCGTCGCGAGAAGATGAAAGGCAAACCGCTGTCTTCCCCGCGGACCAGTCATACGTCAGAGGATGGATGGGTGACAGTTTCCGACGAGGAAAAGGGTGAGAACGCCGAGAAACGACAAATCCTGAAGGACAGGGACTTCCGACGGCTACGCTACGTCCGGCGGAGGCCGACGTCAGGGGGCGTTCAGAGCGAGCCGGGCCCTAGTAGACAGCGTGAAGCGGAGAAGTGGCCTCCTGGACGCAAACGCAGTCGGTCAAAAAACGCGCTTCCTGCATTTGCCGAATTTACCTTCACGGTGCCGATGCCTTCGGTCTCGTTCGAAAGACCGATCTCAAGCGATGGGGCATCCTCGTTGCGGCCCAATGGCTACGGTGAGCCGCCTGCTCGCAACCCCTTCGCCCAGCCACCTCCCCTTCCTGAGGACTCTAGCACTGAAGAGGAGCGAGACATCACGCCCACGTCTCCGATACGTGGTCCATCGACGACTAGGGACATGGGCGTGGCCACGGAACTTGAGTGGAATCTAGGCAGCGCTGATGCTCTACGACTCTCAGCCTCACCAACATCCGGTGGCCCTTCTGGTTTGCGACGACCACCACTTCCTGCTGTCACCCTCCCGCCCTCTCCTGCTGGCGCATCTGCTTCGGCCAGCGCGTTGAGCAGCCGCAAGCCTACTCCGCTGGCTTCACCTAGCTTGGCAACCTACCGTGCGCCCGAGGATCTTGAAAACAACAAGCCGAACGGCCAAGGCGGCTACTTCCAGAAGCAATGGGATGCGGAGTTTTCTGACGAGGAGCTGGAGGAGGCGCAAGCCAGATACTTCCGCAATCAGGAGGAGCGGCGGCGGGAGCTGCTGGTAGAACGACAGGCAGAGGCGGAGCGGGAGAGAGAAGAGAGGGAAGAGATGGCTGATGCGGAGCTGGAGGAGGCGCAAGCCAGATACTTCCGCAATCAGGAGGAGCGGCGGCGGGAGCTGCTGGTAGAACGACAGGCAGAGGCGGAGCGGGAGAGAGAAGAGAGGGAAGAGATGGCTGATGCGGAGCTGGATGCTGAAGTTGATGACGACGCGGACGATGTGCGGTGGACCGATGAGGAAGTCGTGGTTGAGGATGAAGACGAAGATGATGAGCTAGCGGGTCAAGGTGACCAGGTCGGACAGCTGGGACTGGAAGTAGATGCTGCTCCTGAAGCGGGCGCAGCGGAGGGAGCAAATCCTCCACCAGCCCCGGCTGAAGACCTGGAGAATGACGTGAACATCGAGGATGATGTCGACGGTGCCCTTGAAGCTATCGGTTTGCGAGGACCACTTTATGGCGTGCTACAAAATGTGAGTTCCGCTGTACTGTCCAATTGGCCCGAGTTTATACCTTCTTGCAGGCAATCCTTATGACCTTCATTCTCGATACCACCATCGGCCTGGGCATATGGCTGCCATTCACGATAGGCAAGACTACAGCGCTACTCACCGTGAGTTCTGGCGTTTCATTCCCAGACATATGCGCTGATTATGATCATCGTAGTTGAATCCTCGACGAGCAATGCAAATCCTGCATCTACCTCTGCGGATGATTCGTTTCGTCACAGATCCTGTAGTGGATACCGTGCTACTGGTATTCTTCCGATTGTTGCTCCCTCCGCTGGCCAGTCTTGGCCGATTGTCTGTCGCTTTGTGTCTCAGTGCACTTTCGTCCCTTACTGGCCCCGAGCGCGCCGAGAAATTGGCAGATACGGCAAAGAGTCTCGTAGGTCCTCCCTCAAGTTGTCACCACTTATTCCACATGCAGCTGACCTATGGGCTCATGGATGCAGTACGGTCGCGCTATGGAAGTCGCGACTCGATTGCTGGGAAGTTCCGCACCATACGTCCCTGCTGACCCAGTGAAGGTCGAGGCTTCCTCGTCTTATCTATATCGGCTGCTACAGGAAGACACGACGGTCATGAGCGTAGTGGAACCTTACTTCGCTCCCCTTGGGAATAATATCCGCCGATGGAGTGCGAGTGGCATCGAGACATGGCTGGAGTTAGCCACCGGGGACGACCGCCAAGAGAGGATCTTCGCTGTCCTTCTTGGCTATGCGGTCGTGGGTCTCTTACTTGCTATTTACCTCAATGTCTTGACAGTGGGCACAATGAGGAATGCGGGCAGGGCGGTGCGAAGTGCCATTCGGCAACAGCTTCTTGTGGTCAAGGTATGTGCTTCGATTCGATGCACTCTTCCGAATGGCTCATTGCTTTGCAGGTCGCTGCATTCATCATTATCGAGCTGGTGATCTTCCCGCTCGGTTGCGGCATCATGCTGGACGTTTGCTCTGTGCTGATGTTCCCTCATGGGACGTTCCGCTCAAGAGCGGCGTTCCTGATGTTTGCGCCACTGCGAGCAATCTTCTACCATTGGGTGTTAGGCACGATGTTCATGTATGTACCGTCTGCTCGGACGTGCCCCTTCACAGCTGCTCACGCTAGCTCACCTCACCAGGTACCAATTCGCCGTACTCCTCTCGGGTTGCCGAGGAATTATGCGTCCGGGTGCAATGTGGTTCATCAAGGACCCACAGGACCAGAATTTCCACCCTATACGCGACATCCTCGAACGGCCAACGTTGACACAGCTCCGCAAGCTGTTGCTAAGCGCGGCAATGTATGGTATAGTAGTGGCTTGTGGGGTCGCCACCATCTCGGGGATCCTCCGACTCTTTCGGGGCACCATCATGCCGTTCCGGTGGAAGATTCGGTAAGCACCAATTACTCTATGTTGCGCTTCGGTAGCATTCTCATCGGGTGCCAGTGAGCCTTTGTCGGAGGTCCCCATCGACCTCATCTTCATCCATCTTGCCCTCCCGTATACCATGGAATACTTTCGCCCGCGGAAAGCCCTACGTCGGTTCGGCGTCTTCATCTGGAAGTATTTCGCGCGGCAGCTGCGGCTGTCGTCTTACATGTTCGGTGGACGGTATCCCTCTGAAGAGTACACGCCGAAGCATTGGTCGTGGCGATTCCTCGTCAATGATGATAGTATGCAGATGGACGACGCTGAGGCTGTCCATGACGGCTCATTCCGCCGGGTGCCCAACAGCGACAATGTTGCACTCGTCAAGGACGCTCCTGCTACTGTTGAAGTCGATGAGGAAGGCTTCCCCGTGGACGCTAATGGGATGAAGCTCATACTCGCTCAGAACGCGGAGACAGAAAAGGCGAAGCGCTCCTTGAAGGATGACTACACCGTCGTCTATATTCCGCCTCACTTCAAGTATCGCGTCCTGGCGTTCCTCCTCTGCATCTGGACCGTCGGCTCCGTCATGCTAGCTGCAACCCTGGCCGCTCCCATCCTTTTTGGCAGGGCCTTCTTCCGGCTTCTCCTGCCTTACGATGTACATGATGGGTACTCCTTCATTGTCGGCTTCTACCTGCTCTGGGGCTGCTACCTCGTCGGTGCCGCACTCGATCGTATGGACAAGCGTCGCCAGCGTCGGTGGTCCGACGGGCCTCGGGCGGGGTGGCCGCTCTTCGTTGCAAAGCGCAGCCTCCTCTGGGTAGCGCAAGCGTCGTACATGCTCTTCACACTAGGCATCATCGTTCCCACTCTCCTTGGCCTCGTGGTGGAGTTGTACATCATGCAGCCGTTCAAGCACACCTTGCAACCGCTGGTGGAGCCGCGCATCCGCATGGTCGATATGTGGGCCTTAGGCTTGCTGTACGCGAAGATCATCATTCGCTCTATGCGCACGCACCATCCAGGTCATGAGAGGATGCGGGGTATTGAGAGAGTGGGTGGATGATTCATCGCGCACCTGTCTCGTAGCTCACCACCTATCCTGCAGCTCATTCGCAACGGATGGACACATCTCGATCCAGTGCGTGCAACAACTGAAGTCATCGTGCCTATCACCGCTGGTCTGCTCGGCATGATCATCCTCCCGCCGGCCTGCTTGTGGGCCGTCACGCAGTTCGTCACCCTCCCCATGGACGGCTCCTTCTTGTGTAAGTGGTGATCGCCCCATCTTTCCATGCAATAAATGTTGACATGCCTCGATCGAAGTCTTGCACGTCTATCCCGGGCTGTTCACCCTCGCTGGCGTCGGACATGCAGCGTGGGCGCTGTCGAACGTGATGAAGTCGTGGTCGCAGACCATCCGCGATAAGGAGTTCCTGGTCGAGATGCGTCTGCGCAACTTAGACGAGCAGGAGCAGGATGCAGCCAACGAAGCCAACGCGGGACGGCCGAACGCTGCTGGGGAGATCGAACTAGAGGATTAAGGTTGGCGCAGTTGCATATGCTAGGCGTTTTCATGCGCGTAAGAACGCCAGAGTCTTTCACGCTTTCTCGCATTGCTCTAGCATCCATGTAAAGTACTGTAACGTAATCCGGTATAATGGTCGCACCTTTCCAGATGCAATGATGGTCTTGTACAGACGTGGTGGTAGCCGATTCTGCACAGCTTATGGTTTGCCTCAAAGAACCGCAACACGTCTACTTTCCGACTGAATTCTTGACATGCTACATGTGCAAGTCTCTAGCCGACCCCGGATACTGCTGGTCCAACTACATCAGGGACTGAGACAGCTCATTTGGAAACCTCATCTGCAGCGTCAGGCCTGTTCTCTATATTGGGCGCCGTGGTGCGGGCAGCGATGCCGCTAGCGAGTCCTTCGACGTTGGTCTGCACATTACTCCTCGACGACTGCAGTACGTCCGCGATGCGCTGCGCAAGTGGGGAAGGCTCGGCTTCCAGGGCCATCTTTAAGAACCATGGCTTGCTCATGTAGTTCCGAATGCTGAGGTACAGATGAGAACACTGGACAAGATACACTCTTGTAAGACGAAGAACGACGTACCCGTCTGGAAGGAGTACCACGACGTTCGCACCCTTTGTCTGAGCGATTCTACGGCCGTTGTCGCTGCGGAGCCAGCGCAGAGCGCCGCTCAACGCGCTACCGCTGCTGCCGCCTACAAGGAGGCCCTCGTGACGCATGAGGAGACGAACAGCGGCGAACGCCTCCTCATCCGACGTCTTCAGCCACTCGTTCACATCCACAGGGTCGCGAGACAGGACGTCGGGTATGAAGTCGTATCCGATGCCCTCGACGACATACTGACCGCCTGCACCGTCTTCGTTGAGCGAGTCAGGATAGGCGAGGATGCTACCTTTCTGCATCGGCAGGCAAATGTCAGTGAAGGTGTTTCGTAGCGGGCTAGATAACCTACAGGATCCGCCCCGACCACGATACAGTCTTTATTGTGTTTCTTCTTGATCGCGCGAGAGATACCCGTGATCGTCCCACCAGTGCCCGCACCGGCTATGAGCACGTCAACTTTGCCGGACGAGGGGTGCTCGGCGGTGGATGGCGTGGAGACAACAGCCTCGATGATTTCGGGGCCGGTGGTGTACTCATGAGCCAAAGGATTGTTAATCTAACGTGAAGTCGAGAATGAGACATTGCAGTCGTCCGGATGACACCTATACGCACATTGCGGTACTGATCGAGGATGATCCCTCCCGGAATTTCCTGCTGGAGTCGTTTCGCCACCCCTGCGATCGTTAAGGAATTCAGCCACGAGACGTGCCAAGAGATGAAGGGAGGCTCTACCTATATGCGACTCGGGAGAATCCCAAGCTGCCTCTGTAGGAGTACGGACGACTTCCGCCCCGAGTGCACGGAGCGCAGCTTCTTTCTCCTGTTAACATGAGGGGCGGTACATTCAGCTTCACCATGCTAACGAAGGCTGAGAAAGCGGAAGACTTACGAGAGACATCTTGTTAGGCATCGTGATGATCACAGAATATCCCTTATCTGTAGTATTCAGCATATGTCCAGCAGAGAGCGAACGTTCGTTTGACCTTGATTGCGCACGCCATAGCCAGCCCGATCCCTGAGGGTATGGTTAGCTCGAACGGATAGTCCGGAACAGGTGGGATACTAACCAGTGTTGCCTGACGTTGGTTCAATCACAACGCTACGTCCCGGGATAAGTATGCCTTCTCTCTCGGCCTCTTCCACCATGCGCTTGGCTATTCTGTCCTTGACAGAACCACCGGCAGACATATACTCAACCTTGCCCACTATACAAGATACTTAGATACAGATACATGGGCGAGCAAACTTCCAGGGGAAACACTCACAAAGATTGCATTGCAAGCCCTCCCTTCTCGCGATCCGGTCCAACCGGATGAGTGGGGTATTCCCAACGGCACCCAGTGCATTATCTACGATTGGAGACGCCTGAGGCATGCTTGATTGGTCTATAAGCAAATCCCTGAGAGAGCTGGAGGTGTTAATGGTTGCGGAACGAGACTGAGCAGCTTCTGCACGGTTCTCCTAAATACGCGGACTGAGATCCGGCGTGCCATCACGCAATGGGCGTCTGTTCCCTCCGTGGCCACGTGCGTTGCCTATACATGGTGATTGACACAATTCGTGTGCCAAGTGACGCAAAGGTGTTGTGCGGATGTCTTCATATACACACATACCCTCCTCAAAGTAATCTGGAAGCTCCAGATTTCATGCAGACCAGAGCTGGAACAGTCGAAGGAAAGGCATGACATGATATTGTGTCAGTGTACAACATATGGGCAGAGAATCTGGTGTGCTGCAAATCTATAAGTGCAAAAACAAAAAGCTGATGACTCTGGGAAGTAAGAACACTAGTTTTCATTGTCCAGAACAGCTATTCTCCAGGATCATTGTGTTGAACTTCCGAATTTGTGTACTGGCCATACCAGATCTGGATATGCACTGTGGTGGTAAAGCACTGCGTGAACATTTCTTCTTGTATATCTAATATGGTAGTTCCACAGACATATATATGATACACCTGTACTATAGCATCCAGACATCTTTGTAGTGTGTTCTACACTGTATTGGATCTTCATGGGCTCCTCTAGATTTCTTCAGACCAAGGTGCAATACTTACAACATTCTTGCACCATGCTCTTACTCAGTGTATGGTATTCACATGCTCCTTCTTTCTTTGCTTACTTATATGTCCTCTGGACTTGTATATAAGAGGGACATTCTTTGCCCCAGCTCTTCAGTCTTTGCTCATTAACTGAAGAATAAGTACTCTGACTTCTATGTGTACTTATGCAGATATTTACTTAAGTACTTGTAGTCTTACTTGTGCAGCTCACAGGTACTTACATTATGCAATGTAGTCTTCGCTCATTGACTGAAGAACTTACTTGTGTGGCTCACAGTTTAGCCTTCAAGGTTTAGACTTCATCAGTTCACACTGGCTTCATTGAATCGCACATGGCTTCTGATCCTGGGTGGGAGAATGAATTGTTCCAATCTTTGGGATCAGCCGCTGCTCCTGCTACTTCACCGCCTCAACATTCCTGTCACAAGCCGTATGTAGTCCTGGAGTGGGCACGGACTGGCACCACCACGTTACCTCAAACTGCTCATGGTACTTATCTGGCTGACTCGGAAGGCTTCTCAGAGGGTTCGTCTACATATGCCCTGAAGTGTATGCAATCGTCCAAGAGGAGTGGAGACCCTATGCCTCGGAAGTGGTCTTCTGCGAGTTCGAGCAAGAGCCTCAGGGAGGAGTCCGACACCTCCGATCCTCATGGCTCCTCCCAAGGCATCCCGCCCGCTGGGATGGACTCAGTCCGGTGACCGCACTGCTCCCAGACGTACATGAGATAGAGAATACAAGCCTTGAGATGCACGAGTGTGGTGATCTTCTGCATCTCGATGTTGTTCATCTCCTCGAGAGGATGATCGAGGATACCAAGTGTTGATGACCTGCCACCGTATGTACCGCTGGTCAAGGTAACCGATGAAAGGGTTTTCGTTATGAACGTGTATGGCTGGACGTCGAAATCCGTTCAGGCGACCTTGCTGATGAACGAGGACTTACCCACGTTGGGGTATCCACAGATGGGGAGACGCGGGCCGTACGATTGATGGCGGCCAGACGGGAAATGTGCTTGCGGACTTACTCTGAGGGCTTCAGGACCTCGTTCTGACGCTTCACATTTCGCCATACGACCTAGGGCAGCGCGCTTGAGTCGTTGGCAGCGATATTGTCCCAAAACTTGAGAAGACGAACATATAGTCCATGGGGATCTGGTCGATGAGGTGCCGGATGGTAGGGGACTGGTTGACCGCCGTAACCAGGCCAAGTGATCCGGTATTTCGGTGGCCCGCTAAGCTCGGTCAGCTTTTCCTGGACGTGAGTGCTAGTGAAAATGGGTAGACGACTGACTCTTTGGTTGCTTGAAGTTTGGCACTATAAACATCTCACCGGCGGAGAAGGCCTTCTGGGCGTTGGAAGCTGTGACGGTCTTGGGCTAGATTGGCCACTGGATGGAATGTAGCTCATTGTTTCAGCGTTGTGGTGAACATGGATGGATCTGGGAGGAGGCAGAGCGGCGAGGACACGATACCCCAGCGCTCACCTTGTTGTTGACGTCGTCAAAAGGGAATGCATTGCCGTCATGGAACCAGTTTGCGAGGGGTAACGAGGCCTGTTCGGAACCATCACAAGACATAAGAGACAATGAAACAAACGAGAACGTCGACAGGCCGCCTCGTCATCAGCTTGCGCACGCTGCCACTACGATGCGTTCTCTGTGCACTTGGCATAACACAGGAGATGCTTTCAAAGTTAAGCCAACCTACACAGATATACACATTCACAAGAAACAGAACTCCTGGAGGAGGTGCATCATCACCAAGCCATCTTAGCAACAATGGACTGCAGAGATCGAGCGTAAGTCCGGTGATCACGGCCGCATTCAACGAGACATCTCGCCTCACATTCGGATACGTCCTGGCGATGAGCTTCCTGATTTCGTCCATCATTAGGATGCCAGTGGCGAAGGCAAATGGGATGCCCCAAAACATTCCAGGAATGGGCGTAGTGCCGAACACCCTCTGAAGTCCGGGCCCATACAGATTCACAACACCGATCAGCATGGTAGCGATCATGCCCACGGGTACTGCCAAGTTTCTGCGGGGGCCCCAAAGGGGATTCGACTGCAGGATCGAGACCCGCCTGTTGCGCACCGCGAGGAGGCCTCCGTACTGCATGAAAACCATCGTGATATAGCTGCAGTGTGTTGATAAGCGTCCAATGAGAGGATCGGTTACCGGGGCAATGACATACTAGATGCACTGGCCGACGCTGACGAACTCGCGCAGCTGGTCAATACTGTATCCCTTGAAGCCGTCGGTCCACTTGTTGAAAACAAGGATGACGTCGTAGAAGGCGAGTCCTTGTTTGCTCATCCAGAAGAACCACATGCTCATGGCGCACGGCCACATCATGAGGCCAATGAACTGCGACGAGAGGTCGCCGTCAATGACATGACGCCAAAAGGTGTGTTAAGCTCTACCAAGTATATCTGGAAAAAGAATCGCCAATCGGTGAGCCTGTCTGTGCGTGCGTTGCGAGGTTTGCGGAGCATGAGATCTGCGAGGCTCAGCATGTCAGGAGTACATGCCACTCGTGAAGCTCCTTACCCGACTCGGGCTTCTCAAACATGAGCGAAATGGACATTACAACGTCGTTGGTGATTGAGAAGCAGACTTGCAGATATGAGCTAAGCGCAAGCTGCATGCCAAGGAAGACGTTGCAGAAGACCGCCAGAAATTCGGTGTATGTTCCTGCCTACGCATTCTTCGTCACATGGGCGCATAGAAATATGACAAGGATTTGCTCACCGGCATCAAGTAGAGGATGACTTTCTTGAGGTTGTCGAAGACGAGACGGCCCATCTCAATGGCGACAACGATAGACGTCAGATCATTGTTCAGCAATATCATAGCAGCTGCAACTCATGAGCACCGGATCGTCGCGCATCGCTGAGAGCCTTACCAGCCTCCTTGGCGACATCGCTGCCTGCACCCATCGCGACACCGATGTCACTCGCCTTCAGCGCTGGAGCATCATTCACTCCATCGCCAGTGACCGCCACAGTGTTGTCGCCCCTGGCCTTAGTCTGCTCCACAATCCTCAGCTTCTGCTCGGGGGTCGTACGCGCGAAGACGATCTCCGTATAGCCGCCGACGATCATGTCCCAGTCCGCAGGCTCCAGCGACTCGACGTCATCTCCAGTGAGAACGAGAGCATGGTCGCCGTCGTTCTCCGCAAGTTTGATGGCTGGCGGGTCGACGCCGGCGTAGCGCCTCGCCAGTGGAGACACTCGCATCGCTTTGAGTAGGGCTCCGTGAATAATTCGACGGGTTCTTAACACACAGTTACTAACCCAAGCCGTGACGAATACATTGATCACAGCCATTATCTAATGGTTATCAACACGACAGTTTACAACCGGTGAACAATAAATTTTAACCATCTCTAACCGGTTTATAACGGTGAATATACCAAGCGTCCCTCACCACGTCCAGTACGAGGTATAGGATTTAATGGCTCCGCAGCCTCTTCCTGTTCTAAGATGTCGAATAGCATACCGCGGAGGCTCGCGGAGCCCAAGTTGATGAGGCCGTCGAAGTCAAAATTGTTCGCGGCCAAGCTGGCCCTGTGCGACCCATAACGGCTGTCTGACGCTATTTCAGACGGCCACTCGGCAAAGAAGCCGTCGTCGTCATCATCAAAGTCAGCCATACACATGTGAGCATCGCGGCGGTCAAATATCATCTTGTCCATGTCCTTGCAGTGGAGGGGGGGGGGAGGGGGGCAGTGAGAGAAGCTGCACTCGGAGCCGGAGTGATACTGTAGTCACTCTCCAAGGCGTCGCGGATTGTATACTATTGTATATGGGTAATCAGGACTGTCTATGATACACAGTATGTCTCACTGCACATGCGTTCCAGCTACCGGCTCGTACCGTTGCCCAAGAGGCTGGTCATGTCTCCAGAACAGGCATCCACCGTACATACAATCCCCGGTCTTACCCAGCATTCTTAACAATTGCTAACAGGCCTCTTGGACCCCCTTGGGTTTCGCACAGATATCAACTTGTTAATAATACGTGTGTAATATTGTTAATTATAAATGGCCCTATTGTTCACGGAGCCCTAGCTTTGAGATCGTCAACCTTCTCTTGAGTGACAATACCGACCTATATCAGGCTGAGCAACATGTTTGAACGCCCAAGTGAACAGTGAAGGTGTACCTGGCGAGCGACGGCCAAGGCAGTCAGCTTGAAGTCACCTGTGACCATGAATACCCGGACACCAGCCCTCCGAATGATTTTGATAGCGTCCGCAACATCCCGTCTAGGAGGGTCCCTGATACCCACCAGGCCCACTAGCGTCAGATTTGCGAGATTTCTGTACATGAGCTGCTCCATATCATTTGGCGATAATGCCATATCCTTAACGACACCTTCGACATCAGGAAAAACCTCCCGCGCGAATTATCTATAAATTAGCGATGTCCCTCGTAAGATACAACTAACCACAAATGTGTGCTCGATAATAGATATAAGTTCCCATACTCGAGCAGAACGCAGATCATTCGCAACTCATGACTCTCAGCCCCTCTTTCTCATCTTGAGTGTTCTTTGTGCTTGTAGTGTACCCTTGTCTCACCGCCAATGTTCCGAGTCTTCTCGCTGTCATTTTCAATCCTATACCAATTGCTGGTACCTGCAGAACTTGCGAGCGACAGGGCTCTCGCGAAGATGGAGACCACGCCAAGGATACTTAGCTCAGGCCGCGCAGCTATACTTGGAATTGAAATGGCGTTGCCGTGGTTTCATGCGAGCCAGATGAGACTTTATCTAATCTAATCGCAAGGTGACTGTCACGATGAGGTACAAGTCCAACACTCAAGCACAAATTGCAGGAGCCGGGATGTTTGGGGAAGGAAATGCAAAGCACGGGGATAGAGCGATAGAAGGCAATCTAATAGTAGTAGGTTATGTGATAGGGCAATTCACGTACAATATCCTAGGGATTTCATCATGATTTAACAGAATGAGTGTTAGGCTCGTGTCACAGTACGATTCAATCACGTGATAGAGCTGTGTGTTCCGGTACGCACATGAACGTGTTCATCCTTGCTTGCATTGCTCCATCTCAGTCCTCCCACACCTCGTTCGCAATGCACGTAGGCTCAAAATGCGCTGATGCACTACCGGACCGGCAATGGAGTCCACTCACCAGGCAAGCGGGCATCTGCTTTGAGGACAATCGGGCGATAGCAGTCCTCAGGCGTCGAGTTGGCTTGTCGTGTCATCGAAAGCCCCTCCACTCACCTCCCGGTCCTATCCTTTCTGTCTCATCTTCGTTGCTTTGTTTCATTGCTTTGTCAAATGGCAGAGTAGTGTCACACTAGGTGCGTACCTGTACTAGTCTGGCCATGTCTTCAATACTGCTGCATCTCGCTACCAGTAATTGCCCAGGATGTGCTTTCTCCGGGAATTGTTACTGCCACTTGTGGGGTTGGCTGCCTTCGCGCTCTCCCGTTCAAGAACTGGCGATCATGTTCTAGTATGTCCGGACCCATCACTGAAGAAGAACTTCTCCATTTTCTTTGACGATCTCAAAAGTATGCCTGAAACTATGCCTCCTGCACTTATCTCTGTGACTGACGGTGTAGAGCAGGGATACAAGCTCACCTTCCGATCACCCAAGGATGCTGAACCTCAGATCATCAAGGACGATGTTGCGCAATTCACATATATAGTCTCCTTTGCTCCGGACCCAAAGAGTGCGTGTATGGAACGTCCACGTTCCCGTAAGCAACACTAATGTCCTCTTGCAGGCTATGTGTCGGACTTCACAAGCCAAACCTGCTCCTTGCGCTCTCGACGAAGCAGATGCCTCTCACTTCCTTCGCTGCTGAGTTCTCCCTTATCCTTCCTCCTCCGAGAACCCCTCTCACCTCAGACTTCCCTCAATGCAACATGCCTGCGACGGTTGTCCCGGTAGAGCCCCGTCTCAGCGACCCGAGATCCTTTTGCCAAATGTTCCTGCATTATGATTCTCAGGGGTTCCACAGGCACTCGACCTGCACCCGATGCTCGTGCCCGTCGAGTCCTCAATGCACTGCCACAGAGCTTCACATCAGACTCAGACAGTGATTCTGGTGCTGACCGCTCATCAGGGCCGCAGAGAAGGGTGGAGAGGGTCTCTCGGCTGGCAACCAGTTGAGCCTGGTCTAGATGCTGCTTGTACCTGCCATGATGCTAGCTGGCAACACTCATTCGGACACACTCTTGCACGTTGATATAGCGGGAATGGACATCGAGTGATGCGGCGCTCCTGGCTTTCTAGGCTCTCAGAACGTGTCCCTGTCTCGAGTTCTATGTGGAATCTGCCTGTCTCTCTTTGCGTCTCTGTCTGCTATCCAACTCGGTAGTGACTGTCGGGCTGGGGCCGATAGCAGTCATACTGTTCCACTGTCTCTTCGTGGCATCACTTTCCTCCTACACAACCTGCTGCCACGGCAGTGATTACAAAGTTCCTGTCTTTACTGTATATCCATTCCGCCGCTATCCTCATTGATACCCTCCCTGTTACGGTCCACCACAGTCCTTGTACTACGTAGCGTAGCTCGTTCTGGAGTATACCCTGTGTTGGATGGCTCGTTAGCTGCAATATAGTACTGCGTTAGCGGCAACTATATGGGTGCTATTGATCAATAAGTGAGCTCTAAATGATGCATGGTTCTGCGCTCGTGAAGCTGCTGAATAGCTCTCATATGCGCTAATGCTGGTCTCGGCCGCCGCTATTGGCTCCTCATTATTTGGGGACTTCTTAAATTAGTCTAAAGTCCTAAGGTAGCTATTTAGGGAGAATTAGATGTAATTACGCCTAATTCGCGCGGGAGGTTTTCCCTGATGGAGGGGCCGACGGCACAATGCAAGCACCCGCTGGCCCTCGCTGCTCCAGCGTTCCTGCAAGAGCTGAAGATGCGTTCTTCGGCTCGAGTCGAGCGGGATAACGGAGCCATCGGCCTTCATGACACTGCTGCATTTTGGGAAGAGGACATCCGGGCCGCCCTTGACAAGCATCCATTTGTCGGCATCGGAGGCGGCCTGTGCTTTGGGCTCGGCGGATCGCTGAACGAGGGTCAGCATCCACTTATTGCGCGAGTTGAACGGGATCTCGAATGTCTTCTCGTACGACCCTAGCAGAGAAGGAGTGGAGATCCCGATGGATGGAACGAAGAGACCCTCGGAGAAGCGCAGGATGGCACTGTCGGTCGCGTCGCCTTTGATCTGCCGCTCGTCCAAAGGGAGCCGGGCGGAAGCTGAGTCAAACTTCGCGCCGTTGCACAGACGTGAGACCATATGAAGAGCTCTGAGGGCAAGAGGTGCGTTGCATGTTTCTGCGGCCGAGAACCTCTCTTTGATCTCGTCGACTTGAAACTCGCCATCGATAAATGCGACGTTCTGCACAGACTACGTCCGGAGATGCTATAAGCCCTCACGACATATGACAGGCACAGGAACATACCATCTTGCCCACGGTCAACGTCCCGGTCTTGTCGGAGCACAGCACTGACATGCAACCCAAGGTCTCAATGGTTGCGAGGTTTTTGACAAGTACGTTCCGCTTGGCCATGCGCCTGGCAACGATGGTAAGTGAGAGCGCGACACAGACAGGTAGCCCCTAGATAATCATTAGCATGGGCGACTCAGGCAATCGTATCAATAAACGACAGATCTCTACCTGGGGAACGAACGCGGTCAAACACCCAATGGAGTTCACAATCGCCTCACTGGCGGTCTCGAACCCCGGGAAGCTCCTCCGCAGCCATGCTGCCCAGACAATGAGCGAGAGCGCGAACAGTCCCAATGCCAGCGTCGATATGATCTTCGTGAAGAACCACACCTCCTTCTGGACGGTCGTGAGCTTGAATTGGGCCTTGCCGGACATGGCGACGATGCGGCCAATGACTGACTTGTCGCCTATGGCGAATACGACACCCGTACAGCTTCCCTGTACGACGAACGTAGATGCAAGTGCGAGGTTGCGCGTCTCGAGCGCGTTATCGGAGGTGAGGTCAAGCGTCCCAGGGACCATGTCGCTGTCAGGACGTGGTCAGTGGCGTGGTGGAGAACCATAGAGATTCATACCTCTCGCCTGTCAGAAGGGAGCGGTCAAACCGAACGTCGCTCGAGACTGTGACGAGGCGAAGGTCTGCGGGGACACGGTCTCCCATGGACAACGTGACGACGTCGCCGACGACGAGGTCTCTCGCCCGCACAGTCTGGTGCTTGCCGTCGCGGATGACGGAGGCGTCCTCGGCTACCAGGTTCTTGATAGAGTTCATGATGCGGGATGCATGCCAGTCGACAAAGGCATAGAAAGTGGCGGAAACGATGATCACCAACAGCTGCTCATGTATGAAGATGGTGGAGAGCCTCAGAGAGAAGAGCTACGTACCAGCAGAACGGCGACACCCAGGTTGAACACTGCAGGGTCAGGCTCGCCAAGGGGCTCATATGACAGCTGCACCATGAGCTCTGAGTGAGATACCCCGTGAGACGAAAGGGGGGAACAATGCATACGACCGTGACGATGAACGCAATCCACATCAGGAAGTTGAAACCGCCGAAGATATAGTTGAGAGCCTTCTTCCAGTATTGAGTCGGAGGTTTGGAGATAACGTTCTTGCCATCTTTGCTGCGACGTTGGACTGCAGTGTCCTCAAGGCCGACCGTGGGCGACGTCGAGAAGCGAGTGAAGACTTCTTCAATAGCCAGGCGGTGTACGTCTATCTGGCGAATAGCAGAGGCTGGGTCCGCCGAGTTCGCAGCCTTCTTGGCATCTTCTTTCTCCTTCTGAAGGGAGTCAGCATGAATGGAGAGCGTGCGATACCTGTATTGAACTAAGGATGAGTAGGCGGCATCCTGTGACCGAGAGAAGCTACGGCGTACTGGACTTGAATCTCAGAATTCTGAACGCTATCCTTCGGAGCAGTACCTGAGCCTGGGCGCAAAACTGCGCTGTTCTGCGAGGCAGCCATCGTCTCCTGTACTGCGGGGCCGCGGGACGACACGAGAGCAAGCTGAACGACCTCAATGGCAAGGGCGGACAATCGAGAACCCCGTCGGTACGGATATGCGACGCTCGACCGCTTTATGGGGCGCGCTCTTAAGCCTTCTTATCTCTCCTAACGTTTTTGATAGATTGATCCTGAGCCTAGCCTGCGAGCGGCGGAGGTGAGCTGTTTACGCCATTCCTCTGACGAACAGCCGCCGTCTAAACCTGACCTGCGCGCTCCACGACACGTCCAGTGTAGCAGGTCGTGCATGGCCGAGCTGCCCCTTGACACTAGCCATGCGCACGGCGATGTTCCGTGGCACTTATCGGGTGATTGACCCCCGCTCTGCGCTTCCGTGCGGTTCTATAGCCCTGATTCTTGGCTATCGGGTAGAGCGGTGGCTTCACCACAGGTACGGCATGCTGCGGGGGATATGGTTACCACATCCTGGCGACCTAGCCTGTCGCATAATGCCCGCCTGCACTGTTTCTGCTATTTCTTGTCGGTCAGACTGTTCTAGGCGACCGGTGATATTGTTCATACCATCAGTTAGGACACTCTGGATGGAGGAAATTTCAGGAAGGTGGTCTCCTGCTTAGCCGCACCTGGGGCGTTTTGACCGTGGAATATACGATGGTGGCTCAGGACGCAGGAATGCAGCTGCCATGTAAGTATACTCTCCGGTTACTGTGAAGGGTTGTGCTGCTGTGCTAGTGAGCCATCGTCGTTTGCATCTTAGGCTTGCTTAGCTCCAACGGATATGGCGTCAGACACTTGTCAGCGCAAGTTCTGAGGGTGCGAGTTCGACCCTGGGGGAGGTAATTATTTTGGAGCTCGACTCTCCGCCAATCGTCAGTGTTGTCCTTCAAGCTTGCACTTTCCCACCTTCCTTATACAAGTAGCCTTGCAAGCAGAGTTGGGATGTGGGTTCTGAGGGAGTACTGCGTTCAAGCGGATAGGTTCGAATTACAGCACCTGCCAAATGAGGACCAGCACTGCTTGGTCCGCAAATTGAGCACAACGTTTAGTAACGCGGTGACGGACTCGGAAACTTTTGGCCTTGACTCATTCGTACTCAGCTCATAGATCCATCCATCTCACGCAGAGGGATCATCTGCTTGTCCGCGCCGATGAGTTCTGGGGCACTACTAGACAGCACGCTGCCTGACCTTCGGCTCCTCAATAAAGGCAAGGTTCGCGATGTATACGCTACATCCGACCCAAACTTGCTACTCTTCGTCGCGTCGGATCGCATATCCGCCTAC
Source organism: Trametes punicea (assembly GCA_025528855.1). Taxonomy (NCBI): domain Eukaryota; kingdom Fungi; phylum Basidiomycota; class Agaricomycetes; order Polyporales; family Polyporaceae; genus Trametes; species Trametes punicea. Next base: position 761,123 of record VICQ01000012.1, read on the forward strand.
GACGTGATCCTCCGCAATGTTCGTCCGGTCATAGTGTCGTCTTTCCGGACACGCCACTCATAGTCATGCCTGGCGATGCATCACCTACCATTGTTCATACTTCCCTATCTACCGGACATGGTTGTCGCCGCTGCTCGGGTGATCAGGGTGTACCGGACAAAGGCAAAGTTCTCACGAAGCTCTCGCTATTCTGGTTTGAGAAGCTCAAACATGTTATCCCGACGCATTTCGTGACTGCGGACATCGATGAGATGCCGGAGGAGGTCAGGAAATACAAGGAGACCCTCCAGGGGCGGGCGATGCTTGTTAAGAGAGCGAAGGTCATCCCACTCGAGGCAATTGTCCGCGGCTACCTTGCGGGTGCGTTCTCTTCCATGCGTCGCCATGCAAAGACTGTACATATGGCCACAGGATCTGGGTGGTCTGAATACAAGAGGTCCGGCACCGTGCATGGCATCCCTCTTCCGCCCGGCATGGTCGAGTCACAAAGGCTGCCAGAGCCGCTGTTCACGCCCTCCACCAAGGCGGAGCAAGGGCAGCACGACGAGAACATTTCACCCGAGAAAGGTTAGTGCCTCCTTCACTCACTGCCAGCCATGCGGATGCCTACGCGGTCCTTGCATCGAATCTACCAGCCGCATCAATAGTTGGCCATGACCTGTACGCAAAGGTGGAGCGAGCCGCGCTTCAGCTGTACAGGGAAGCTGCCGACTTTGCGCTCACAAAAGGACTCATCCTCGCCGACACCAAGTTCGAGTTCGGCCTCCTCCCTGCGGCGGACGGCTCAGCACAGGAGCTCATCCTAGTCGACGAACTCCTTACTCCGGACTCTTCTCGCTACTGGCCCGCCACGTCGTACGCCCCCGGCGGGCCGCAGCCAAGCTTTGACAAGCAGTACCTGCGTGATTGGCTCACAAAGGTAGGTTTCCGGAAGGGCCTCGAGAGTGGGCCGGAGGGCAAGCAGGGTCAGGGGTGGATCATGGACGAGAATGTCGTGGCGGAGACAAGGAAGAGGTATTTGGAGGCGCTGCAGATGCTGACAGGCTCTGGCCTTTGACGTGCGCTCCCCAATGAAGGAGAACCCGGAAAACGGTGTATGAGATTGATGGGGAAACATGCCGTCTAGAAATGATGTATCATACAGAAGAAATCTTTACTACGGCTACCGTCGTTATTTGATGCAGGATGATGCGAAAATGCGACAACGATGCGATGTGAAGAGTGACTCTGACAGAGAGAGGGGACGAATACGATAGTGATTGTGAATATCCAGCTAAGCTAAGTAGCAATCCGATTAAGCGACCCGAAGTTGGGCAACAGTGACCAAAGAGAATGAACCGATGTGTATGGTGATGAGATGTCGGAATATCGATGGCTAATACTTCTGCATAGCCTGCGACGCAAACTTGCTGCTGGCACGGATTGCAGGACCTTTCCAGAATAACACCTACCCGAAGACGACAGTCAACGTGCTGCCTACCGGGAGAGAAACGATACCTACGAATGGGATGGGAATCATGGCCACTGCGATACAGCCGAAGAGGGTATTTCCCCAATGGTAAGTCAATCGTGCGAACATCTGCTCGGTGAACAGGGGGAAGGCCATGCCCATGAGGTTCCCTGTCGAGAGTCCTTGGATCAGCCATCAGCTGCAACTCAGGAAGCGGCGCGGAGTTGCGTACGACAGAGACTCTGCCCTGCAAGTGCGGAGGAGGCAAAGATACCATAACTACGATGCGACGTCAGGAGTCAGTCATGCCGAATGAAGATGTATGACGCACCAGTCGGCAAGATACGTGAAGACAGCGACATAAAGAACGAAGAGACCTGTCATGATCACCTGCAAGCACTACCGTGAGTCCTTCAGAACGGCATCCACGCGGATGCGGGATCACGTACGAAGATGCCTATGGCCATGCCAATCCACGGTACGGACTCGAATGTGCACCAGCCATATATGAACATGCCTGCAGGGAACAATATCGCACCGGCGCATGCGCTATAAAGACGTGCTTCAGGTCCCCTTTTGGACGCGTATTTCCTGAACGGGTGCGTGTCAGCATATTTGGTACGAGGACTTCGTACATAGCAACTTGTAACACATACGTGTAGAGCTTCTCTTGGTAGAGCTGCATTGCGAGACCCGCGAAGCATCCGACGCTGATGGACGTCGTCAGGTATTGCATACAAGAACGTACCAAAACCTTACATCATACTGACGAAGACCGTCCCCGTCTGGCCAATGTTGAAGTGGTGGATCGTCCTGAACGCTGGTGCGATAGACCTGCCACAAGCAGATCAATTGAATATGTGAAGGTAGGAACGCAGAGCAAGGATCCTTACTCTACCAGAACGTAGAGGATACCCCAAGCGAACCCTACCCATAGCTGCAAAGAAATTGTAAGAGCCCGAAATGTGTGTTCATACGCTGTCGGACTGACGCTGAATGCAGCAACGACAGGCTCTGTGAGCAATAGGTCTAGACACCTGATTAGACTGCAGCCTCAACAACACCCAACTGACAGGAACTCACAGACGGGCCGCGTGCACGATATGTAGATAAGCGTGCGTAGGCTAGCACGCTCGTCTTCCACACGCGCTCGGTAGTGGTGGTTGCCCGTTTCCTTACGGATTTTTTTCGCCAGCCTCGTCAGCAATACGCCCGACCGCGTCTCCTTCATGAATATTGGCACGGCAACGACGAAAATCCCAGTCCATCTGAAGCAAAAACGGAACGTGAGTGTGTCGCTTTCAAAAACCATGCAGACCTGAACCACTGTACATCACATGAATCCACTGGATCCAGCGCCATTGTAAGTGAGGATTTTGTTCAATCCAACCTGCAGCCACGCAGCCCACTCCAGGTCCTATGAGCGCCATAACGGCGAACAATGACATGGGCATCCCGCGTCTATGGCAGAAGCGTCAGATGCAGCTCTGAGACATCTAGCTACGGGACTAGCATACTCATGCGGCGCCCAGATATCGGCTACTGTGCCGCCAACCATGGTAGAGCCTGTAGACCCGAAGGCTCCAGCCAGAAATCGTCCGATAATAACAGTTTGGATGTTTTTCGCTCTACAGGTCGTCAATGAGTATGAGCGACGGTTCCTAAAAGCAGGACGAGACACTCACAGAGCCATCATGAGGTGCATTAGCAAACAGCCGATGCCGCTGAACAAGTATAGGGGCTGCCTTCCGAACTCTTCGCTGAACGATGCGGAGACCAGAGGCACAAGTCCGAAGCCGAGTGTGTACATGGACAGACCAACCGTTGCCTGGAACTGAGTAGCGTTGAGGTCACGAACCATGGAATCATCGCCGAGAGCGTACGCGGCCGAGGAGGAAGCTGTTGAGAGATCCTCAGAAAGACGTTGATCCAGTAATAATGAGCGAGACGTGCCATACCGACTATGATGGAGAAGAAGGAAGCGGTAAACGTGATGGCCCATTTCCGCGCTCGGGAGAAGTTCATGGGGTCTCGAGGATCACCCTCCTCGAACTCTACCTGTAGGTCACGAGGCGCTAAATCGGGAGCATCGTGAGCAATGAAGAACAATCAAGCTCACGTATATCGTCTCGTCTTCTGTTCGCGAATCGTCTTGGGAGCCGGTCTCGCTTGTGCCTCTCTTATGGGGATGTTTGTGCTCTATGTAGTCGCTTAGCTGGCGCACATAATCTTCATCGAGGACATCGTCTGTTGGTCGGTCCGACGGACGAATACGCGGGTCCACAGGCTCATGGACACTCGCTAGGGATCTCCTTGCAAGACTGCCGGTTTCGACTGGACCCGCCTTTTCCACCACTGCGGCATCTTCGTCTGGGATTTTCATGTTGGATCTGGTCGTGGCGGCGAAAGAGGAAACTGGCGAAGGGAGGGGAGTACGACGAGTCTTATGATCATTTTTATGTATGGATTATGGATTTTCTCGTGATCTATCCCGCAGAGGCGTCACGGAGGTATGAATCATGTCCGCATGCGCCACGCTGAATAAGCCTGAATTAACAATATAACTGAGAGGGCAAACTAGGGAGGAGCCTAGCGCCAGACTTGCCGGACGGCTTTGATCTAGTGCGCTCCGACTCTCAGCATGCTCATTCTGCAGAGACGGCCTCAATTGCGTCCGACCACGGAGGACCTCCATAGCCTATCTACCGTATTCGAGTATGTGCTTGTTTGCAGGCCGAAGCATTTCTCTACAGCGTGGAGCACGCATCGCCGCGATGATCAACGCGGGTCCTGGGTTTCTCCCGTCCATGGCTGGTCGATATGTTCACGCTCATGTCAAGTTACTGCGGCCAAGTCATTGTCTCATGTTTTATGTGTGATGGTCCGATGTCACGCCAGTGGCGGATGGGTGCCGCGTTCCGTCTATCTTCCGAGCGCGAGTATTTGAGTTTGGCCCAATGATGGCCGCGGGAAAAATGGTGATAATAATCAGATGCAGGGCAACCCCGCCCTGGATCCACGTACTGTAATAGGCTGCTGCAAGATGGCGGTGGTCTGCATTTCAGCTATAACTTATCCTTGTTCCGCCGGAGCCTCTCCTCGCCGACGCCGCCCTTGCAGTCCTAAGCTAGTAGTCGAGCCCGGTATCCGGTACCCGGGCAGATCCCGGTTGCTTGGACTTGTTGTGCAAGAGCCTTGGATCCTAACAAGGACAAACAACGTCCCCGAGTTTCTCGGACCAGCGCCTGTCGTCATAGATCCGTCCAATACGGGATACAGTCTCGCGTCTCTCCATGGTGCGCTTTGTCCACTCGCCATCAAAGACCTAGTACTCTTGCTGCGGAGAGACACAGCTCAGCAGGTCTGTGTCTCTCCTTGAAGCACGAGATCGGTCATGAACTGACCTCCTACCACTCTCGAAGGAGCTCCAATGCTCGCACCGACATGGTCGAACATCCTTCGCGGTCCGCGTGTATGCACACTTATTCGACTCATATCCACAAGTGCAAGCACCGTCCGGGATGACCTTCGCGCACTGCTGAGGGAAACCGCGCAGCCTGTCGCAGTCGTCACAGCACTCATGGACCCCGCTATATCTCAAAGAAATCAAAAGCCCAACCAGTTTCATGGCGCAACACTCTCTTCATTCAGCTCAATATCAATGGATCCACACCCGCTCATCTCCTTTTCACTCCGCATCCCCTCCCGCATGGCCACGTCGCTCACCTCTGCCCACTCTGCTGCAAGTTCGGCCGCCCACATGGTCATCAACATCCTCTCGGAGCACCAGACAGAGGTCGCGATACGCTTCTCGCGCCCAGACTTACATCCGGAACCCTTCAAATCGTTACCGCTCTCCTTCACAGAAGAAGGTTTACCTGTCCTGGATGGTTCTGTCGGTGCGCTGTCTTGTCGACTCGTCGCGGCCTCTTGGCCGCTACATGATTTGGAGTTCTTGACTAGCGGTGGAAGGGAGGGGAAGTCCGAATGGGAAGGAAAAGGGGTTGCGTCAGAGCTTTTCATCGCCCAGGTCATCCGTATCGAGCGTACACTATCTGACGGACCGACGGCGCGCCCCTTGTTGTATCATCGACGCGGGTACGTGACTACCTGCGACATCGAATCAAAGCCAGGTTCGAAGGCATCGGGCTGAGCATCGCATTCCTCACACTCATCTGATTGCTTCGTGTCTCGTTGCGAGTCGTCCGACACTTACTCATTGTGGCAAACAGTCTCTGGTGTGTGAACCCGGGACCGAGCCTATGGTCGTAGTCCATTGAATTCAACACGATGCGAGGATAGCGATACAACAGCGACAGCGGTACATAGTACAGATTTGCCAACTCAATGCTCTACGGAAGACCGCCTTCCGTTGGTATCCGGCTTCACAGCTTCATGAAGGAGAATAGGGTGCTCATCTGGACCCATCGTCGTCCGCATTGGTCCATGTACTTCTCAACGGTCTCAATCATGGCCTGAAGGAAATCGCGTTGGTGTCCGCTGAGAGCGGTCAGTTCGACTACGAGAGTGCCGTCAGTCTGTATCCGTTTCTCTTATAGATTATCGAACGCACCAATGGCGGCCTGCGAAGCGGATTTCTTCGCCTTCTCAACGTCGAAGAGCGACATGTAGTACCGTAGCTGGTTGTACAGCTGGGCATCCGAGTACTGCGAGAGAACTCAGTACCGCAGCCAACGCTCAAACTTCACAACACTTCACCTCAAAGGAGACAGTCCCTCGGCAGCCAGGACGCAAGCACCTCCGACCATACACCCCCATCATCCGTGTCCGGTTCCCGCAGGTCGGGTCGTCACACCGCGTCCAGCTCTCGTAATACCGTGCGATGTGCGCCCGAATCTGGACTTCTAGCTGTGTCTGCAGGCTCGCGGTGCTCATCTGACTGCGACATTGCGGGCAGATGACACCCGCCGACTTCACAAAAGACCTCTATGGGATACATTAGTACCAGTATGCTTCACGTGGATATAGGGCGTACCTCGCGATCGCCGAGAGGGGTGAACGTGACGTTGTTCCGACATGAGCGGCAGCGTACGACAAACGGGTCGGCGTCTTTGAATCGCTCTTCGTCAGACATAAGCGAGTCCAAAGTACCGAAGTACCGCTCTTCGGCCTCTCCACCGACGGCTGTGCGGTAGCGATTCGGATCGAGGCCTATCGAATCCCGCAGTCAAGTCAAGCGGCAGAATGCAAGACGGACATCGCGCTTACCTAGGCATTCAGCGAGCCGCGCACGGTCGGTGCCTTCTATTGGCTCACAAAGGCGTTCGATTGGGGGAAGAACTTGCTGAGACAAGTAGTGCTCGCAATCTATCACATCATAGCGTGAGCCACAGAGTGGAGAGCCAATAGAACTTGGACTGACCAATTTTCAACTTGTCACCTTCGCGACGTACTTCGTCAGGGTGTTTCGCCCTGTCTGCTTGTGCCGTTTTGGCAGACTCGCCGCCCTCGCCAAGGCAGAAAACGTAGGGGATGACGTCTCCAGCGCGCGCGGTGAGGCCCTTGGCTTTCATCCGTAACGCAACCTGGACATGGGGTTGGCTCTTGGCGTCCGGATAGTCCTCCGGGTTTTTACCCAAACGCTATGGCGAAGTTGAGACTTCGCCTGCCTTCGCAAGCATGTATGACACACCTTATAGATGATAAACTCATCCAGCTTGATCTTGCCCGCACGGACACTCTCACCAACCGATCTCAAGTACTCGTGGATGTTCTCGACCACGTTCTCGGTCGCTTCTCCTGAGAGTATTTGCTCAAGAACGTACCTGTAGACAAGTCAATAAAGCTGTTCATGCGAATCACGCAAACAACGAACTGACTGTGATACCGTCTTCGACAACGCACAGTACTCGCGGCGCTTCATATCGAGGCCCTTGACCTCTGTAGATGTACGGGTGCCGTCTTCGACCTTGACGGCCGCATATTTTTTCTTCTGCAGAAGGAGCAGTCGCTGGAAGATGCCGTCGAGGTCTATCTCGAGCAACTTGTAGCGGTCGTTGACGGCCTTCTTGAACTCTGCTGAAATCTTCAAGGCTTCGGCGAGGTCTGTCACATTTGAGTTAACAAAGACGGAGTCGGTATCACCGTACACGACCTGCGGACAATTCTCAAAGGCTGAATAATATCGGTGTCGCAGGGAACTCACATCAAGTTGCATGCTCTCGGCTAGCTCTCGAGTGTGCGTCAGGATCTCACGACCCTTGAACGTGGTGAGCGCAGCCAGCGGTCGCGCGTAGAACCTGGAGTACTCAAAGCCGAGACAGCCATACATACTGTTGGCCGTCAGCTTCAAGGCCATCTGCTTGATATCCCACTGCAGCCACCGCTGTCAGAGAGTGGTACTATGGAAACCTGGACACCAGCCTACCTGAAGCAACTGGGCAGGCGTCGCCTTTTTATCCTTCATCAGGCTCTTCACTTGCCGACGTCGGCTGACGAGAGTAGCGATGAGACGTGGAAGGACACCTTGGGGTACCTCGGAACTTGGCGGCTCAGGAATCTTCTCCTCGCCCTCCTAGAAGTTATTAAGCGGTGGAAGCTAACAAAGATGGAATGAGACGCACCTCCTCTTCCACTGGCTCGACGGTCGTGAAGTCGATGTTATACTCCTGAATGATGCTCGGGTACAGCGAGTTGAAGTCCATGACGAGGATGTACTTGTCCCACAGTCCGCGCTTCGGTTCGAAGACGAGACCTCCCTTGTACTTGTCCTTCTTACCCTTGGTTGTGTTCGCGCCTTCTCCGTCTCCATCCTCCTTGTCGGCCTTGGTTACCGTCGCCGCCCTCTTGCCGTAGAGCTTGTCCGGGCAGATATACTTCAGCCTATGGAACTCATGTAGTAGGATGTACTCGTTCCGCTCTGCGCGACCTCCATTCAGGGTCTTGTTCCTAAGCACGAAAATGAGTAATCGACGAAGCCCCACGACCAGTGTACATACCAGGAATTGCCAGCGAGGTTGGTCAACTGCCGCGTCAACGGAAGGAGCTGTACCTTCGAGGCAAGAGCCATTTGGTAGTGCGCATCGAGCTCACAATGTCGCACAAAGGTCAAGAGGCGTTCGGGCGAGCTCACGCTCCCATCAAAGTAGCTCGCCGTATCATCCGGGTCGATCTCCTGTCTCTCGCTCTTCAGATGCGTCTTGCACATCTCAGTAAGCGACCACGTTGTCGAGACAATCATGCCCTGACGGCCAAAGCGAACAGTAAGGAACGGCTTGACCATGACAGTCATTCTCCGAACAATACCTTAGCTCCGTCGCTGGCAAGATCACATAACAACCTTCCACTCAAGAAGCGTAGGTTAGTTCCCTGTCGCCCGATGCTAGGCCACTTGGAGCGCCTGAAACGACCGATACGCGACCAATGGTCGGCCTTGAGCTCCCGCATCCTGTGTAGGAGAACATCCAAGGAGTCACCAAGGAACTCGTGGCCGACGATGATGTCTGGATCGGCTTTATGCAGAGTCACTGTCGTTGCAGATGATAAGCTTGCGTCCTTCAATACGAAGACTTCACTCACCGAGTAGATTATTGAGCAGCATGCGCTCGTTCTTCATTGGAGATATGATGCCCTTGCCGTTGTTGCCTGCACGGGCCTCAAAGTTCGGCGGGAAGCGGTCAAGGGGTCGAACAAATGTCCGGACTGTGCACGGGAGAGCCTCGGGCGGCGTAGGATCGTCAATATCCACTAAGGCGCGAAACCTCAGTAAACGATTTGTGCGTCCAAACAAGACTTACTGTTGGACCATATTCGAGCGGTTGCGCAAACTACTTCCCGGATATTTTCGCGATGATTCACGATTGTTCGCATGCTGAGAGACACAACGGTCAGAGGTGGCATCTCCCTCGGGGCGTCGGGATCCGTCTCTGAGAACGGGTTGAAGTCCTTGGGATCGGATACAGTCGCCTCTACCTTACACCACGAGACCTGAAGCAATCATGTGAGACGCCATATCAAACAGTCAGATGTAGCAGTGTGTACTCACGCCCTTGTTGTCGATCTCAGGACGCTTGATCTTAAGCCAGCACGGGCCCATAATCTTCCGCTTCAGGACCAGTAGCTCGAAAGCGCTCGTGTTCGTACCGAATATACGAGAGAAGTTTGGGCTTGAAGCATTGTTGGGAAGTTGGGGCTCTGAAGGTTCAACCTAAGCATTGGAAGCGCGACGAGACTCATCCCGCTCACCATTGAAACCGTAAACTACTTTCAACCACTGTGTCTCCTCCCTGGGAACGTCTTTCTCGCCAAATGCGTATTTTCGCTTGACGAACTTGGCTTTGAAGCTCTTGATCCCCGCTTTCCTCCGGAGACGATCGAAATCCGAGTAAATGTCTGTCAGCTCCGGCACCTGGTCCGTCTCGTACATCTCGCCTGTCTCCTCATCCTCCTCCATGCGTCGTTCGCGCGGGAGAACAAACAGGTTACGTTGTATGTTTTCGACGGTGACGCAGATCGAAACCCAGGCCTTGGTCTTCTTGTCCTGTGCCTTACCGATGAAGTACAGCTTCCCGTCATGCTCGAGATAGTCTAACCAGTAGAAGCGCAAGGACCCGTCTTCTTCTAGGACCGAGATATTCGTCGGAGCTGCAGTACGTGTGGCGGCTGCGGTGGGGAGAGGACCAAGAGAGTCATCCGTAGCAACTTTCAGGGAGTCGTACACGGACAGCCAGGAAGGGGCGTCATCCAGCTTATTCTTGGTATTCGAATGTGTATTGGTGTTGAGTGGCTTCAAGGGCTTAGCTTCAGCGTCTACTTCCAATTTGACCTTTGGCTTGGGCTTGAGCTCAAACAGGTCCTCTTCGTCAACCTCCATGAACGCGTCCATATCGATATCATCGAAGGACGAATCGACATCATCGGTTCCGCCCTCCACCCCAAGCTTACCCATCCGTTCGATCGCAGGGGTAATACCTGGAGTCTCCGTCTTCATCTTCTTCGTCGGGCTAAACATGAAGTCGTCACCACTAGATGCATCGACGCCCTCGTCAAGAAAGCCATCTGAGGAGGTCTCAGGATCCGCAGCCCCGTATCCATACCCGTTCGTTTTGGCTCTGGGACGGTAGGAGCTGTTGAATGGGTTCGGCGACGACCCGCCGTCGTAGTATGTAGAATCTGGCTCTGGCTTCCGCTTGCGGGACTTGACGACCGGTTTAGCAGAGATATTGTCCATGTCACCCAGGAGAGATGCCATGAAGTCTGTCTCTTGCTCTGCGGAGACGGTTGGTCGGTACGCGCTGATCGAAGGCGTCACGGTAGGGGGCGGGGGCTTAGACTTCGCTTTGGTCTTGCCCTTCTCGCCTGCCTTGTTCTTCTTGGCTATCGTCCATCATAAGAGGCGAAGGTCAATATAGCATCCAGTAAACACTTACATCTGGTCTTGGGTTCGTCATCATCGCTTTCTTCGCGGCCTTCTGCCTCTTCGAAGTCGTCCACACCTGTGTCGAGGTAGCCGCCTATGCCATCGTCGACTACGAAGTCGTCCTGAGCGAGGCGGCCGCGCACTATAGACTTGTATTGATCCTCCGTAACTTCGTCGTATATGTTGTCGTCTTCCTCGATCTGGAAACGCGTCCGACTATGAGCGGCACGGCAGGGGAGCCACAGGACGACCGTACCTTGTAAGATCTGCCGCCACCCTCGCGGGCCCGTTTCAGTTCTGCAAGTTTAGAGAGCTTTGCTTGCTTCTCTCTCCGCGCTCTGTCAGCCATCTTCGCGATAGCCTGATTGCACCAGGGAGAGCAAACGCGGAGCAGACAAGTCCAGGCAGGAGCGCGTAGCACTCACGTCGTTGCGAGACGCGACACGCTTTTAGTCGGAGATGCAAAGCGCGGCATGCACGTGGTCGTTTCCTGGACCTAACCCTAGCAATTAGCACCTAACCCCACCGGCTTACCCTCCGCCGAGCCTCCGAGAGCACTCTCACCTCAGCGCAACTCCATATTCTGCCACGCACGCTTGTCTCTCACCGCCATGTTCAGATCAGCTATTCGGACCTCGGTATGCACATTGATGCATTACCCATTGAAGTGTGCAAGTCTGATCGATGCGCGTACAGTTCACTGCGCTTCGTGCACCCACCCGTGCACCAGCCGTCGCGCTCGCATCCCCGTCTCTCGCTTTCGCACGGCGTTGGATCACTCAGGAAGCTCGCAACAAAATTCAACAAGCTATCTCCTCCACACCGGTTGTCCTGTTTATGAAGGGCACCCCTGAAGCGCCCCAATGTGGCTTCTCCAGAGCAGCGGTGCAGGTGCTTGACATTCATGGCGTCCCACCAGAGAAGATGAAGACGTTCGACGTTCTGGAGGATAGCGAGCTTAGGCAAAGCATCAAGGAGTTCTCGTACGTCCATTTTTCCCTGTCTGGCCGGATGAATTGACTCAGCGACGTTCAGCGATTGGCCCACAATTCCTCAACTGTATGTCAATGGCGAGTTCGTCGGCGGTTGCGACATCCTCCTGAACAGTATGTGTCCGTTGTTTGCTTCGCTATCACCTCGCTCACCTAATTTGCGCTAGTGCACCAATCTGGTGAGCTTGACGAACTGCTCGTCAAATCGGGGGTTATACCCGCAGAGGAAGCGCAGGAGAACCAGAGCCAACAGCAAAACCAAAATTAGAGACACCACGTTCATGACAAGTCCGGTGGCCCAGCACAGTATATGGAGTCTGCTCTGCACATCTCTGCTCACGTTCGCCAGTCTTGAGCTGGTTTTGTATGCGGCGCACAAGCCCGTTTCCACTACGTATCTTGCTGTATCCATATACTTAATAAACTGCACCATTCTCCAGGATCACAGTGCCACCGGCCGCAAATGTTCATTACCAGGCCTCGCGTGTTTTATATTTGTGGGCACGAACGGATCGAACAGAGCAGAGTAAAATCGTAGGACACTAATCTTATTCCGGTACGTACTCAACTACACCACCTTCATCGACCCTACCCCGTCTAACCTTCTCTCCCTTGGCACGTACCAGATCCTCGACTGTCTTGAGCTTTCCGTCTTTCGTGCTCTCCTTGAACCAGCCCAAGTGGTCCGCAATTAGATGCCTAGCAGCACCAGAGTCAGCCGATGGCAAAGGACAGCTTTGAGGTGTGATGCTCACCGATTTTTGCAACCTGGACATTGTACAATCACGATCCCTTTTTCGTAACTCCTCCGGGTGAACTGATGAGTAGAACGTGTGTGACACGCCTCCACCGTGCAGGTGAAAGTCAAGGACATTCGTGGCTCAGACATTTGAAATGAGAGGTGCGTGAGCGGCTCAGGAGACGTTGAAGCAGCATCCGGTTTTGTTGTAGTGGGACGCGAAGACTCAGATGCTGCTGACGCTTCCTTCAAAGCAGATGGTGAAGAGGACAGAGCACGAGCAGTCGCGGGAAGCCTGAGGGCTTGAAATGACCAGGATGCTGGTTTTTGGGACGTAGTGCGGGTGACATTGACTATCGGTTGCCAGAGAAGAGAGGTTGCTTGACGAAAAGGAACCATAGTGAAGATCTGCCAAGGGAGGAGGGCAGTTGTGAGGACGAGTGATGGGATGTGTGCGTTCGCAAGGTTATGAGCAGGAAGCGCTACATTGCTTAGTAATGTTCAAATCACGTGTATACACATACTTTCCGAGAACATCGGACTGTAGGTGGACGTTCTGTTAGCGGCCTTTGAGCTCAGTGCGGTACCGTCTGATCAAAATCAGAGCTCTGCCAGACTCTGCAAGTTTACCATGAATGGCGAAGCAAAGCGGCTCGTTGAGTGCTAGTGGTAATCGGCGTCGAGGCATTTGTCCCTGTGCGATGCGTTGCTCTGTCTCGTGCAGACCAGCCAATCACGAGGCTATCATATTGAGATCGCGATCGCCACTGTCGCGATCTTTTTGAGTTCCACAGGGAGCCCAAATTCAAGGCCAGAGAGAGAAAAGGCTCCGGCTTCAGAACGGCCAGATCTACGTTCATCCTGACCAACATGTCTGCACCAATCGGTGGGCTTTCGCAGCAACACCACTTGCATCATCAGAATCACTGACAGACACACGAAAAGCGCTGCTTTCCGTTTATGACAAGACCAATCTGCTCGAGCTCGCGAGCGGGCTCCATAGCGCCGGGGTGCGCCTGCTGGGGTCGGGTGGCACGGCGAAGAAGATCAGAGAGGCAGGCATCCCGATTGAGTGAGTTGCAGGCCTGTTATGAAGTTGAGAGATTGACTGAGGATGCAGGGATGTGTCGGACATCACAAAGGCCCCCGAGATGCTTGGCGGGCGCGTAAAGACTCTCCATCCTGCAGTTCACGGTGGTAAGTCACATCGAGCTCAACCTGACCGCGTGCAATCGACTCTTCCATGCTCTGTGCGCTGATCACGAATGCAACAAGGTATCCTTGCCCGATCTATCCCTTCAGATGAGGCGGACTTGAAAGCACAGAACATCTCCCCCATTTCCATCCTCGTCTGCAACCTCTATCCCTTCACCGAGACAATCTCCAAGCCGGATTGTACGGTCGCGGATGCCGTCGAGGAGATTGACATCGGCGGAGTCACCCTCCTTCGCGCCGCTGCTAAGAACCACGAGCGCGTCTCTGTCCTGTCCGACCCCTCCGACTATAACGAATTTCTCGCCGCATGGAAGCAGGGCAACGGCAACGTCGGTCAGGCTCTCCGGAGCAAGCTCGCGCTCAAGGCTTTCGAGATGACGGCAAAGTACGACGAGGCGATCAGCGGCTACTTCAGGGAGCAATACGCTTCTGCAGACCTGCCACAGGAGAAGTTAGCCGGTCCCGTGCAGCGTATGGCGCTGCGCTACGGTGCAAACCCGCACCAGAAGCCTGCGCAAGCGTTCGTGACTGAGGGCGAACTCCCATTCAAGGGTAAGTAACGATTGTTCACTGGTGTCGTGGTATCGGATACCGACGCGACTGCGCGTGCAGTGCTCTGCGGCTCGCCCGGATATATCAACCTTCTCGACGCGCTCAACTCCTACGCGCTCGTGAAAGAATTGTCCGAAGCGCTGGACCTTCCTGCCGCTGCCTCGTTTAAACACGTCTCGCCGGCTGGCGTTGCCGTCGGCCTTGAGCTGAACGAGGTCGAGAAGCAAGTGTACGGTGTGGATGACCTCAAGGAGCCGCTGACCGCTCTCGCTTGTGCCTACGCTCGTGCCCGAGGTGCGTGGTGATTGTCCCGTCGCGTATTGTGAGCGAGCAAAATGAACAGCATCACAGGTGCCGATCGAATGTCCTCGTTTGGCGATTTCATCGCTCTCTCCCACCCATGCGATCTCGCTACAGCACGCATCATCTCGCGTGAAGTATCCGACGGCATCATTGCGCCCGGATACGCGCCTGACGCCCTCGAGGTTCTCTCCAAGAAGAAAGCGGGCAAATACTGCGTTCTCCAGGTCCGTATCAGAAGAACGTTTTGCCGTGCAAATTGCACATCCTGCTGACTTCTATTCGTTCCCCGTGAATAGATCAATCCCGCGTACAAGCCTGCCGAAATTGAGACGCGCCAGGTGTATGGTATCTCCCTCCAGCAGCGCCGGAACGACGCGAAGATCGATGCGAGCCTCTTCTCGAACATCGTCACCAAAAGGAAAGAGGTGCGTCATGCTCGCTGATACACCGCGTGGACGTTGCATGCGGTCCCCGTCCCAACTCTAAACCTCCGTTGCGCTGCAGCTCAACGGTCAGGCCCTCACGGACCTCATCGTCGCCACGCTCGCGCTCAAGTACACCCAGTCGAACAGCGTTGCGTACGCATACCGCGGTGCTACGATTGGCATTGGTGCCGGGCAGCAGTCCAGGATCCACTGCACCCGGCTCGCCGGCACGAAGGCGGACCTCTGGTGGCTTAGGCATCACCCGCGGGTGCTCGCGCTGCCCTTCAAGAAGGGCGTGAAGCGCGCCGAGAAGGCGAACGCGATCGATCTCTTCGTCGCCGGCGAGCCGCTCGAGGGTAGCGAGAAGGCCCAATGGGAGGCGCTCTTCGAGGAGGTGCCCGCGCCGCTCACTCCAGAGGAGCGCGCGGCACACCTCCGCCAGCTCGACGACGTCGCGTGCTCGAGCGACGCGTTCTTCCCGTTCCCCGACAATGTGCACCGCGCGCGGCGCAGCGGCGTCCGGTACCTCGCCGCCCCCAGCGGGAGCGTCATGGATGCGGAGTGCATCAAGGCCGCGGACGAGCACGGGATGGTGTTCGCCCATACGTCCGTGCGGTTGTTCCATCACTAAGCACCCCTAAACGTACGTAAAAGCCTCAATCGACAACGTTGAGGCCCGACCTCCAGGTTATAACGTTTCAGGGAATAACAGGAGATCAATCGACGAAGGCTAGTAATGAGGCGGATGTTGTCTCAATGATAACAGCGTGTGCGGACCAGGGGGCCGGGCTGGAAGGAAGTGTCGTAGAATCTGTTGTGATATCAATTCGTGGTGTCAGGAATGCAGTGAGGATAGCAGGGGATCAAGAATCGCATATTGTCTTGGGTCCGCCTAGCCATCGCCGTACGGGCGCGTCCGCGGACTCACACGGAGGGTCATATAGGAGGACCGACGCTCTGGAGCATGCAATAAAGGCACAAGAAAGGGCCGCACGAGGAGCGACCCTGCAAGTCGGCCATAACAGTCCGGTGATCACATACGTATCTGCAAAGCGCAACAAGGCACAGGGAGGACCGCCCGGACCTGACAGGCCAGATCCAAGGACGAGCACATGCGGGAGATATCAGGACGAGCACTGAGATGCAAAAATAGCCGGCGACCAAGTTCAGCCACCCGGGTGCGTGCGAGGAAACGTAGGACGTGAGGGGAGCATGCAAGTCAACCAAAGAGGACGTGGGACTGGCCCGAGCGTCGGGATATGAACTGAACTACGTAGTCTAGGTATCGGGAGAAGGGCAATGGGAGGTATGCGCGCCTGCGGTTCACAGCAGGAAGATAGCTGGCGCAGGACATGGCGGTCGTGGGGGTCATGAGACGGAAAACGCAACTCAGATCTGGGGAAGAGTCAGCACAGTGAAAATGTCGACTCAACACCAACCGTCAAACGAACGCACCGTGTAGAATGATGCGCGAGAGACCGGTCTGACGTGCGCCAGGCTAGCTCGCTACTCCTGCGAGATCGTGACGGTCGTGAAGTTGCTGAAGTCGACCACATGCGGCTGCTCGCGCGCAGTCTCGCTGAAGCGGCCCCAGTTGACCCACCACTCCTCCGCAGCGTCGCCGGCGTCGTACAGGAAGATCTCCGCGATCTCCTCAAACTGCGCCTTGAGCGTGCCCTCGTCCCACTCGTCTTTGCGCCGCCGCATGTCCTCGTCGCGCGCCTGGGCGAGCGGCCCGTCGGGCATCGACACCATATGCGCGTTCGCGATGTCCGCCTGCTTGACGAGCTCGCACCGCCGCTGGCGCAGCTCCTGGTACGCGCTCGTGAAGGACGGGATCTGGTCGAGCGTCCGCAGGTGCGAGAAAAGCGAGCCAAACACGACGGCGTCTTCCACGGCCATGCTGGCCGGATGGGAACCGCCAGGCTGCGAACGACGAGCATGACACATCCATCAGCGGGTGTGCTGCGATGACCACGCGAAGCACTTACGAAAGATGGATGGGCGGCGTCACCCAGCAGCACGATTCGCCCCGTGTAGTCAACCCAGTCGTCGATCGTAGACCGCGTCATGAACCGCGTGCGGATGAGATGGGGTGCCATCTTGATGAATCGCTGCACTCTGGAAAGAGTCAGAGAACATGTGAGCTCCTAGGCGGGCCGGGGACGTGGACATGTTCGTCGTTACGTACTTGGGTCCGTGGTCTTGGATGTTGAGCTTTTCTGTAGGCACGAGTTCCTCCCAGTTCTCTTGGCCAGCTTGCTCCTGTCCGTCGTTTTGCCAGGAATAGACATGGAAGAAGAACTCTTTCTTGGCGCGCTGGGAAAGGGATGATCGTCTGTCAGATAAGCATGCGGGGGATCGACGGTCGGCGATAGTGCGTACCACGGGGTGTGCTGAGAAAAGGCGGATGGTTGGCATCAAAGAAGGCTGTTGAGAAGACTGATGGTACACATACCACAAACACTTTGATGCGGACCCATCCAGATCGCCCACTACGGCAGGTGAGCGCGAGACTGGTGGAGATGAAACAAGGGCACCGACCTCGTCTGACAAAGCGTAAGGTCGCAGCTCGGGGTCCTTGAGCAAGTGCTCGGCGTTGACGACACCTGTATAGAGGATCATGCCGCCCGGCTTGGCCATGTCCTCTTCATCGAGGACGACCTCTCTCACGAGGCTTCGGTAGCCATCGGCGCCGACGATCATGTCGGCGGTGAGGACGTCGCCATTGGCGAGGGTGACGCTGGGGTTGGGGACGCTGTCGGATCCTGGGTGTACAGCGGTGACCTCTGTGTGAAAATCGACCCTGGCACCTGCTCCGGTGGCCAGGTTGTACAACATGCGTACGATATCGTCATGCTGTAGGGGATGACTCGGCGTCAGCGAGTGAAAGAACGGGTGCGTCGGGTGACGTACGTGCATGAGGAGAAAGTCGCCGCCTGTCTCTGCCATGACGGCGGGCTTCCAATGCAGGTAGCCGACGAGGTCGCCCGTTCTTACTGTGAACGCTGTCAGCTCTCGTTCTTGGGTGAAACGAACGTGAGGCGAGTGCAGCAAGCCGTCGGTGAAGCGCGCCGGTCAATTAGAGCGAAGTCGCCGGAGACGGTTCCGAGGGGCAGAGACCAGCTCGCGAACAACGGCGGTACTTTCCCCGAACCGGGCAGGCGGACTGCCCAAGAGCGTGCTTCGGAGCCGCCGTGGCGATCGGACCTGCCAGAAATAGGCTCGCAGCTTCTTCCGCCACGACCGCCGACGCTCTCCCGCCCGCGGACGACGAGTACACCCAGCGCGATCCTCTCGTCGCGGGCACCGTCATCGTCACGTCGTGGCGGGCAGCATCGAGTCTACGTGCGGCCTGCCCGGCTAGAAAGCTCGTCTAGCGCCCCGCCGTCCCACGCGGCAGTCCATCCCATCAGCACGCAGCTGCTACCGAGTGCGACGCGAAGGCACGGAAGCCCAGAGCGGGCCCTCACTTCCCGGAAACGCCGAGACGGCTGTGGGGGACAGCGCACCCGCACCAATGAGACCAAGCGGCCGCAGAGACACTCACGGTTGTGGAAGGGCGAGCCAACGCATCTCGTCGACACCTTCATGAGCTCCTCTTCGCCAACCCAATGGCGCAAGATCTTGCTGAGGTTCGGAGGCACACGGTGCCCACCTCCAGACACGTTCAAGTCGCGCTTTTCGAGTACCCGGACGCGGTGTCCAGCCTTGCTGAGGACGTACGCGACCGCAAGACCACCGATGCCTGCATTGACGAGAGAGGTCAGTCGGGGATGCACATGTGCGACAGAACAGCCCTGGCATGGCCGTTCTCCCCCAAGGACCGTGCGGGACACCTCTTATGCACTCGAGAGCGCAGGCGCCGCCGCACAGGCGCTGATCGGGAGGGGAGAACGCATGGTGGCTGAGAGAGAGGACTGACCTCCGCCGATCACGAGGAAATCGAGAGGAAGTGCGGCTGTGCGATCTATGGGAGGCATGGCGGGAGAAGTCGAGGAAGAAGAGGACGAAGTGGACGCTGGAGGGCAGCGAGATGAAGAGAAACAAAAACGGGTGAGTTGGCGGAAGTCGATGGAAGGGTGGGATGGTTTGACATACCAACCATGGCTACTATGTAAGGAGAGCGAGCGGACCGCCAGGGAAGGAGAGAAGATGGGAGAGAAGATGGAGGAAAGAAGCGGGCGCGCACGGTGAAGGGCACGGGCGAGGCGACGGACACGCGGGGGGCCCAAGCGAGAGGTCAGGGCAGTCTGGAAGGCAGACGGACGGGTCGCGACTTCCGTTTAAGTGGATGGGGGCGCGTTTCTGACCGCGAAGCTCGGTTAGCACGATGGCAATCGCAAAACCCCGAACGGAAGTCGGTCGCTCGGACGGCCCAACGGTGGTCAAGTCAGAGAACAGGCATCAAACACACGCCGACGCTGACAGAGCCCGTACGCGTGTTGCAGGCCGGATGCAAGCCGCGGCGGGGCGGGGGACCGGGAGGCAGGCAGGCATCATGATACAGTACATACTGTACGGTCACGGTACGACACAAGACGGTCGAGCTAGACCAGGCACTGCACTCAGACTCCGACCGCCTTGTGTTCTGAACACCGTCGCCTCCTGTGGTGGCCTGCCCCCACCATGGCCACCCAATTGGTTCCATTGATGTCCCCCGCGACGGGTGCAAATCGCGACGCCCGTACTATGTATATGATTAAAAACAGGCCACGCCCCATCTCGATGGATCCGTCGCCTCACCGTGCGAATATACAGTATCCTCGCCGACGCCGCCGCCGTACGTCTCGTCTACTGTACATAGTATTACCGATCATATTGCTTCCGCGACCGTCCTCCGTCGCCTAAGCCTTTCCCCGGTCCGGATAGACGCTCGCAAATCACGAGCGCTCAACAGGCGCCTAACCACGAGCGGCTGACGGCCGGAGGCGGACGGCGCGTGGCCGGTCAGAGGACGACGCGCAGGAAGGCATGTTCGTCTGCAGCGAGCTCGACAGTCTCGCCGTCCTCGACGACCACTTGCGCTCTCCTCCGCTCTCCTCGCTGTCCTTCACTCGCTCGCCATGGTGTTCTCCTTCAGCTTCACCCTCTCCGTTCCCGGCATCAGCAATCCATTCGCCGCTCCCGCTCTCCCGGCGCCTCCTCATTATCACACCGACGTCCAGCATTCCTCCGTTTCGCGCCGCCGACCCCCCTCTCCATCCCTCCTGCCTCCCCTCTCCAAGAAAAGGGGTTGGGTGCCCTCTTCTCCAGAGCCAAGTCGCCCTGCATCTATCCATACATCCACCAGTGGCTACCTCGATACACCAGCCAAATACAGAGACATGGCGCATCAATCGGCCCAGCAAGATCAAGTCGAGGAGATGGTAGCAGGTATGTTTGAGCTACTATCGACGTTCTTGCTGTGCTTGTCATCTGGCATGGGCGGCGTCCTGCGGCTACATCCATATCGCCCCATCGTGTCGAGTAAAACCGGACGAGATATATGATGTATGAACAAATATGCATCACGTATCTTGTCTTGGAATTTGTCTCAAATTGCCCTCCTTGTCTTCTCGTCCATGACCTCTGACTGCTCTGGCGTGGGGTCTCTACGGCTTATCGCGCAAAGGCGACTCTGCGCTTGTAGTTGGGCAGCCCAGCTCTACGAGTTCTCAGTGGTCGGTCGTCTGCACTGATGTCGCGCCTGTCGCCTGTGTGCCGTGGTATTCTCCTGACTATTCAAAGTGAAGAAGCGCTCTTCCCACCCGGCATCGGAGCGACCACTGCAGACGCCAACCCTCGGCCCATCGCGGCAGGTCATCTCATCGAGAGACGATCCACGCTCGTTATCTGCTCATTCCGGTCCTGCCGATGTCTCTTCGACACGAGGTTGAGGTTCGAGCTCCAGTATGCAGTCCGTGAGAGCATGGATATGCACAGGATGGCTCATTTACACCACGTTTGATCTCATCTACAAGCTGCTGGCCTCAGCATGTACGCCCGCGTACACGTTCTGCACAGCTCCCTTGTGGTGTTGCCTGCGGATGTCGATACGCATGGATCCTGCGTGCTGGCCCTCCGTATCGTCATACCCGGAACACGTGCTCACCGCGCCCTCTCCGTTTCTCATACAAATGGGCCACTCGCCTTTCTTCATCTCCAGTATGTTCATGTCCACGAAACTCAACTTTTATGTATCGATAGACCTTCCTCCTCCCAAGCGCCGGAGAACGCTTGCTGGCTCTATTATTTCGACTGCGCTGAGCGCTGCTCTCATTGGAACCGCTGTTGGCCTTACTGTGTATCGCCTGTGAGTATGCTCTCCTCGTCCGAGATGCTATTGATGTTAACTCGGGTGTAGATGGAGGGATCGCGGCAAGCACCCCGAGGCTCTTCCACCCCCACCCTACGAACAAGGAGCGTGGGTGCCTCCAGAGGTCAGTCGTCTGCTCGGCCTTGTTTTGCACCCATGCTCACTTCCTCGCAGCCTGAACCGACACCTGCTCCGGAGACTCCCAAGTTAGTCCTCGCAGCGCCAACGACTCCTCGTTCGCGAAAGTCCCGCCATGTTGCCGGTCGACGAACCCTTCCGCGCCCTCGAAAGACGCATTCTCGAGCTCAGTCATCGCTTTCACACTCGTCCGTTCACTCCTCCTACGCGTCCCGTGCACCCATTCCACCCGAGTTCAACTTCCCGAGCGGGTCGCGGTCAAGTCCGAAGCCTGAGGAGGACGCCGATGTGGACGAGAAGATGACCTGGATTGGGGACAGGCTTGCGCAGCTCATCGCCGAGGGCCAGAAGGCGCTCGGCCGGGAAGTCGTGATCATGAGCGAGGACAAGGAGGACGAGGTCGATGACGGGTCTGGCGCGTGGGTCGAGGACGATGACGATGAGCCGGTTCCGGGCTCAAGCCGTCTGCCTAACCCTCCGCCTTACTCTCCTTCTCGCAACGGATCCTTCCCGTCGAAGATCGGATTTACTCGCGGGGTGTCCGTGGAGTCTGATACGCGGTCCGTCTTTGGCAACGTCGCCGAAGACGACTCGGCGTGGGGCACCTCGGAGATGCGCGAGAGCATGGAACGTGCACGGGTGCTCTATAGGCAGAAGCGAGCGCTCTAGCACCGATCTTCCTATTCCCGCATGCTCTCTAGCTCCCGTTATCTGTGCTTCTGGTGCTGTTACGACCTGACACCGTTTGCGCTCTTGCTCTTGACGACACGACCAGATACGACCCTGCCACGCCCGACACACCATCGTTTGCATCGCTTATTCTATTTGCACCCACACGCATACTGCACCTACCACATCGCTTGCATTCATTCTTTCCACGTCAGTCAAGGTAGTAGCATTAGGTTATTTTGCGGTATCTATGTAGCAACCCCCATCGACTTTCCTCGCGTTATGCGCTCTTACAGATCGTAGTATCTGATCCAGGAGAGGGAGATTGTGTGTACAATATACGCCGTACAGAAGGCCAATATGCAGCTACCGTATGCATGTACACGGGACTCGATGGAGAAGCGCCCATGCAAGCTCTGTGAGGTGGGTTCTATCCACAGCCTCCAAACCAGGACCACACCCTATCTGTTCAAGTCATCTCTTGTGATCTTCCACACTATCCTGGTGGTCCTTCTGTGTTGCATACGCCCGCGATTAAGTAAAGACAGGCTGTACTTGATCTAGTCCTGGGTTACATCTCCCCGCGGACAACAACGGAGCATCACGACACAGTACTAGGGATTGTCTGGGCGTCCGTTGCGGAGGGTCCTGCCACTAGCACCGGCCTAGCCTATACCTGAACACTTACAGGCGGCGAGCATGTCGACCATCTCGACGCACCTGCGCAACTTCAAGGAGCCGACCAAGGAGCAGCTCACCCAGCTCTTCTTCGCCTTGCCCCCGAGCGTGAACGGCGTCTCGTCCGCGTCGGGCTCGGGCTCGGGCTCTGGGCACGATGGCTCCGTTCAGGGCGGTAGGAGCGGCGAGAAGAGCGTCGGCGCCGCGGAGGCGGAGCTAGAGAAGATGGAGATCAACGCCGTGCTCAGCCTCGGCGTGCAGGGCGAGGAGGACTCGTATGTGAGTGCCGCGTACGCCGTTCTCTGACGGCCCTCTCCGGCCTCTTGCCGCAGTGCGACGGCCTGCCCGTGAAATCGTACCGCGATTCTGAATGACGTCTCTTTGGCGAGCAGGCCGGCAAGCTGTACCTCTTCCCGCCCTACATGGCGTACGCCTCGCTTGACCGCAAGTCCGTCCGGTTCACGATCCCACTATGCACCATCCGGCGAGTAGAGCGCCTCAATGCGCGCGCCGGCATCTACGCGCTCAGCCTCTCCTTATGGCACGGCATGAAGATCGTATGTATCGATGGTGCTGTTCCTACCATGCACGCATCCTGACCTGCCGACCCTTTGCATCGCGCAGGTCGTGCAGCTGACGTCCCTCAGGCCAACGGCGGACCTCTTCTGCTCCCTCCTTCGTGACGCGCTCAAGGTAGAGCTCCAGAAGGGCAAGATGAAGGCTGTCAAGCCGTTCGTGAAGACGTGTTACTCGGAGCTCCTGGTCGCGAACGCGACCGCGCCTGATCATGCCGACGAGAAGGACGGCACGTCTGGCAAGGCATCCACACCGACCGAGGACGGTGGACCGTCCAGTCCTGCTGCGGACTCGATGTACCTCGGCGGGCTCGGGCTCAAGTTCAAGTTCCCGGGAGACCCGAAGAAGTAAGTGCTCGGAAGACCGCACCATCAAAGGGATGACCTCATCTCTTCTAGGCTGCGGGAAGCGTCAAAGACGAAGCTGTGGACGAACTATCTCCGGAGTATGTTTTGCAACTGGTGTCATTGTGCACACGTGGTTGCAGTCTGACAGGCTCGATACGTACAGCACACGGCCGAAATCTAACTCTCCTCCGCTATCCCCAGTGCACGCGTCTCATCCAAGTCGGACTGCCTAACCGCCTTCGCGGTGAGATGTGGGAGACATTGTCTGGATCGCTGTACCTGCGCTTTGAGAACCCAGGCTACTACGAGAAGCTGCTCGCCGAGAACGTCGGTCGTACGAACACCAGCACGGAAGAGATCGAGAAGGATTTG
Source organism: Trametes punicea (assembly GCA_025528855.1). NCBI lineage: Eukaryota > Fungi > Basidiomycota > Agaricomycetes > Polyporales > Polyporaceae > Trametes > Trametes punicea. Next base: position 785,256 of record VICQ01000012.1, read on the forward strand.
CACCGGAGCTTGCCCGAATACTCTGCATACCAGACCGAAGAAGGCATCGGCGCGCTCCGGAGAGTGCTCCAGGCTTACTCGTTCAAGAATCCGGAAACGGGATATTGTCAGGTACGTCGTTGTATGCCCAATTCGTCCTGAGGCGCATGTGTGACGATATCCTAGGCCATGAACATTCTCGCGGCTGCGATTCTGATGTAAGCGGACTGGGAAGTGAGCTGCGTTCGCGTGGGTTCTGACGATACGCATTTAGCTACATGTCCGAGGAGCAAGCATTCTGGCTCCTAGAGGTAATTTGCGATCGTCTTCTTCCGGGTTACTACAGGTACGACGTACAGCAAGTCTAGGTAGGAAGGACGTACTCTGACACTGTGGCTCAGCCCTTCAATGCATGGCACCCTTCTCGACCAACGCGTCTTTGAGTCCCTAGTTCAACGATGTCTGCCCATCATCCACGACCACTTCCAGGAGGTCGACGTCCAGCTCTCCGTGGCGTCGCTTCCATGGTTCCTGAGTTTGTAGGGTTTACCTCCTCCATGTCGTGAGGCGACGCACTGACAACTGGCGTGTCAGGTTCATCAACAGCATGCCAATGGTCTTCGCTTTCCGGATAATCGATTGTTTCTTCTGCATGGGCCCTAAGGTACTTTTCCAAGTGGGGTGAGCACTTTCGACACAACCAATTCTCGGAGGATTCTGACGACCTCGCGTAGGTTGGGTTCGTCGGAGTTCAGTACATGATTTGTTCGAGGCTCATCCCAGACATAGCTATCCTCAAGATCAACGGCGAGAAACTGCTTCAAATCCAAGATGATGGGCAGTTCATCCAGTGCGTTGGTTCTACTCGCAGCCAGCCCATGTACCTACCGCTCACTGACGCTGTATCAGCCTCATGAGGGAATACTTCGCCTCGCTCGGAGATTCGGCACATCCGAACTCTAGCGATCCTCGGGCACGCGCCATCACGCGCTTCCAAGAGCTCCTCCTGGTGTCGTTCCGCGAGTTCGCAATCATCACAGACGAGACCATTCAGTCTGAACGGCGTAAGTACCGCTCTGAGATCGTCCACAGCATCGAGTCGTTCTCGAAGCGCGCCGCAATCCGGAACCTGCGTACATTGGAGCGGTTCACCAAGGAACAAGTCGGCTTCATTTACGACGCGCTGTTCAAGGCCATCTGTATCGAGCCGCCACCCGCGGTGTCGCTGCCCCCGCCGTCGCTGTTGACCACGAAGGATCAGGCGGAAGAAAGGCCAGAGACCCGGATAGGGCTTAAGACTTTCCGCGTGTTCTTAAGTGAAATCTGTACCTGGGCGCGGACGGAGAAGATTGTGTCGAACGGCTTCCAGGTCGGTGCGTTCATGGAGTTATGGTTGCTCGATGCTCACGGAGTCTGTAGCAACGCGTCGATCGCGAGGTGGCGGAACACGAGCTAATTGACCGTCTCTTCTACTTCTGGGATACCTCATACAGGGGAGCTCTCTCTTTCCAGGTACGCATTCTCACCGCAAGTGCATGGAATTCACTTGCCTATGGTCACTGCAGGACCTTGTCTCCGGTCTTGACGGTGTGATGTTCAACGACCTGATGGAGAACATTGAGTGGTTCTTCAACCTCCACGACAAGAATAAGGATGGGTACCTGACTAAGGACGAAGTTCTCACATTATCTGAGTCGCTCTTGGTCAGTATTTGAATTCCTTATCGCGCGTTAGGCACTCAATGGGTTGCAGTTCATCTTCCGTCATGAGATCGGAGATGCCTATCTCGGGGCGGTCAGTCGGTTCATGTCGAACGCCTTCGAATATGGCGATGCCCTCCTTCCTCGCCCTGACGGAGCGGATCCTGAATCTGAGCCACCTCAAATAGAGTCGAATCAGCCCTATATGAACCTTGCGACGTGAGCATCTGCTAGTGCTGAGCTTACTGGTTGAGGTCTCATATGACTGCTAGGTTCCGCATGGTGGTGTTGGCCGATGAGATCCTCGAATCCTTTTTCGAGACGGACTTCTCAGCGACCTTCCGTTTGGAGCCCGTACCTATTCAGGACATCCCAAACTCAAATACTGGACTGCTGGGTGGCCTCTGGCACAACATTGCGAGCGATGACAATCGCAAGATCTTCAATCGCTTCACCGATGAGATCGGCAAGACGATTGGGAAGCACCAGGTACATTACGGCCGTCGCCTCATGTTGAGACAAGAGCTCATTGACCTTTTCCCGTGGAAAGGTTTACACTCGCCCTGCCATCGGAAAATATACGGCGCTCGAGGAACCAAAGGCCCGCGAGTCCCTCCTTACGCCCACAATGCGCCGTACTACGTCGAAAGCGAGTCTTTCGAGCCCCACAGAGGCGTCGACGAGCGAGTCATCGGCGTCCGTCGCAGAGTCTTCTTCATCGACGCTCAGCGTAGACAGATCCGGGACGACGCCGTCGTCCGCGAGCTCCGCGGAGTTCTCGCCGATGCCAAGTTTGTTCCACGCCGCCGCAAACGCCGCGGCTTTGATGGAGCGCACGCCGTTTGCCATCGATGACGCGAAGGACGACGAGGACGAGTCAGACATTGAGACGGATGTGGAGGACGATGGCGTCATGGACGAGGTCAGTGTAGAGATACAATCGCGCGTAGGCATTCGCTCATGCATCGTCGCAGGTGGACGCTTTCCTCGAAGCGCATGACTCTGGTTTGACGGAGGCCGAGCGGGAGCTTGCGCAAGGTACGCCGTTATTTTGCTCCGATCGATTCAGCCGCATGCTCATCGATGCTATGTCCAGACCTGATCAATGCGGAGCCCGTGAAGTAGGAGTGGGGCAGTTTCGAAGGATTAGAAGGGTTCGATGTTCTCTGCGCGCTCGTCCGTGTACAGATATCTATTGTCAGTAGCACTGCTCTCGGATATTGGAGGAACATCGAGCAATGCATCATGCAGCTTGTATTACCTGACATTACAGTAATATATCATCCGTGAAGGCGCGCTCTATGCGTCCAAGCATACTGGTACAACATACAACCAAAGCATTCGACAGTCAACCGGACAAAAAACTGGGAAAGGAGCATGCACGCGAGGTGCATAAGCTTTAGGAGCCTCCGCGATCGGCCCATATGCGGATGGTGAGGTCTGAGTCGATAGACCCTGATGCGATCATGTTCTGCTGTGGATGCGTCTGTTTTGGCTGTGTCAGGACGCTTTCTTGAAATGACAGAGCAAGGAAGTGCACCCACCGCTACCGCGACTACCACGTCTGTGTGGCCCTCCAACGTCTGGACGATCTCTCGGCTCTGCAAGTCCCACAGGTACACCTTGTGGTCCTCGCTACCTGATATTATCCATTTTCCCCCTGTTACGCTGAAGCAGGCGGCGATACAGTACTTCTGGTTTGTGTGCCGACGTACGTCTTGAGACAGCGCGAAGTCTGGTAGTCCCAAAGCCGAATAGCGCTGTCATGTGCGGTGGAGAGAATGTATTTGGAGTTCGGGGAAAATTGTACGTGTTGACTACGAGAAACGCATCTTGAGGTCATTGACAGATGTAAAGGCGGACATGTAGGCGTACCATATCGCATCATGACTCTCGGCAAGGGTCTTCAAGCACTGTCCAGTGGCCGTGTTCCATATGCGACTGCGAATCGTCAGCAGACACAGAGCCGAACGCGAGACGTCAAGCTCACATTAGACCATCGAGAGAACACGACACGATCAGCGACGCATCTCGATTGAAATGCACTGCCGTCACGTAATCGAGGTGTGCAAGAATCTTCTTCAGGCACTTCCCTGTGTGATGAGCGGCGGTTAGAAAGGAGAGCATGGACGTGATCCATCCGCATGCAATACCTTTGTCGACATTCCATACTCGTATTTCTCCATCGCACCCTCCGGACACAAGGAGGTTGGACGCGTTATTGTAGTTCACACAGAAAACGTAGTTTGTATGCCCTTTAGTGTTCTCAACGTCAAGCCCTACGAAACGGTCGGCAGTGACTGTTAGTTGACTGTCGCTGTTTCATGGTTTGGTCTATGAGCGTACCGTATCGACCTCCATATCCGAATCGTGGTATCATCCGAGGCGGATGCCAGGTGAACACTGTCGGACGACCATGCAATATCAGACAACCCCTTCGTGTGCCATTCAGGTTGCGTATAAGTTCCCCGGTGAATGGAGACCAGATCTTGACCACACGATCATTGCCTTCAAATTGTCAATAGAGACCACTCGACACAAATCATGCAGACATACCACAGGATGCTAGGAGAGTTCCATCGGGACTAAACTTGACAGCTGATATAGAATCTGTGTGTCCGCGGAGCGTATGTCTGAGCTCGTAACGAGGTCTTTCACGGCCAGCAGATGGGGCCGGAGCAGGAGGCGGAGGCGGAGGCGGAGGAGGGGCCGCAGGGGCCTGGCGTTCCGCACCTCGTCCTCGGTGGTTTGCGACCCAGCCTCGTCGTCCGTTGTCGAATCTCCGAGGTTGTCAAGATGATTCATAGCTGGTGCTGGGAGCCAAGCGGACCAGCAGTGAATTACGTCCAATCACAATTCGGGTGAGGAGCAGGAAAGAGGTGGGTTGGTCGAGCGCCCATAGATTTGATCGACCGACTCGAACCTGCTAAATAAGATAAGAAAGATAAGATAGAGTAAGATAATTGGAGATTATGACAGTATATATCATCTGGGCCAACCGTGACAGTAAATACCGTGTCGATCGTCGGATGCACTGTCGCCAGTAGGTCGGCGTCCTGATGTCGACCACAGTTGACTCCCCTGGGCCTGTGGCTGGCTGCTGTAGCCCCTCCTTCGTCGTGCTTGTCGATGTATCTGCGTATGCTCACCCTAGTACATCGGTTCCCTTCTGTTAAGAGCCAGGCCGAAGGGCAGAGGGCCGGGGTAGGGCCGGAGTTCGGGTTCGGAGTTCGGACTTCGGGCCTGGGGCAGGGAGGACTTCGGCGAAGCTATTAGCAACGCCTCGAGCTACTCGCCTGGTGTCCTCTATTTGCAGGGTGGGGATCGCACAACCGGGTGACCGGAGTTCGGACTTCGGAGTTGACGGGGAACGAGTGTATTGGATCGGATAAGAGGAAGGGAGTGGTTACAGGGGCTTGACGAGAGGGCTAACGAGATGGTAACGAGATAGTTAACGGGCTAGTAACGAGATATCCGAACTGAGGAATGCGGACATTCCAGGCGGGCTTAAATACTACAAGGGTATGAACGTAAAAGGGGCAGGGGTCCGGAGCTGATCGAACTCCGGACGGACATGAGGGAAGTCCGATATCCGGAGGTCGGAGTTCCGACAGCCCCGAGTGAGACCTAACGCTACAAGAATACCTGAAACTGGTGAGAGGGCGGAAACAAGAAAAGACCGAAAGAGCATAAGGCGTGCTGTCGGGAGGAGTAAAGGGCCGAGGTCCATGGCCGGAGTTGCGCGGAGTTGAGGACCGGAGTTCGGAGTAGGCCCGGAGATGGCACTTGTACGCACGGTCGTAACAGTGCCTCCCCTTTTAGGACCGAACCCTTGAGGTCCTCTAGATCCGATCGGTGATTCCATCGGAGGTCGGAGTTAAAAACTCCAGCTGGTGTCAGGGTCGGACTTCACCTCTTGAACTCCAACCACCACCAACACCCAGCACCTCGACCATGCCCGCCAGCAACGACGACCGCGCGACCAGCCCGACCGAGTCGGAGCTGGAGGCCCAACTCCGGGCGAAGCGGGAGAAGAAGGCCCAGCGCGAGGCTGAGGAGCGCGCCGGCGAGAGGCGGGCGAGAGCGGAGGCCGCGGCGCGCGAGGCGGAGGAAGCGCGCGCGACAGGAGGAGGAGGCGCGGGGGCAGGCGGAGCCGGCGGCGCGCGAGTCGGCCGGAAGGAAGAGGAAGCGGACGGAGGGTGAGGTGGTGAGCGGGTCCGAGGTGACCCCAGGTAAGTCCGCGCGCGGAGGTCGGAGTTCGGAGTTGGGGCCCACTGACTTGTTTTTCCCAGTGAGCCCTGCCGGGTCTGCAAGACCCGGGGGTCCCCTGCGTGTTCAACGCGGGGCGCGCACCTCGTCGTGCCGCTCCTGCCAGCAGGAGCGGAAGTCCTGCGTGGGCGCGCAGGGCTTGCCGGAGGCCCTCCAGGCCCGGCACGACCGGAAGACGAAGAGGGCGAAGACGGCGCCCCGCGTCGCGGATGACGAGGACCGGAGGAGGAGACCCCCGAACCGCGTCTCCGCCGAAGAAGAAAACCGCGGGGGCGAAGGGGAAGGGAAGGGCGCCGGAGCAACTAGCTCCGGTCGCGTCGGGGTCCGGTGTCCGGAGTTCGGACATCGGAGGTGGCCCTTGGGCCACCAACCCGGAGCGGGGCTGTCTTCGGACGGCCTCCTGTTGCGCCTCCTTAGGAGGTGCAACAACTCCGGGCCGCCATGGCCCGTCACGAGCGGCGGCTAGATGCCGTCACTCAGGCCATGGGGGTGCTGGGGACAAGCTCCAGCTTGTCACCCCGGTGGTGCAGGATGCGGAGGAGCGCGGGCGGGCCCTGGAGGAGTACCTCCAGGGCGTGGGCGAAGAGGAGGACGGGGAGTACGAGGAGGGGTCCGAGGACGCGGAGGGTCGGAGGTGGGGAGTTCGGAGGAGCGGAGGAAGAAGGGGCGGAGTTGTAGTCCAAGTCCGGGATCGGACTTCGGAGTAGATAGTTGTAGATAATAATGACTTTTTTCTTGCCTGCTGCGTGCTACAATCTGAAGGCAGCGAATCCAGAGGTCCGGGCTTGTCCTATAGCTCCGGTGGAAGTCCGAGACCAACTCCTGCGCATGCCCGAGCTCCGTAGCTAGTATCCAGGAGGTTTCTTCATCGGTACCTTCATAGCCAGCCCATCGG